>CM054057.1:288694044-289209022 GCA_028641055.1 Alopecurus myosuroides
AAGGTTTATTAAGGATTTCTCTAAAATATCAAAACCTCTTACTAATATTCTTCAAAAAGATGTACCGTTTGTTTTTGATGAAGATTGTAAAGAAGCATTTGAAATTTCAAAGAAGGCTTTAATATCTGCCCCTATTGTTCAACCACCTGATTGGAATTTACCATTTGAAATTATGTGTGATGCTAGTGAGTATGTTGTAGGTTCTGTTCTTGGACAGCGGGTAGACAAGAAGTTAAATGTTACTCATTATGCTAGTAAAACTCTTGATGCTGCTCAAAAGAATTATGCTACCACTGGGAAAGAATTCCTAGTTATAGTTTTTGCTTGTGATAAATTTAGGCAGTATATTGTTGATTCTAAAGTTACTATTTATACTGATCATGCTGCTATTAAGTACCTTATGGAAAAGAAAGATGCTAAGCCTAGGCTTATTAGATGGGTGCTTCTTTTACAAGAGTTTGATTTACATATTGTGGATAGGAAGGTGTTGAAAATCCTGTTGCTGATAATCTGTCTAGATTAGAAAATATCCCCGATGACCCTATTCATGTTAATGATTTATTTCCTAATGAACAGTTATCAGCGATAAAAGTGAGCTATCAAGAGAGTCCTTGGTATGCTGATTATGCTAACTTTATTGTTTCCAAGTATTTGCCTCCTACCTTTACAACTCAGCAAAGAAGAAAATTCTTCTATGATTTGAGGCATTATTTTTTGGATGTCCCACACTTATATAAAGAAGGTGTTGATGGTATTATGAGAAGATGTGTTCCTGAAAATGAACAACAAGAGATATTGAGAAAATGTCATAGTATTGCTTATGGAGCACATCACGCTGGAGATAGAACTGCACATAAAGTTCTACAATCAAGTTTCTATTGGCCTACTCTCTTTAAAGATGCTAGAAAATTTGTTTTATCTTGTAATCAACGCCAAAGGGTTGGAAATATTTCTAGACGTAATGAAATGCCTGTCGCACCCTGACTTCTAAGGGATACTCACCGCACGAACTGGATAGCAGATGCTTGGATTATGGGGCATAACTGCTCCCACGTCCCAGCTTCCTGGTAGGCCTGCGCTTATGCGCGACAACACAAGCTCTGCTATTCCACCGTCGATGTAAACTATCCACTAGAAATCACAGGCACTACCATTGACGTACTTCATAACAATCACGCACTGTACGTCAACGGCTTTGAACGAATGATAATCACAACATATCTCTAAGACACAAAAGATTGAAATAAAGTTGCGAATAGCTCTCATTAGAGCAGAGATAGCAAATACAATCATCCAGAGGACACATGTCCCAACATGTCATTCATTACATCAGCGGAAGCAAGCAAAGGTGTCTGAGTACAGACAAAACTGAAGGCTTAAGAAGCCGGAGGAAAATAAAGCAAACGAAGCCCATCCACGAAGGTTCTGGATCCTGCCCTGGTCCAGCTATCTACTCGTCTGCAGCGTCGTCAAACTCCACGAAGTAGCCGTCCTGGGAAGCATCGTAGCCGTAGTCGTACTCTGCGTAAACCACAGCCCCAACGGGGTCAGTACATCCAAGTACTGGCAAGCAAGACTCACAGTTCATCAAAGAATTACCCGTCAACACAAGCATAGATGCTTGGGATCAACGGAAGGAAGGGGTGATATAAAAGTTGCTGCTGGCTGCGCTAACCAACTACAGAAGATAACTACAAGTTCCGGCTAACAGAATAAGATGAGATCGAGGATTGTAACCAACTGAAAGATAACTTCAACCAAACCCATCCTGGATCTCGCCCCTTATCCAAAGAAGCAATCCGGGGATAACGCACAGTTATGATAAGGTGAATCAAGTTATTGTGTGAATAACCTATTACTAGTCAAGTTATTAATCAGTGGGTGAATCATGATTGATCATTAAGTTGAAGTTGTCCTGAGTACTTGTTAGCCAGTACTTTCACCAAGTAATCCATAACCGCGGAAAACACGGCTTCTCGAGAAGATTATCCCTGCAGGGTTGCACCAATTTGGCCGTACACTCATGAATATCCCGCCAGATGGGATGCCTCCCACCAAGCGGGGCACTCAACACAACCAACCATTCCTCGCATCAAGCCCAAAGCACCTTGGGCGCACGGCTAATCGAGCCCAGAAGAAAATGGACCCTCATAGCACTCTAAGAACGTGTCCCCCTATATGCCGACTACAAAAGTTCCACCCTGCGCTGGGCTCGTAAAAACATGCATGCGGCAAATAGAAAGCACGAACTAAATGAGATGATTTGGACGAGATGCGAATCAGGTCAAGTTGAGGGGGGCGCCCATACTCGCTTCCCAAATGCGGGTAGTGCGCTCATCATGGATCAGTAGACAAGACCCTTTTCCTATTAGGGTCGACACTAGCAGGCTTCAAAACCTCTCATGGGCCTCCTGCCGGTGCCTTATCATCAAATTATTATTTACCATTAGCAATTAACAGGATTGATTGATTACACCGAGCCCCGGTACAAATAAGATAGTAAAAGTAATAACCGACAACAGACTCGAGTAAAAGCAACCCTAAGCATGCTAGTTAAGAACAGGCACAAGCAAAGGCTGTAGGTATGGAGGTGAGGCAGTATCATTGGTTCAGGGTATCATGTGATAGGTTCGGAGAACAAGCAACGATACATATGGCTAGCAATAATAGACAAAAGGATAGTATCGACAACAAGTGTGGAAAGGAAACTCGATGATTCATGTGAGTGATAACTTGCCTGGCAGCTCAGTATCGTACTGGGCTAGGTCCTCGGGAGTGGTGTCGTAAGGATCGTCGGTCTCAACGTAGTCGTCGTCTAACCGAGAAGAAGCAAACAAACAAAACATGTATGTAAACAAACATTGACATGGCATTGTGCACAATCAAATATGATGCATGACAATTTAATAGATGCAATAAAATAAACTATTTGATATGATAACACAATTTAAATGGACTGTTATGCAACTGTGAGTTGCATATGAAAAGCCCATGGAATTTGGTTGGATTATTTGTTTTCCAACTAATCAACAGGTGATAATGGATTAGTATGATGCATGCAAAAGGAAAACAGCAAAATAACAACATTAGAACCAAAATTAGAAAAGGTTGTAGCAATTTAGCAATTTGTTATTAACTTTGGAAAATTTTGGGTGCATTAAAGGTATCACACAAGTAGTTGTTGTTTTCAACCATTTAAAATGTTCAAAACAAATAACAAAGTTGATATTTGAAAAGAACATCAAATTCTGGTTGGATTACATGTTTCACAATTTGAAATTGGACTTTGGATTATTTAGTTATGAATTAAACAAAATTAAACAATTTTTAATTGAATTAGACAAGATTTACATAGTTTAGGCAATTTAAATTGTTCAAACCAGCAAACAAAATTTATATTTGAATAGAGCATTCAAAAAGGTGTGAAAAACATATTTTAGTTGAATTATTTGAAAACAGTATGAATTAGTTATGAATTATTTCAAATTGCATTTGAATTATTTGGATTTGAATTTAAATTGCATTTTGAAAATTCAAAACAGAACACAAATTGCATATTTGAATAGATTAGGAAATTTGGATCAGAATAGATATCAAATTTGTATTTATTGGATTAATGAAATGAAAGTTATTGAATTTAGAAGTTAAATTCAATTCTGCTATTTAAAAGAAAATGGAATTTAAAACAGATTCGTTTCATTTCTTTTTATACGCACCGAAAGCTACACCCAGCCACTGCCAGGGGGCCCAACGGGACCGTGTGCTTGCGTGGCAGTGGGGGTGACTGACTGGTGGGCCTCGCGCTGCGGGAGAAAAACCGAAAAAGATTTTTGCGGCCGCGGGGGATCGATCCCGCGAGCTCGCTGTGCGCGCAAAAGGCCTGAACCACTGCGCTGCTGTCGTGTGTTTGACAGTAGCAGCGCTGCAGTGGGGTTAAGGTTCAGATCCCTCAAGTTTCTGACGAAACTGACGAAACGTGCGTGTGCTCGACTGACAGAGACCCAACGGCGGCGATCGACGGCGACGTGCTCGTGCTGTGGGGTTGCTGTGATGCTGGATGCGCTCGGGAACAACAGAGGGAGAGGAGGCAGGATACGGTGGACGCTCACCGTGGTTGTGGAGGAGCAGAGAGGCGACGATGACGAGCTGATGACGCCGGGGTGACGACGGCGGCCGCGGAGGCGACGTGGATGGCGCCGTCGACGTGGTGCTCCTCCGTGCGCACCCTGCTGCTCAACGCGTAGAGGAAGAAGAGAGGAAGCGGCTGCAGCAAACGAGAGTGGTCGACGGGCCCTGCAACGGCGGCGAGGAGCACGGGTTCAGAAAGAAATGGCGCACGGTGGACGGAGAGGACGGCGAGGTCCGCGGCGAAGATCTGGGGCTCACCTGTGCTGTCTATGGTGTCCACGAGGGAGAAGGGAGTACGGGGAAACGTTTGCGGGTGGTGGTGGCCTAAGTGGGAGCGAGGTGCGGTGGCGCCATGGCGTTCTTCAGAAGATCGACGGCGGCGTCGAGTTGCAGAGAGGGGGAAACGAACAGCGAGGAGGATTGGCGGCGATCGCGAGGAGGAGGCGGAAACCTAGGCGTCTAGGGTTTCTCCCAGGGGGCTAGGGGGTATTTATGGGGCCGCGGCGCTCCTCTGGCCGCCGGAATCGCACGGGGGCCGCCGTGGCACCGGCGGATGCGCGCCGTACGCGGGGGAGAAAACAGATTAGAAGGGGTGCACGAATCTCCGCGCAGTTGAACCGGTAAGTGGTGCTGCGCGGGCTGGGCTGGGCTGCGGTGCGCGCGCGCGTAGGGCTAGGTGGGCTGGGCCAGTTAGCTAGCTGCCGCGCGCTCTCTCTTTTATTCTTTTCTGGTTTTTATTTTTTTTTTGTATTTTGCTTTTGGATAAAAGTTGTTAAGGTTTTATTTGAGAAAAATTCTAGAAAAATTAGGTTAAGCTATTTAATTAATTAGCAACCACATTATAAGCTTGGATTTCAAAAATGAAATTTTAAAATTATAGTTAGTGTTTGAAACCAAATATGGGGGAATTTCATATTAAGTTTCTTTATTGAAAACAAACATTTGAATAGGGTTATCCCTAGGTTAAAAACAAATGATTTTAGGAATACAAACATGTGGTGAAAATGATGGGTTCAAAACAAGTACTGATTTGAACTTGGTTTGAAATTTAAAAGATGATTTGAGAATTATTGGTTGAAATATTGGTTGGATTTAAAGCAACAATTTAATAAGTGAGAAAAGGAATAACATGGTTGTTTTTAGTTGTTATTTTTATTCCAAAATTGTAACATAGCAAGTATGAAAGCAATGTTTGAAAAAGATTTGAATTTGAGTTGTGAAAACAGGATAAAACAGATAGGAACAAATGCAAACAATAAGTAAACATGATGACATGATGCATTGCTTGAAAGTAAACAAGAAATCAAACATTCTAAGGGTTGTTTTCATACTTGGATGTTACAAAACGCCCCCCCTTGAAGGAATCGCGCCCCGAGATTCCCTACTGAGAAATGAAAAGGTCCGGATACTTCTTGCGAAGATCCTCTTCGGTCTCCCACGTTGCCTCTTTATCGGAATGATGCGACCATTGGACTTTCAAGAACTTGGTGCTCTTGTTGCGAGTTTTACGCTCGGTCTCATCGAGAATACGAATAGGGTGCTCCTCATAAGACAGATCATCTTGCAGCTCAATAGAATCATGATCAACTGCACGATCTGGGTCTTTGAAACACTTCTTGAGTTGTGACACGTGGAAAACATCGTGCACCTTGGATAGTTTTTCTGGAAGTTCAAGACGATAAGCATTTTCTGCACGCCTTGAGAGGATGTTGAAAGGACCAATGTATCTTGGTGCAAGCTTTCCTTTCACACCAAAACGATGAGTGCCTCTGAGGGGAGTTACACGGAGATATGCCTTATCACCAGGTGCATAGACCATATCCCTGTGCTTGCTATCATAATAGCTCTTCTGACGAGACTGAGCAATCCTGAGATTGTCACGAATGATACGAACTTTCTCCTCGGCTTCCTTAACAATGTCAGGGCCTAAGAGTGAACGTTCACCAGCTCCAGACCAATTGATTGGACTCCTGCATCTGCGACCATACAGTGCCTCAAACGGTGCCATGCCCAGGCTTGCCTGGTAGCTGTTGTTATAGGAGAATTCAGCATATGGAAGGCAATCCTCCCATTTCATGCCAAATGAGATACCACATGCTCTGAGCATATCCTCGAGAATCTGATTGACTCTTTCGACTTGCCCCTGAGACTGAGGGTGATAAGCTGTGCTGAACAGAAGTTTAGTGCCCAATGCTTCTTGAAAGCTTTTCCAGAAATGAGAAGTGAAGATGCTTCCACGATCTGAGCTTATTTCCAATGGTACACCATGAAGAGGAACAATCCTTGCTGTGTAGAGCTCTGCTAACTGGCTAGCTGAGATATTTTCCTTGACAGCAAAGAAGTGAGCAACCTTAGTGAGACGATCAATAACAACGAAGATTGCATTGTTGCCTTTCCTGGACTTTGGAAACCCAGTAACGAAGTCCATTTCAATCATGTCCCATTTCCAGTCAGGAATTTTTAGAGGTTGGAGTAGACCTGCTGTCTTTTGATGGACTGCCTTAACACGTTGACAAACGTCGCATTCAGAAACGTATTGAGCAATTTCACGTTTCATGCCAGACCACCAATACAGAGTCTTAAGATCCTGGTACATCTTTGTACTTCCAGGGTGAATGGATAGAGGAGTTTCATGAGCCTCCTTGAGAATGATATCCTTGAGACTTTGAATCTGAGGAACTGCAATGCGTCCTTCAAAGAACACAGTTCCCTTGTCATCAATTGAGAAGGACTTGAATTTATCACTGCCCTTTTTGATTTGCTCTACCATCTTCTTGATTTCATTATCACGAAGCTGTTCAGAACGAATCTTGTCCTCGAGAGTGGGGCTGGCTGTCAAGCTAGCAAGGTATCCTTCAGGAACAAGACCAAGGTTTAGCTTCTGGAATTCCTCATGAAGTGGAGGTTGGCTTTCCATGATCATGAGATTATTGCAATAGGATTTGCGACTGAGAGCGTCGGCCATAACATTAGCCTTGCCTGGAGTGTAAGAAATGGTGAGATCAAAGTCTTTAATCTTCTCAATCCATCTCCTTTGCCTGAGGTTCAGATCTGGCTGAGTGAAGATGTATTTCAGACTCTTATGATCGGAAAAGATTTCAGTTTTGTTACCCAACAAGTATTGTCTCCATTTCTTGAGGGCAAACACAACTGCTGCAAGTTCAAGATCATGAGTGGGATAGTTTTGCTCATGTGGGTTCAACTGACGTGAAGCATAAGCCACAACTTGACGTTCTTGCATAAGAACTGCTCCTAGGCCTTGGAGAGATGCATCACAGAATATTTGGAAAGGTTTGGTAGTATCTGGACCAACCAGAACAGGTGTGGAAGTGAGTTTAGTCTTCAGGAGGTTGAAACTCTCATCACATTGTGGAGTCCAAACGAACTTTTTGTCCTTCTTTGTGAGATCAGTGAGAGGTTTGGCAATCTTGGAAAAGTTTTGGACGAAACGACGGCAATAGCTAGCCAAGCCAAGAAAGCTTCTAACTTGCTTCACCGTCTTAGGGGGTTTCCAATCCACAATTGCCTTAACCTTTTCAGGATCAATGGCAATGCCTTTGGCAGAAATGATATGACCAAGATATGCAACTTGTGGAATCCAGAACTCACATTTGGAATACTTGGCATACAGACGATGCTCGCGAAGTTTCATGAGAGTGAGACGAAGGTGTTCTCCATGCTCTTCCTCGGATTTTGAGTAGACTAGGATATCATCAAGATATACCACAACGAACTTGTCGAGATATTCATGGAAGACATAATTCATGAGTCTTGAGAACGTTGCCGGTGCATTGGTGAGACCAAATGACATGACGGTGAATTCATATAGACCGTAACGAGTGGTGAAGGCTGTTTTTGGAATATCTTCCTTTCTGATCTTTATCTGATGGTAACCCATCCTCAAGTCCAACTTTGAGAATATTGAGGCTCCAGCAAGTTGATCAAAAAGATCATCGATACGAGGAAGTGGATACTTGTTCTTGATGGTTTTCTCGTTGAGAGGACGATAGTCAACCACGAGTCTTTTTGTTTGATCCTTCTTGGCAACAAACAGAGTTGGGCAACCCCAAGCGGAGGAACTAGGCTGAATGTAACCTTTTTCCATGTACATATCGATTTGCTCCTTCAACAATTTCAGTTCAGGAGGAGCTATCTTGTATGGATGCTTAGAGATTGGAGCAGTACCTGGTTCAAGCTCGATCACGAACTCAACTGCTCTGTCCGGAGGCATCCCTGGCAATTCTTCTGGAAAGACGTCAGGGAATTCACAAACCACCGTAACATTTTCAATTTCAGGAAGGGGTTTGGCATCGAGGTTGAACAGCTGAACAGAACTTGATCCATATGGAGAATAGACTATCTGGCCTGAAGTGTGAGAGAGAGTTATTGACTTTTGAGCACAGTCAATTTTAGCTTTGTGGGTCTTCAACCAATCCATACCCAGAATGACATCAATGTCAGAATTTCCCAGCAACATGAGTGAAGCAAGGAATATGCGTCCTCCAATTAGGATTTCATTGTCCATGCTTATCTTGGAAGTCAACATTTGCGGTCCCGGAGAGTGAACAGTCATTTGATTGCTTAGCGGAACCAGAACTAGGTTGTATGCTTTTGCAAAAATCTTTGACACGAATGAATGCGATGCTCCAGTATCAAACAACACTTTAGCTGGAATAGAGTTTACGGGTAATATACCGAGAACGACGTCAGCGGCTTCCTCAGCTTTGTCGGCCTTGATATGGTTCACCCTCGCGTTCCTCCCGACAGGCCTGTTGTTGGAGTTGAAGGCTTTAGCCGGGGGAGCACGAACCATAGCCTGGTTGGTGTTGGGGCGAGGAGGTGGAGGTAGCTGCCTCTGAGTGCACTTATCAGCGTAGTGCCCAGTCTCCTTGCACTTGTAGCAAGTGACGACACGAGGAGGACCTGGCCTTGGCTGCCCCATTGGAATCCTCTGACCCTGCATCTGAGATGGGTTGGGCGGGCGGGGACCAAAGCCTGGAGGAGCTTGGGCATTTGGAGCCCGAGTGACAGCACCATTTGGCACCCAGATGCGGCGCTTCTGCGGAGGGGTGGTCATGTTGGAGGAGGAACCACCCTCGCGCGAGTGCTTGCGGGACTCTTCGAACGCCTTGCGCCCATTCTCCTCATTGAGCGCGGTGTTCACGAGCTCAACGAAGTCCTTGCACTTGATGTTGGTGAGAGCGTACTTCAGTTCCGGGTTAAAGCCTCGGCGGAACCTTGCCATCTTCTTGGTTTCGGTGGACACTTCGTCACCAGCGTACCGAGCGAGGCGATTGAACTCGTTCTGGTAGCCGAGAACGTCCAGCTTGCCCTGTCTGAGAGAGCAGAATTCCTCACGCATCCTTTCCATGAGACCATCCGGGATGTGGTGCTTCAGGAAGGCATCCTTGAAACATCCCCAGGTGATAGGATAGCCAGCTCTCATGGTCTGGTAGTTCTCCCACCAAGTAGCTGCCTGACCCTTCAGTAGGTAGGTGGCATACTTGACCTTATCTTCCTCAGCAACATGAGCAATCTCCAGAGCCCTGTTGATCTCCCTGATCCAGTCATCAGCATCCAGAGGCTCACGTGTTGCCACGAAAGCCCTCGGACCCACGCTCAGAAACTCCTTGATACCGACTCGCGGAGCATTCTGGTTGTTGTGCTGGTTAGCCTGGATCTGGGCCATCTGAGTCACCACTTGGGTCATCTGAGCAACCAGTTCCCCCATTGGTGGTGGTGGAGGCGGGGTGTTCCTGGTTGGAGGCATCCTGAACAGAAATTCATTTTAGCACAACAATACAACAGGATAGACTTGGTAACCGAAAGATAGATTATTCCGACGCATGAATAGATAACCAACAGGTACATCATCACATGTTCAAATACATCAGAATATCCAATAGACCATCACATGGTTCGAATAACAAGGATCACTAAACATAGCTAGGAACGGATACATCGGTACTCCCATGCTCATCACGCAGGACGGCGGTGAGTAGTACGACGAGAGATACGGTGAGGAGGAACCCCACGGAAGTAGGTATCACGACGATCCCTGTAGATAGGAAATGCTCTGAGAGCAACTCTCGGAGTGGTGAAGTAGAAGGCATCCTCTTCCTGTGCTCCATATCGAGGGATCCCCGTGTAACCTGCACCGAGGTGGAGAAGTGGACCTCTGACCGGCTCGTAACCTCCAGCATCTGGTAACGGAAGACCAGCTGACTGAACGATACGTGCAAAGCGCTCGTCTCCAACAAAGTCTGTGGTGTACGTCGCCAGACGGGTGAGAGCAAGGTGGAGCTGTTCCCTGACTGAGGCTAACTCCTGAGAAAGTGTGGAAGCAACTGCGTCACTGTGCCTCACGAACTGGGCAGTAGTGTGCAGCCTGGAGCTATCAGACTCGTAGGTATCCAGGTCGCGGTGGTCAGTGAAGTGAACTCCCGCTGCCGTGATGTAACCACGGGGGATGTGACGATAACTGGAATCATCAAACCCCCAGTAGTCAGCACGGAGAACGGTGAGACTCACGTACGCTGCCTGCTGCACGGCCATATCCACTGTGGAACCTACTGCCTCGTACTGGTGAACAAAGCTCCTGCCATCATCCGACAGAATGTAGACGATGGCCCGGTAGAAAGTCTGCTCGAACTCGCGCTGGTGCTCGTAGACCTGGTACTCTGGTGTCCAACGGAACCCCAGATAGGTAACCATATCCCTCAGCATCTCCGGATAACCGGCGGTGTCCTCACAGCGAGTCATCCTAACCACCTGCGGGTAGAACCTGAGATCCATCTGCAGATGATCGGGAAAGGTTTTGATTAGGCTCCGGTAGAAGAAAAAGGATGTGGAACTCAACAAGGTTCAATGGACGATAAAGGTTGTTGAAAAGAACATGATATTGAAGCAACACTGGGAAAACTTGACCAAAAGTCCTGAGGTACTAAGGAGAACCCAAAACACGTGAAATCCTAACTTGAAAGTTTAGGTGAGAACAGAAAACACGTTGCACTTCCTTACCAGAAAAGGGTGGGTGGGTGGGGAAAGAAGAAAAATGGCAGAATTCCTACTCTCACGTTTCATTTTTCCTATATAGCTACAAAATAGTTTCTAGACTCAACTGCGACCAGTAAAAGGGATCCTATAGGCAGACAGGCTCTGATACCATTTGTCGCACCCTGACTTCTAAGGGATACTCACCGCACGAACTGGATAGCAGATGCTTGGATTATGGGGCATAACTGCTCCCACGTCCCAGCTTCCTGGTAGGCCTGCGCTTATGCGCGACAACACAAGCTCTGCTATTCCACCGTCGATGTAAACTATCCACTAGAAATCACAGGCACTACCATTGACGTACTTCATAACAATCACGCACTGTACGTCAACGGCTTTGAACGAATGATAATCACAACATATCTCTAAGACACAAAAGATTGAAATAAAGTTGCGAATAGCTCTCATTAGAGCAGAGATAGCAAATACAATCATCCAGAGGACACATGTCCCAACATGTCATTCATTACATCAGCGGAAGCAAGCAAAGGTGTCTGAGTACAGACAAAACTGAAGGCTTAAGAAGCCGGAGGAAAATAAAGCAAACGAAGCCCATCCACGAAGGTTCTGGATCCTGCCCTGGTCCAGCTATCTACTCGTCTGCAGCGTCGTCAAACTCCACGAAGTAGCCGTCCTGGGAAGCATCGTAGCCGTAGTCGTACTCTGCGTAAACCACAGCCCCAACGGGGTCAGTACATCCAAGTACTGGCAAGCAAGACTCACAGTTCATCAAAGAATTACCCGTCAACACAAGCATAGATGCTTGGGATCAACGGAAGGAAGGGGTGATATAAAAGTTGCTGCTGGCTGCGCTAACCAACTACAGAAGATAACTACAAGTTCCGGCTAACAGAATAAGATGAGATCGAGGATTGTAACCAACTGAAAGATAACTTCAACCAAACCCATCCTGGATCTCGCCCCTTATCCAAAGAAGCAATCCGGGGATAACGCACAGTTATGATAAGGTGAATCAAGTTATTGTGTGAATAACCTATTACTAGTCAAGTTATTAATCAGTGGGTGAATCATGATTGATCATTAAGTTGAAGTTGTCCTGAGTACTTGTTAGCCAGTACTTTCACCAAGTAATCCATAACCGCGGAAAACACGGCTTCTCGAGAAGATTATCCCTGCAGGGTTGCACCAATTTGGCCGTACACTCATGAATATCCCGCCAGATGGGATGCCTCCCACCAAGCGGGGCACTCAACACAACCAACCATTCCTCGCATCAAGCCCAAAGCACCTTGGGCGCACGGCTAATCGAGCCCAGAAGAAAATGGACCCTCATAGCACTCTAAGAACGTGTCCCCCTATATGCCGACTACAAAAGTTCCACCCTGCGCTGGGCTCGTAAAAACATGCATGCGGCAAATAGAAAGCACGAACTAAATGAGATGATTTGGACGAGATGCGAATCAGGTCAAGTTGAGGGGGGCGCCCATACTCGCTTCCCAAATGCGGGTAGTGCGCTCATCATGGATCAGTAGACAAGACCCTTTTCCTATTAGGGTCGACACTAGCAGGCTTCAAAACCTCTCATGGGCCTCCTGCCGGTGCCTTATCATCAAATTATTATTTACCATTAGCAATTAACAGGATTGATTGATTACACCGAGCCCCGGTACAAATAAGATAGTAAAAGTAATAACCGACAACAGACTCGAGTAAAAGCAACCCTAAGCATGCTAGTTAAGAACAGGCACAAGCAAAGGCTGTAGGTATGGAGGTGAGGCAGTATCATTGGTTCAGGGTATCATGTGATAGGTTCGGAGAACAAGCAACGATACATATGGCTAGCAATAATAGACAAAAGGATAGTATCGACAACAAGTGTGGAAAGGAAACTCGATGATTCATGTGAGTGATAACTTGCCTGGCAGCTCAGTATCGTACTGGGCTAGGTCCTGGGGAGTGGTGTCGTAAGGATCGTCGGTCTCAACGTAGTCGTCGTCTAACCGAGAAGAAGCAAACAAACAAAACATGTATGTAAACAAACATTGACATGGCATTGTGCACAATCAAATATGATGCATGACAATTTAATAGATGCAATAAAATAAACTATTTGATATGATAACACAATTTAAATGGACTGTTATGCAACTGTGAGTTGCATATGAAAAGCCCATGGAATTTGGTTGGATTATTTGTTTTCCAACTAATCAACAGGTGATAATGGATTAGTATGATGCATGCAAAAGGAAAACAGCAAAATAACAACATTAGAACCAAAATTAGAAAAGGTTGTAGCAATTTAGCAATTTGTTATTAACTTTGGAAAATTTTGGGTGCATTAAAGGTATCACACAAGTAGTTGTTGTTTTCAACCATTTAAAATGTTCAAAACAAATAACAAAGTTGATATTTGAAAAGAACATCAAATTCTGGTTGGATTACATGTTTCACAATTTGAAATTGGACTTTGGATTATTTAGTTATGAATTAAACAAAATTAAACAATTTTTAATTGAATTAGACAAGATTTACATAGTTTAGGCAATTTAAATTGTTCAAACCAGCAAACAAAATTTATATTTGAATAGAGCATTCAAAAAGGTGTGAAAAACATATTTTAGTTGAATTATTTGAAAACAGTATGAATTAGTTATGAATTATTTCAAATTGCATTTGAATTATTTGGATTTGAATTTAAATTGCATTTTGAAAATTCAAAACAGAACACAAATTGCATATTTGAATAGATTAGGAAATTTGGATCAGAATAGATATCAAATTTGTATTTATTGGATTAATGAAATGAAAGTTATTGAATTTAGAAGTTTAAATTCAATTCTGCTATTTAAAAGAAAATGGAATTTAAAACAGATTCGTTTCATTTCTTTTTATACGCACCGAAAGCTACACCCAGCCACTGCCAGGGGGCCCAACGGGACCGTGTGCTTGCGTGGCAGTGGGGGTGACTGACTGGTGGGCCTCGCGCTGCGGGAGAAAAACCGAAAAAGATTTTTGCGGCCGCGGGGGATCGATCCCGCGAGCTCGCTGTGCGCGCAAAAGGCCTGAACCACTGCGCTGCTGTCGTGTGTTTGACAGTAGCAGCGCTGCAGTGGGGTTAAGGTTCAGATCCCTCAAGTTTCTGACGAAACTGACGAAACGTGCGTGTGCTCGACTGACAGAGACCCAACGGCGGCGATCGACGGCGACGTGCTCGTGCTGTGGGGTTGCTGTGATGCTGGATGCGCTCGGGAACAACAGAGGGAGAGGAGGCAGGATACGGTGGACGCTCACCGTGGTTGTGGAGGAGCAGAGAGGCGACGATGACGAGCTGATGACGCCGGGGTGACGACGGCGGCCGCGGAGGCGACGTGGATGGCGCCGTCGACGTGGTGCTCCTCCGTGCGCACCCTGCTGCTCAACGCGTAGAGGAAGAAGAGAGGAAGCGGCTGCAGCAAACGAGAGTGGTCGACGGGCCCTGCAACGGCGGCGAGGAGCACGGGTTCAGAAAGAAATGGCGCACGGTGGACGGAGAGGACGGCGAGGTCCGCGGCGAAGATCTGGGGCTCACCTGTGCTGTCTCTGGTGTCCACGAGGGAGAAGGGAGTACGGGGAAACGTTTGCGGGTGGTGGTGGCCTAAGTGGGAGCGAGGTGCGGTGGCGCCATGGCGTTCTTGAGAAGATCGACGGCGGCGTCGAGTTGCAGAGAGGGGGAAACAAACAGCGAGGAGGATTGGCGGCGATCGCGAGGAGGAGGCGGAAACCTAGGCGTCTAGGGTTTCTCCCAGGGGGCTAGGGGGTATTTATGGGGCCGCGGCGCTCCTCTGGCCGCCGGAATCGCACGGGGGCCGCCGTGGCACCGGCGGATGCGCGCCGTACGCGGGGGAGAAAACAGATTAGAAGGGGTGCACGAATCTCCGCGCAGTTGAACCGGTAAGTGGTGCTGCGCGGGCTGGGCTGCGGTGCGCGCGCGCGTAGGGCTAGGTGGGCTGGGCCAGTTAGCTAGCTGCCGCGCGCTCTCTCTTTTATTCTTTTCTGGTTTTTTTTTTTTTTTTGTATTTTGCTTTTGGATAAAAGTTGTTAAGGTTTTATTTGAGAAAAATTCTAGAAAAATTAGGTTAAGCTATTTAATTAATTAGCAACCACATTATAAGCTTGGATTTCAAAAATGAAATTTTAAAATTATAGTTAGTGTTTGAAACCAAATATGGGGGAATTTCATATTAAGTTTCTTTATTGAAAACAAACATTTGAATAGGGTTATCCCTAGGTTAAAAACAAATGATTTTAGGAATACAAACATGTGGTGAAAATGATGGGTTCAAAACAAGTACTGATTTGAACTTGGTTTGAAATTTAAAAGATGATTTGAGAATTATTGGTTGAAATATTGGTTGGATTTAAAGCAACAATTTAATAAGTGAGAAAAGGAATAACATGGTTGTTTTTAGTTGTTATTTTTATTCCAAAATTGTAACATAGCAAGTATGAAAGCAATGTTTGAAAAAGATTTGAATTTGAGTTGTGAAAACAGGATAAAACAGATAGGAACAAATGCAAACAATAAGTAAACATGATGACATGATGCATTGCTTGAAAGTAAACAAGAAATCAAACATTCTAAGGGTTGTTTTCATACTTGGATGTTACAATGCCTATGAATTATTCTCTTGTTATTGAACCGTTTGATTGTTGGGGTTTTGATTTTATGGGTCCTTTCCCTCCTTCAAAAGGCTATACTCATATTCTTGTTGCTGTTGATTATGTTACTAAATGGGTAGAAGCTATACCTACTAAAAGTGCTGATGGTGAAACCTCATTAAAAATGCTTAAAGACATTATTTTCCCTAGGTTTGGTGTACCTAGATATCTTATGACTTATGGGGCTTATCATTTTATTCATGCTGGTTTTAGAATAACCCTTGCTAAAATGACGTTAATCATAGAATTTCTTTACCCTATCATCCTCAAACTAGTGGGCAAGTAGAATTATCAAATAGAGAGATCAAATCTATCTTGCAAAAGACTGTTAACAAATCTAGGAAAAAATGGGCTAAGAAATTAAATGATGCTTTGTGGGCTTATAGAACTGCTTACAAAAATCCCATGGGCATGTCTCCTTATAAAATGGTTTATGGAAAAGCTTGTCACTTTCCTTTAGAATTAGAACACAAAGCTTATTGGGCAGTGAAAGACCTAAATAGAGATTTTAAACTTGCTGGTGAGAAAAGGCTGCTTAACTTAAGTTCTTTAGATGAATGGAGGAGTGAAGCATATGAAAATGCTAAGCTCTTTAAAGAGAAAGTTAAAAGGTGGCATGATAAGAGAATTATTAAAAGAGAATTTCATGTTGGTGAGACAGTGCTATTGTATAGGTCTCGTCTCAGATTTTTTGCAGGAAAATTACTCTCGAGATGGGAAGGACCTTTTGTTATCGAAGAGGTATATAGTTCGGGGGCAATTAAAATTGTTTCCCTTGAAGACAACTCTTCACACGTGGTGAATGGCCAAACACTCAAGCATTATATCTCCGGAGATCCTTATAATGAAAATGTTGATTGTATTCAAGCCATGCTCACGGAGGAGTTTATCAAGAAGCATATTTCAGAAACTGCAGAGTCAGTTTTCGAATAGGTATCAGTTTTGGTAAGAAAATGTTCGCCAAACATCTTCCAACTTATATTTTTTGCTGTTTCCAGAAAATATGAAAAATTATGAGCCGAAAACGAGAGGGAGATGGAGACCGGAGGCTCCACACCATAGGGTGGCGCGGGCCCATCTCTGGCCCCGCAAGCCCTAGGTGTGGGCGCCCCGGAGCCCCTCCACGACTTGTTTTTGACCTGGACTTTCCTTTCATTATGAAATTTTTTGCTACATAATCCCCCGGACCCCCGAGGTCCGTATATCGTTTTCTCGTCGTGTTTATGATTCGAGCTGTTTTCCTGGCAGGAGTTCGGAGTTTCTAGGTCAAGTTGTCCTCTTTCGGCTCTAGCATTGACGATTACGCTGCACGTCGTCTTCAACAAATCCAGCAAGACATCCATGAGGTTTCTTTCGCGGGCTAGGCGGTGGAGGAAGAGATAGATGCAATGAGAGAAGACATGGTTAACAATTTGAGGGAGGAGATCCGGAGGGCTGCACCATCACCAACGAGGAACCCCACATTTGTGGGATCATTTAACCCTCAGCTTCGCTACTCTCATAATGTGCAGGGGACCGTGCCTCATGATCAAGACCCCAACATGTTCCCTGTGATAGCTGAAGCACACCGGGTTGCCGATCAATTCTGCGAACAATATCGTATTCTCAAGGCCGAGGTAGCAATTCTGGAAGCGGAAAACATTGAGCTTCGTCGCATCATCAAAGGCTTTCTGACTCCTCTCCGAGTGATTCCACCTTCACCACCGAAGAATTGATTAGTCATTGGGTTTGGCATCCCCTCAGCTTGTTCCAAGCTTGGGGGGAGTGACTTGGTATCACATCACTATCTTTCATCTTTTTTTTGAAACCTTAAGACTGTGAGGCAAAAGCCCCACAGCATCCCACCTTTTATTATAAACTAGTTGAGTGTCCGTGCGTTGCTACGTTTTTTTTACCTAGGGTGTAAATATGATATTTTTTGGAATTTTATGTATATAGAAAATATAATCACAGAGTACTATGAAAACATTGAGATCCTCCTTCCCTAAAAGTGTGTAAATATACCTATTCATCTCTCATTAAATAATTTAAATTAAACTATCATTATCTTCAAAAATGCGTTTTCAAACCAATCTCCATTAGAGGATAATAGATTGTTCCTTTAAGATATCTCTAATTTTGAACTAAACTGTTTCAAGCATGTGTAATTTCCTTTTGTATAACACGTGAATATATTTATATTCACATAATGATAAGAGGAGAAGGAAATATTATGTAGAATTGTTAGTCCAGCTTAGAACTTCCAAAACAGGGTAAAATGGCCCAAATTAATCACTGTCTCTAATAATTTCATCTTAGATCAAAATAATCGTGCTTTCGTGATTTTTTTTGTTTTCAAGAAATACTTCTTTTTGTGGCTTAAGAAAGATGGCGACTTTAGTACGAAATAGTATAGGGATTTTCAAACATCCACGCAGTTTCTAATAAGTCACTTTTAGCCATTTTTGACAGTACATATTATAAAAGTGCTTTCATAACAAATTTGCACATGATTTCTAACTATTCCACCTTAGAATTTCTAGAGATGTAAGTGTAAAGTTTAACTTGGCCTAAGTCCAAAAGAACAGTTTTTTATGAAAAAAGGCACACTGTTATTTCAATTAACTTGGCTCTACAAGCAGCAACAAGTTAAACAAGGAGAACTTGCAAAATAGAGACAACAATATAATTTCATTCATAACATATAAGCAGACTAATGATTTATTTCACTCGCAGAAATCATTGTTCTGCTACAGCACATAAGAACTTTATTTCTATGTAGGGAGGATTACAATGTCGCAAGTGCAGACCTAACAATCTATATAACCTGATCTTTGGCAACCTTGTATACCCATTTACTTTCTAGCAGTCAGTACGTGTGAGATACATCGAGGCCATGTAGTATTGCACCAGGCGCAAACAGAACTGAAATGGGAAAAAGCACATCATACATGGATGTCTCGATCTGAATAATTAGCAGGCAGCCTTCACAATTTGACATTCTAAACTTTACAGTATAGAAGTTCACAAGATACAACAGTAAAGATAGAGACATACGGTATGTACGCCCTTGAGGCCGTCGGCGGCGAAGTCAGACTGGTCGAGATTATAGGTCTGGTTGCAGAGCATGTTGGCTGATCATCGTACGTGATCTTGTGCTTGACGAGCCTGATGGCGCATGCTTTGAGGTATTCCTATGAGGGCCCGGTCAGATCCGGCGCATCTACTCCCTATAACTGGCCAGCTCCTCGTCCAACTTCCTGACCTTCTCGCCCACGCTCTCCCCTCTTGTTGTATCTGCCCGATCAATCAGATCATAGCAGCATCAAATTATAGGATTGAGAAAGAGGTAGATGAGGAATAGGACTGACTTGGTTGCCGATGGGCGACATGTCCTTGTTCGTGAGATGTTGTCGTTCTGGCCGCGACACGGCGGAGCGGGCCGAGCCTAGACGGTGACATGGATTGCGCTAGCGCCTCTCCTTCGCTTGGAGGCGAGTCATACGCGTCGGGGTGCTTCGCTGGCCTAGGATATACATGTGTTTGCCTCGCGTGCTGATGGCGAGAAGGAGGTCGACGATTTGAAAGGGTCTGTTTCGCGGCGGTGCATGGATTACAATGATGTGGAGCGGCGTGCACAGGGGAATCGTGGGAGTGGCAGGATAAGCATGCGTGAGTGGGTTGCGGGAGTTGTTATTCCCCTATTTTCACTTTTCGTTCGCGCGGGATGCGGCCATGTTTATTTTTGTTGAGTGGGATCGTGGAAGCCGACGACGTACCATCGATGGAACACGGACACTACGTCTAATGCTTTAATAGTAAAGATAAAAAGAGCTTACAAAAGAGTAACCATATATACAAAAAAACACTATACAAAGGCCACCAAGGAGGTAGGGCCTGAAAACAACTAAGGCAAAGCCTTGACCCAATCCAGCAGACTATTTTGAACTTCCACTTTACATCTGTGCCTGATAAGCAAGACCTCATGAATAAAACCCCCCTTCCACTTAGCAAAAGAGGGTCTTTCATTTCTTAAAATAGCATCATTTCTCTGGAGCCAAATGTGCCAGCAAGCCAACACCAACACCTCCATGAAGAAGGCATGACCAAAAGATCTCTTAGCATGAGTCATAGCAGCTTGCAAATCATCTCCAGTATCCAGCCAAGTGATCTGAAGGTAATTCCACACTCTCTGGATGAAGTTACAAGTGAAAAAGAGATGCTTCCTATCCTCAAAAGCATGAGTAGGACAAAGGGAACAGTTGGGACAATCAGAAACATTCCAATGCCTTCTTATTAAAAGATCCTGAGTGTTGAGTCTATCTCTCAGCAGCAGCCATGCAGAAACTTTAAGTTTCATAGTGCAGGCTGACTTCCAAATCCATTGAAAAGCTGGAGGGACAGAAATATGAGCATGCAGCTTTATAAAACTGAGCAGAGGTATATTTAGAGCCCCACTTATAAGACCAAACATCATTGTTGTCTGAAGGAGACAAATCACCAAGCAAGAGCAACATATTAATCGTTTCCTCCTCAGCCTGTCTAGAGATAGGTAGGTGTAGTAGATCCATGAAGTCGTGGGTGAGCAAAACTGAATGACATTTCTTTTTTTTGTTGACATAAGAGAACAACCGTGGAAAACGTCTAGAAAGAGGTACAGAGGAACCTCCCATCTCCCACGAGTCAAGCCAGAACAAAAAAGTGGCTCCATCCCCCAAAGTCACCTTCGACACAACTCTAAAATTGTCAACAAGTTTCATCACATCACGCCACCAAAATGATCCCTGAAGGTTATCAGCATGTGGAACTGAGTCCACATGATATGCAGACCAGATCAATTGAACCCATGGCATATCCTTCTTGTTATAGAATTTTTCCAAGAATTTTATCAGAAGCGCAACATTCTTCTTTTGAAAGTCCACCACTCCGAGACCCCCACAATTTTTAGGAATACAAATGAGCTTCCAAGCTACCAGAGATTTACCCATAGTATCTCTACTCTTCCCCCAAAGACACTGCCTCAAAATTCTGTCTAATTGCTTAGTGATGCCAGGTGGCAATTGCAGAGTACAAAGAAAATGCAGAGGCATGGAGGGAAGTGCTGAATTAATCAACTGTAACCTTGCACCTTGGAACAAAAAGGAAGAACTGGCAGCCAATCTTCTCTCCAAGTTCGAAACCAGAGGCATAAGATCCTGAAATTTAGGCCTAGTAGTCCCTAAGGGAAGACCCAAGTAAGGAAAAGGGAAAGATGCCACTAAACACCCAAAGCAAGTGGAAAGGTCTTCCATAACAGAAGCATCCACATTAATAGGCACCATAAGAGATTTGTCAAAATTAATCTTGAGACCAGTTGAAATAGAAAAGTCTTGCATTGCCTTTTTAAGATTACTCAATTGAATCATATCAGCAGGCATTATTAACAGGGTGTCATCAGCATATTGAACAATAAGGAATTGTTGATCAGCACAATTAATAGGCTTGGAAATCAACCCTTGAGACATCAAATTATTTACCACAGCTTGCAGTAATTTTTCTTTTTTGAAGATTGTACCGTAGGGAAAAATCCCTACGGTTAGATTTTCAAAATTATATAGAGGACAAAGGCCTCCAAACGGTACAAAGTTATTACAATGTGATGATCAAGGAGGTCAAAAGTTTAAACTACAATACATCTTATGTTACAAGTGTCCTAACCCAAGAAATGAGTGAATCCTTGATGGTCTCCTTAACTCTGTACTGATGGAGCATGACATCAGAACAGAACTTACATGCCAGCAAATGAAAGTGGCCTCCTTAAACTGAAAGATCAGGTCATTCCTAGCCTTCCATATATTCCATGTAGCACAAGCCAGGATCTCCATGAAGCATGGTCCAGTGAAAAGTGTCCTAGCAGTAGAGATTCTATCCAGGATGGGCTTGGAGAGATCCCAGTTAATGCCAATTGCCATCCAACAATCCCTAGCAAATTTGCAATCAAAGAATAGATGATCAATAGATTCAAATGCATCTCTGGCACATAGCACACAGGAATATTTCTCATTAAGCTGCCAATGGCGACGGTACATAAGTTCTCTTGTGTTCAGACGATCATTGAACATAAGCCATAAGAAAACTTTCAGCTTAGGGAGACATTTGGAACTCCATATGGCCTGAATAAGGTGATGACACTAAACTCGAGCAAAATGAAATTTATAAAAACGAGTAGAGGTATACAGTCCATTGCCCCAACAATAGTGTACTTGATCTTGGATAGTAGAATCAATCGTAAGCTGATTAAGTTTCTGAGATATAATTTGGTATTCCTCAAATGCTAGGACAGATAATGGCAGTGCAAAGGAATCATGCAGGCTGTGAGGGTTCACATATAGGCAACAGATGTATCCTCATTTAGAACAAAGGAGAATAATCTAGGCCAACGGTCACAAAGTGTCGGGGGGTTACCCCCGAGTAGGGTAAAGGCAAGTGGTAAAAGCAACTGTCAGAAGAGAGGTTTGGTCGAGTAGCCGCCTACCCGGTACTTGCTACCCGGTCGACTGCTACTCGGTCTCTCCTCAAGATGACCAGAAGGAAGAATCAATCAAGTTCCATCCATTCGAGTAGAAGAGTTGGCCCGAGTAAATTTGGCGGGAACCTACTCGGGCCAGAAAGTCAAAGGAGCCGTTCTGACACAGGATCCCGCGTATCCTGGGTCCGTACTTGGCAGTATTCGAACTACTGTTCATCTGGGACCGGCCTGCCTGACAGTGACAGCATGGAAGCAGGCCGTCGCAGGATAAGGGGGCCCTACTCTGTGTTTGGCACAGTGATACCAGTCTGTCCCCTTGTTTTGCCCAACGACTTTCCAGATGCAGCCAAGATTAGGAACCAAAGCTGTCAGCGGGAACCCGGAAGAAGGACGATGTGCACACTATGTCGACACTTGTCTAGGTTTGGACGTATCCGGCTGGGCACCGTGTATATAAGGTGCCCCGCCGCCTCCTGCGTGAGGGATCCGATCGAGAGGAACACTTGGTGACCTAATTCTTGACCTAGTTCATCACTTAGAGAGGAGAGTGGCTACTCGGTAGCAAGAACATTGTACTGTGGCTACTCGGTGAGACACCAGAATACATAGAGAAAGGCAGGAGTAGGGGTTTTACCTCCTCACGAGGGCCCTGAACCTGGGTAGATCGTGTTGTTTGCCGTGTTTACTTCGTACCTCACGCGGCTACTCGTCGCGTGATCCCTCCCCGAGCACCTCCAGCGTCCTTCGTCCCCACATCTTTAGCCATCCCATGGCATCTGCCGTGACACCACCACGACAGTTGGCGCCCACCGTGGGGCAACCAGCGGCGCTGGTTGGAGTTTCTGTTCGGACGGGATCTTCTTCAGCGGAGCGCGTGGTCTGTGGCCTTGTCCACAAATTCGGCTCCTTCGACTTCGTCACCGACAACGCCGGTGATTTCGGCGGCAGGGCCATGCCGGAGGGCGGCTCGGTGATCTCCTTCGGCTCTCACCTCGTCTACGTCGCCACCATCGCCAACCGCGCGTACCCCGAGCTGGTGCATGACGCGGAGGATCCTCCCGCGGTGATCGCTGCTCGCGGAAGGCCCGCGTGCCGCTCTGCGAACTGCGCTGAGGTGATGGTGACGGGCTCGGCGGCAAACACTGGCGCAGCCGCTACTGGGGCTGCGGCCGTCGTCGAGGATCTTGCTGCACCGGCTGCTGGTGGCAGGATTCACCGGCCCTACGAGAAGGAGAGCAACTTGCCGCCTTCCACCTCTACGGTTATTCCCGCGTCGGCGACGCGACCTGGCATGCATACTCCCACCGACATCGAGCTCCTGGCCATGAGGGAGCAGCTCGAGCGGCAACGCCTGGAGCTGCTTGCCGAGCAGGCGGAGTTGGATAAGGTGAGGTTGGAGTTGAGTTTAGATCAGCTCGAGTACAACAAGGCTCACGGCTTCACGCCAGTCGCTAGGAGGGCTAGCAGAGTAGGTGCCACTCGGCGCAATCTTGGTGCCGAGATGGCGACAGTTGTAGAGGCTCCTGCTCAGTCTGCCACCGCAAACACCTCCACTAGGCCCAGATATAGCACACCCGCCAAGACACTTAGAGCTGCAGAGGCTGTAGCTGCCGAATTGCCTCGCCTAGATGGTGATGCGCGCGTCAGGCAGCAAGAAAGACTCAACGAGTTGGTGTTGGAGGCTGCTAGGCAGAACGAGGAGTTCCGGAAGGCCAACCCGGGTGCTGGGGCTTCGCAGGTGGTTCACTCGCACGCGGCTAGATCTAACGATCAGGCCTCGTCTCCGCATCCCAGCCGCGAGAAGAGCCGCAGCGGGCGTTCGGGCAGAGATAGGCAAATGCAGGTGTATGACCCGGCGGCTGCCACGAAACAGCTTGCTGTGCCGCAGCAGCCCGGGCAGGAACACAATGCTGCAAGAGCAGGCTCTCAAGCCCATCAAGCTCAAAGCCGAGCCCGAGATGAAGCGCGCCCAGGTCCTTCTCGGCGTCCCGCTGCTCCGCCTACTCGGCAGAGGCAGCAGCCGCGCGCAGTGGCACCAGTCGCCAACCCGGTGGAGCAGCCTGCAGCTGTGCAGGTGGACAGGTATGATGATGGCTACTCGAGTATGGAGATGGCTGGCTATGATGTGCATGATCGTGTTGGCGAGCGCATGCTGGCGCCTGGAGATGCGAGGCATCAGTTGGACCGGATCAGCTTGTCGGCGCGGCTGGAGAACACGGGTCCTCCTGGCCCCGAGTGCTTTGGCCCGCGCATCATGAACGAGCCGTCCGTGAAGAACTTCCAGCTTGCTAGGGGCACCAAGAGCTACAATGGCAGCACCAAGCCTGAAGATTGGCTCAATGACTATGTCACCGCGGTCCATATCGCGAACGGCAACAGAAGATGGGCTGTGCGCTATGTTCCGCAGATGCTAGAGGGTCCAGCTCGCACTTGGCTCAACAACTTGCCCAAGAACAGCATTAACTGCTGGCTGGACTTCTCGGATGCCTTCATCAGCAACTTCACCAGCACCTACAAGAGGCCGAATAGGCCACAGCAGCTATCAGCTTGCAGGCAGCGAGAAGATGAGACAGACCGAGAGTATCTTACTCGGTGGAGTACATTGAGGAACACATGTGAGGGTGTGAATGAAGCACAGGCCATCACTTGGTTTGCGCAGGGATGCAGACATGGCAGCATGTTGTGGCAGAGATTGCAGAGGGAGATGCCGAACACTCTGGCGGAGACCATCAAGATTGCGGATCAGTACGCACTTGGTGATCCCACTCAGCCACTGATGGACTCCTCTGAGCCGAGAAGAAACTTCAGCAACAGCAAGCGCAACGAGTTCCGCAACAAGCGCCGAGTAGATACTCGGTATGATCCTAAAGAGGTGAACGCAGTGACTGTTGGAGCTGGTGGCAGCCAGAGGCAGAAACCTGCTGGAGCCTACGGGCAGAACCAGAACCAGGGCCAAGGCAACAAGAAGCCATTTCGCACCTCTCAGTCGGGTAGCGGGAACTCCGAGCAGCCGAAGAAGTTTGTCTTTGATGACATGAAGGATGGCCCATGCAGTTTTCACACTCACCACCCCTCGAGGCCGGCTAACCACACTACTCGGCAGTGCGAGTGGTGGGAGGCGATCAAGAGTGATGGCTTGCCTCCTCCTCCTCCTCTGCCAGCGGCCAATGCCAATGTGCAGCCTACTCGCGCACCCGCAGCTCGGCCGCCAGTGTACCCGAGAAGAGAGAATGTGAACCAAGTGGCTCTAGGAGACAACCGCAACTTCAACAATGAGAGCTACCGCAACAACAACAACAACTACAACCGCAACAACAACTACAACCGCAACAACAACTACCAGGGCAACAGCAACAACGGCAACAATGGGGGCGGAGGCTCCAATCAGTACCAAGAGCACCACGAGAGTTACATGATCTTCACTTCTGAGCCAGTCGACAAGCAATCACAGCACAGGCGGGCCATGGAGGTCAATGCAGTGATTCCGGCTGTCCCTCATTACATGTATTGGTGCGACCAGGAGATCAGGTGGTCCCGAGTAGATCATCCCAAGGTGATGCCCAATCCGGGTAGCTATGCCTTGGTGCTGGATCCTACCTTCCTGGGCCCCGAGAAGAATGTGAGGTTCAGCAAGGTGCTAATCGACAACGGCAGCAGCATCAACATCGTGTACAGAGACACGCTCGAGAAGCTCGGCCTGGCCGAGAACATGATGCTGCCCAGCAAGACCACTTTCCATGGTATTGTGCCCGGGATCTCGTGCAACCCGATTGGCCGAGTGTGGATCGATGTGCTATTCGGCACCAGGGATAACTGCCGCACAGAGCGCCTGCAGTTCGAGGTGGTGGATCATCAGAGTCCTTACCATGCTCTACTCGGCAGGCCTGCTCTGAGCAAGTTCATGGCCTCTACCCATGTTGCATATCTGAAGATGAAGATCCCTGGTCCCAATGGCATCATTACTATCTCTGGTGATTACAAGAAGTCCATGGAGTGTGCCTCTGCTAGCTCCCAGTTGGCGGAGTCGATGGTGATTGCTGCGGAGAAGAAGAAAATGTATGAGGTGGTGGCCATGGCGCAATCCGCGCAAGCTAGCGCGCAAGGCGTGCCGAGTACCCAGCATGGGACTGCGTTCCAGGCATCTCAGGAGACCAAGAAGGTCCAGGTTGACCCCGAGTTCCCCGACCGCGTAGCCATCATTGGCTCCGGGTTGGCGGAGAAATAGGAAAGCGAGCTCATCCACTCCTCCGTGAGAATCGCGATGTATTCGCCTGGTCCAATGAAGATCTACCAGGAGTCCCGAGGGAGTTGGTTGAGCACTCATTACATGTGCGTCCTGACGCCAAACCAGTGAAGCAGGCTATGCGCCGCTTCGGAGATGAGAGAAGGAAGGCCATTGGTGACCAGATCACGAAGCTGTTGATAAGCAATTTCATCATGGAGGTGCTGCACCCGGATTGGCTAGCCAACCCGATCATGGTCGAGAAGAAGAAGGAGGATCCCAAGGCTGCCACTGCATGGCGCATGTGCGTCGACTACACCGACTTGAACAAGGCATGCCCCAAGGATCCTTTCCCGCTACCTCGCATCGATCAGGTGATCGATTCCACTGCTGGTTGTGAACTGCTGTCTTTCATAGATGCCTACTCTGGTTTCCACCAGATTGCACTCAATCCTGCTGATCAAATAAAGACTGCTTTCATTACCCCGTACGGGGCTTATTGCTATCGTGTCATGTGTTTTGGCTTGAGGAATGCGGGTGCAACCTATCAGAGATGCATGCAGAAATGCTTGCACGACCAGCTCGGCAAGAATGTGCAGGTGTACGTAGATGACATTGTCATCAAAACGAATAAAACACATACTCTGCTTGCCGACCTGGAGGAAACCTTTGCTAACCTACGCAAGTACAAAATGAAGCTGAATCCGAGTAAATGCACCTTTGGTGTCCCGGCTGGCAAGCTACTCGGCTTCCTGGTGTCTAGTCGGGGCATTGAAGCTAATCCTTCAAAGATAAAAGCTATTGAGAGCATGTCTTTGCCGAGATCATTGAAGGATGTGCAGAAATTCACTGGTTGCTTGGCATCTCTGAGCCGTTTTCTGGGCCGAATGGGCAAGAAGGCCCTGCCTCTGTATCAATTGATGAAGAAAAGTGACAAGTTTGTCTGGACTCCGCAAGCGGATGTGGCATTCAATGAGCTGAAAGCAATGCTGGCTAGCGCTCCCATCTTGGCTAGTCCGCTACCCAAGGAGCCCATGCTGCTGTACATTGCTGCGACTAACCGAGTAGTCAGTGTGGTGATTGTGGTGGAACCAGAAGAAGAAGGCAAGAGTGTGCAGCGTCCAGTGTACTATCTCAGTGAAGTGCTGTCCAGCTCCAAGCAAAATTACCCGCACTACCAGAAGATGACCTACGGCGTGTACCTGGGCGCCAAAAAGTTGAAGCATTATTTCCAGGAGCATCCTATCACGGTTGTGAGCTCTGCTCCCATCTCGGATATCATGGGCAACAAGGAGGCGAGTGGCAGAGTAGCCAAGTGGGAAATCGAGCTGGCAGCGTATGCACCCGCGTACGCGAGAAGAGAAGCCATCAAGTCTCAGATCCTGGCGGAGTTCCTGGTGGATTGGGCCGAGGTGCAGTATGAACCTCCTGCTCCAATTTCTAACTACTGGAAGATGCACTTTGATGGCTCAAAGGTGAAGGAAGGCCTTGGTGCTGGCGTGGTGCTTACGTCACCCAAGCGAGATCAACTCAAGTATGTGCTACAGATTCACTTCAAGGCATCCAACAATGTAGCAGAGTACGAGGCAGTGGTGCATGGTTTGCGAGTAGCAAAGGAGGTTGGCGTGCAGCGCATTATATGCTATGGCGATTCAGATCTGGTGCTGCAGCAAGTCTCGGGCACTTGGGATGCTTTAGATGCCAACATGGCATCCTATCGCTTCCTGGTGCAGTCTATGACTGGGTTCTTTGAAGGCTGTGAGTTCCAACACATTCATCGAGCAGAGAACGAAGCAGCAGATGAGTTATCCAAGTTGGGATCTTCTCGGCAATTCATCCCGGCAGGAGTCGCCTTGGAGCACTTGAGGAAGCCATCCATCAAGCCTTCTCCCAACTCGGAGTCCATATTTGTTCCTTCTCTGCCAAGTGAGGAGTCTGATCCCATGGAGATTGACTGGGAGAATGCTACAGGAAACCCGGGGACTGCCGTCCTCTACTTGGGGACTGCCACTCCTTACTCGGGGACTGCCACTCCTTACTCGGGGACTGCCACTCCTTACTCGGGGACTGCCACTCCTTACTCGGGGACTGCCACTCCTTACTCGGGGACTGCCACTCCTTACTCGGGGACTGCCACTCCTTGCCCGGGGACTGCTGTCCTTAACCCGGGGACTGTCGCATTCATTGAGGAGTTTCTTGCTAATCGGTCTGGGCTTCAGAGAAGTGCTCCCACCCCTAGAGAGCAACCAGAGGTACCTGTCCCAATGGAAGTGGACGAACCAGTGTTGCCCACACGGGAGACACCGAGTTGGGCTATGCCCATATTATCCTTTCTAAGGGACTGTACTCTACCTGAAGATGAGGTGACTGCAAGGCAGATTCAGAGAAGATACAAGGGCTACACTATAGTCCGAGATGTGCTGCACAAGAGAAGTGCCACTGGCGTACTGCAACGTTGTGTGGACCCAGCAGAAGGAGAAGAAATCCTGGTAGAGATACACCAAGGAGAATGCGGGCACCATGCCTCTTCTCGGGCATTGGTCCAGAAAGCTTTTCGGCATGGCTTCTACTGGCTCACAGCACTGCAGCAAGCTGAAGATATCGTGAGGAAGTGCAATGGCTGCCAGATGTTCGCAAGTAAGATTCACATGCCTGCTTCCGAGTTGAAAACCATTCCTATCACCTGGCCATTTGCTGTTTGGTGTTTGGACATGGTTGGGCCTTTCCAGCCGGCTAGAGGCAACATGACTCACATCTTGGTCATGGTGGACAAGTTCACCAAGTGGATTGAAGTGAAACCTATTCGGAGGTGTGACGGAGCCACAGCTGTGAAATTCGTGAAGGATGTGATCCTGAGATATGGCTACCCGCACAGTATCATCATCGACAACGGCACAAACTTTGCTGAGGGAGCAATGGTGCGGTTCTGCAGAGATAAGCATATCCGACTAGACGTTGCGTCAGTCGCGCATCCCGCCTCCAATGGGCAAGTTGAAAGAGCAAATGGAATGGTACTGGCAGGCATAAAGCCAAGGCTGATGGAGCCACTGCTGAAAACACCTGGGTGTTGGTTAGACGAGTTGCCAGCAGTGTTGTGGAGTCTAAGGACTACCCCTAACCGGTAAACCGGCTACACGCCATTCTTCTTGGTATACGGGGCTGAGGCCGTGTTGCCAATAGACTTAGAGCATGACTCCCCCCGAGTAGCCCTCTACACTGAGGTGGAGGCAAGAGAAGTTCGAGAAAACGACGTTGACCTGCTTGAAGAAGCAAGAGAGCTGACTCTGTCACGTTCGGCTATCTACCAGCAAAACATGCGGCGTTATCATAGCCGAAAGGTGAACCCAAGGGTTTTCCGAGAAGGAGACATGGTCCTTAGGCTTGTGCAGCGCACAGCCGGGATGCACAAGTTGTCTCCTCCATGGGAAGGGCCTTTCATTGTGAGCAAAGCGCTGCACAACGATGCTTACTATCTTGTAGATGTGCGTCCACCACAGGCGAACAGGGCAGACAAATCCGGAGAGGAAACCAAGCGCCCTTGGAATGTAGCTCTACTCCGTCGTTTTCATTCGTGAGCAAGGATGTGTATGTACCCTCTTTTCCGAGTTGAAATTCTACTCTGCAATCTGAAATTGATCTCGGGGACTGCCCTCGTCTGAAATTGCTCTAAGTGTTTTTACTCGGCTTTACCTTTTGCCTATTCGGTTGCTCTACTTCAAAATTCGAAGGTACATTGAGTACTGTGTTTAAACCTACATGCCAAATCTTCGACTTTGCTGCTGTCCGAAACCCGGCTTCATGGCAAGCAAGAGAACAAGCAAAAGGTCCATGAGCACAAGAAAAGTTACTGAGGAAAAGAAGGGTGCAGGAACCGAGTAGGATGCTTTTATTACTGTTCCGTGACTCGTCTTTTCGGCTAAGTGGTGGGCTGCGTTACTATGTTTGTTTCTAAGCGGCTAAGTATTTGCAGCTCTGCTCTTTGATTCTTGTGACTCGAATACCAAAAAAGCAACAAGTTGCGGGTAGAGCAGAGATGAAAAGAGAGGATGAATAAGAAACGCAACTCGGGTACTCGCATGGAAACGCAACCCGGCATTGAGCCAGGGCTGCTCAAAATGATTAAGTTAAGAATAACAAGTGGAAATAAAACTGAGTAGCAAAAGAAAATGTAAATGAGCCTGATACATCTGCACCCGGCATCCCGGGGATCTGATAAATGTTTGAGTAAAAAAGCTTGCAGGATAAGATCATGTTGAAGAGGCGGTGTTGTCGGTGCTGGCCTGGGCTGCTTCATTTTCGGTGGCAGCCTTGTTCGCCTCCGCCTCCGAGCTGGCAGCAGCAGCCTTCGCGGCTTCCTCCTCGGCGCTTGTGTTGGTCGCATCCGCTTCCGGGTGGACGGTGGCGGATTGCTCCATCTCGACATCGTGCTCGGTGGCTACCGGGTCTGAGGTGGCCGTGGCCACCGAGACAGGCCCTGTGGCCAGGGAAGAATCAGAAGCTTGGACTTGGGGGCGCACCGTGTCGTCGAGAGCGGCTCCTGATGAAGTGCCGAACTCGAGGGCGGCTGTGTCGATCTCCTCGGCTTCTTCATCGCTACTCGCGACGACTGCGGCCTTCCCCTTGCCCTGGGGAGAATCGAAGAAGCTCAACTCGGGATCTGTTTCTTCATCCTCCTCCTCGTCCTCCTCCACCTCAGTGTCGGGTTCGGTGGGGCCGTCAATGAAGGTGGCCGTGTCAGCATACTCTGCAACCTCATGCGCAATTAGCTTGCGCGTGGTCACACAGCTGGGGTCCGTCTCCCACCTGGAGTTGTCGCGCTTCCCGCGGATGATCTCCATGTTAAGGTTCTCATACCAGGAGGCGACGCAGAGCATCATCAGATCAGCACCTGCCCGAGCTCCCGAGGCGCGCCATTTCTTCAATTCGGCCTTCACACCGCGCAGCTTCAGAGCAAGGCCACGGATGGTTGTTGGCGCAGTGTTCGCAGGCCAGAAGAGGTCATGGAGCTGGAAGGCAGTGCGCACCAGCTCAGTGCCCACGCCGGCTAGGCGTCCGAGCTGCCCTCGCATCACCAGCAGGCTATCTTCGATATCAGCTCTGGTGTCTGCAGCCTCGCCCTTCTCAATGCGAGCTGCTCGGGCCTTGGCCAAAGCAGGTGCGCAAGAGGACACGATGTGAGGGAAGATTTCTGCAAGGAGCAAATGAGAAATTCAGTAACAGGATCAGAGAAGAGGCAGGACCGAGAAGAAGAGATGCAGAAAGGAGAAAACTTACGGTTCAACTCATGGCGCAACACCTGAAGCTGGCTCTTCCATGCTTCTTCATTGGAGACGTGCTTCTCCTCGAGCAAGCGGAGCCCATCCAGCTGGGAAAAGAGCCCAGCATTGGCCTTTGTCAGTACTTCGCACTCCTGCTCGAGGGCTTTTATCTTGGCATTAAAGGTTGTCTCGGCTTTTGCCTTCTCGGCGATGGCTCTGTCCCTCTCGTCACCAAGCTGGACAGCATCCTGGAGTGCCTTCTGCAGCTGGAGTTGCAGCTTCTCCATCTCGGTAGTGTGCGTACTCTGCAGAGCTGCAGATTGGCTCACTAGTTGCACCTCCACCTCTGCAGGTTTAAGGCAATCCTGATGCTCTAAAACAAACTTCTTATGATCTTCTGAAAAGAGAAAAGCACGGTTAGCAGAGAAGAGAAAGGAAGAAACAGGCACAAAGGCAAACCGAGTAGACAGTGGCTTACCTTCAAGTTTCTTGATGGTGGCCTCGCCATTCGCAACAAAGGCACGGCAGTTCTCGTGCTCGGCAACCAGGGCCTTCAGTTTCCCTGCAGAGTAGAAATGGTCAGCGCAAGAAAGCAGAAGCGGGCGTAAACAAAAAACGCAAGAACCGCGCGGCTAAAAGCGTACCTTCCACTTCGGACAGCTTCAGAGTGCTATCCTTCGCATTCTTACCGGCTGCCTCCGCAACTGCTTTCTCTTTTTCCAGTGCAGCAATTCGCCTCCTGGCGATAGCATGGTTCCAGAGAAGCTGGCGATGCAGATTGGTCCGCTTCAGAACGCTATCCTGAGAAGCGAAAGGAAAACAAGTCAGGCAAAGAAGTGAAGATTCAACCCGAGAAGGCGGCTACTCGGGAGAGCATCCGCCTACTCGGCCCGAATCTCGGGGACTGGGTGATGGTAAAGGAAAATGAAGACGGATAGGGGAGAAGAAAAATGCTACTCGGAGAGGACAAGTTAAGACTTACCGCGTAAGACTGCTCGAGATCTTCTGCATTCTTGCGGTGCACGAACATCTTGGCAGCAAGAGTAGCGGTGTTGGAGGAGACGGTCATGGGTTTGTAGCCCAAGTCCACCTTGTTCCAGTCGACCCGCATATGATCGATGTCGCCCAGGCTAAGGCCATGCCATTGGTCTGTGCCGAGAAGCTTGCTATCCCACTTGGCATCGATGAAACCAACCAAGTCGAGTACCTGCTCGAGGCTTTCGGACGATATCGCCTGAGTCTGGAGTCCGCGGGAAGAGATGGAGGCAGACCCGTCTTGATTAGGAGCTAGAGGCCTAGAGTTTACCGCCAAGGCTTTCCTTCCTTTTGTGAGAGCAAGCTTTCGGTCCTCGACGGAGAGGCCGATCTGGTGCTGTTGGCTGACCTTCACCATGTAATCCAGGTAAAGGGGCTGATCAGCCACGCTAGCAGCGGCAGGAACCGCACTGGGATTGCGGATAGCCACCTTACGGGACGGGCCAGATGATGTGGGCGGCGGAATCAACTCGGTAGCTCGCTTCAGAGCCTTCTCTTTCTGAGCAGTTGGCTTCTCGACTGCTTTCTTCTCGGCTGCCTTCTTCTCGACTGCCTCCTTCAGAGCATCCAGGGCTTGTTTCTGTGCAGCATCTGGTTGGGCGCTATTCTGTGTAGCGCCTGGTTGCGCGCTGCTCAGGGGATACTCCTCAGTCATGACTGTATCCTCTACCCGCTGCTCGGCAGCGGGATCCTCTTGTCCGGCAGCGCCTGTGGCTGGCTGCTCGGGTTCAGCTTCTTGCCGCTCGACGGCGGCGTCATCATCACGCATCTCCTGGTCTTCCTCTTGATGCTCCTCGGCGGTGCTAGCCGGAGGAGAAGGGGGCCTGTCCTGGTGAGCGGCGTCCTGCGCATCTGGATCGGCGTGGGACTGTTGCTCAGGCCCCGTTTGCGTGTGGGTGGTGTCGGCATCGTCGCCCTCAAGGTCGACAACCTTGTCGACGTCAATGGCAGCTGGTTTCTTGGCCTGGTCAGGCGCGAAAGCAGCGTTCGCATCCAAGGGAGCTCTGGTGAGAAAGGGAAAAATCAAAAATTAGAGGGAAGCAGAGGAAGAATGAGAGAAACGGCAAAGTACGAAATCGGGAGTTAACCGAGAAGAAAGCTTACGCTTTGGTGGAGGGGATCGTTCGTTTCGTTCTCTTCACGACCGCCTTCTTGGTCGTCTTCTCGGCGGGTTTCTTCTTCTTGGCGGGGGGCTCTAGGGCGCCGCTGCCGGTCCGCTTGCGTTTAGCTGGTGCAACAACTGAAAGAGGATTGACCTCAAGGGCTTTCTCCTCCTCGTCCTCGGCATCATCCTCAGCATTTGCAACATCTGTGAAATAGGGAGGAAAGAAAAACACTTCAGAGACAACAGGCAAAGGGCTTATGCTTTTCGCAGAGGGAGAGCGCAAATTCAGTTACCTTCGAACTCGTCATCAGACCAGTCGCGAAGAGATGTTTCGGCAGGCTGCTTCTCTGTCGTAGGGGAGTGAGGAAGGTTGATCTGATCTGCAGTCTCAAAAGAGGCCTTGTCGTCCTCCTCTCGGTCAGCAAACCAGTTGCCTTCAAAGCGCTCACAGCTCTCCATAAGCTGGCGATTGAGGACCTGAAGGGCGGAGAAGTGTCACAAGTCAGCCGAGTAGCAGGAAGGTATCCTACTCGGATAGGCGTGCAAACACAAAGCACACTAAGCCTAAGCAATTTTACTGAATGTCCTACTCGGATAGGCGTGCAAACACAAAGCACACTAAGCCTAAGCAATTTTACTGAATGTCCTACTCGGATAGGCGTGCAAACACAAAGCACACTAAGCCTAAGCAATTTTACTGAATGTCCTACTCAGAAAGGCGTGCAGGCACAAAGCACACTAAGCCTATACAATTCTACTGAGTACTCTACTCGGTACAGAATGCAATTACTAGTTGCAGCCAAGAGAGAAGATTTTCTAATCGGATGGCAAATATCGAAAGCAGAATAAGGAGAACGTACCCGGGGAATCGGTTTCGTGCGACTGAATGGGATGAACCCATACTGCCAGTGGTCACCAAGGCTTGTTGTCAGAATGGCCCTGGCGTGCACAGGAACATCCGCGTTGTCGAGCTCGATGGTGGTCGTCCTGGTGCAGTCGCGGGGGCCTCCCATATAGCACATCAGATGGCTGCGCTCCTGCAGAGGCAGCACGCGATTCTTGATCCAGCAAGCCACAGGATCATCACTCTTGAGGCCCTCGTCGATTAGAACACCGAGCCGCTCATCTATCTCCATCGAGTTGAGCTCATTGGAGGGTTTCGCTTTCCAATTCTTCCCGGACGGAGCGCGATTACTCCAAGCGGGAAGATTGATTCTGTCGGTTACCTGGCCTCCTTCCGTGGCGGGGATGTTCTTGACATAGAGGAAGGTCTTCTGCCACATCCGGACGGATTCCAAACCCTTGATGCGAGGGTGATTGGTCCCCGACCGCTGCACCATCATGGCGCAGCCAGTATCGGTTGCGCGGCTGCTGGCGGCCGCGCCATCCTTCTTCCCGGTGGTTTGCTGGCGGAGATGGAAATACTTCAGCCAGGTATCCGTCGTGGGATGGATACCGAGAAAGGACTCGCACACCACGGCGTGGTAGGCGAGGAAGACGACGGCGTTTGGTGGCAAGTGATGCATCTGGAGGCCGAAGTGGTCCAGGAAGCGGCGGAGAAAGTCGGAGGCCGGTAGGCCAAATCCGCGCTCGAAATGCGACAGGAAGACAACATGCTCGCCCTCCCGCGGGGTTGGCACAATCTCGCCCTCAGACGGCCGGCACTGAACACCAGGAGGAACTCTCCGGGTGTTCACGAGCCAGGCGCAGTCCTCGGCGGTGACGTGCGAACCAGCCCAGCCGGCGCGAGACATGGCCACGAGCAGGAAAGATGGGAAGAGTTGGAAGGTGGTGAGTGGATGGGGTGAGCCCGCGGCGGCGCGAAAGGTTGCGCGGAGGCGGAGAGCTCGGCGGCGGAGAAGAACAGGGAGACGAAAGGGGAAAAGTGCGAAGGGAGGAGAAGAGGAAGTTACCGGCGGAGGTATTTATACCCTCTCCGCAGATTACCGTTACCATCGGGGTAGTGGGATCGATCGTGGCCAGGATCTTCGTGTGGTGGAGTTTGTGGCCGGTTAGAAACGCACGCACGCGCGAGGCGCGCGCGTAACGGCCGCAGCAGATCCCACTACCAGATCGTGGCCAATTACTGCGCTTGATGGGACATAACGAGCCGGTGGGCCCGCCCCGTGAAAACTGGGCGCGTGGCACGTCGTGTCCTGGGCAACGAGACGTCGGGGTCGTGGATGCTTGGCACGTGTCCAGTTGCGACACGGAGGGCTGGATGATGCTCTGCGCTGCAGAGACGCTAGAGGAGAAATTCTCTAAGTCTTTTTACTCGGTTACAGAGTAGAAAGCTGGTGCTACTCGGAAGACAGGAAACTCAAGGTACTTTCTAGAGTGCTACTCGGAGGTCTTTTACTCGGCATCTTGAGGTTCAAGGGCTATGTTGCAAAGATTGGTTTTAAGCTGGCAGAGCCTAGTGAACGAGTTCGCAAGACTCAACCAGCTTCGGGGACTGCTGTCGGGGGGTTACCCCCGAGTAGGGTAAAGGCAAGTGGTAAAAGCAACTGTCAGAAGAGAGGTTTGGTCGAGTAGCCGCCTACCCGGTACTTGCTACCCGGTCGACTGCTACTCGGTCTCTCCTCAAGATGACCAGAAGGAAGAATCAATCAAGTTCCATCCATTCGAGTAGAAGAGTTGGCCCGAGTAAATTTGGCGGGAACCTACTCGGGCCAGAAAGTCAAAGGAGCCGTTCTGACACAGGATCCCGCGTATCCTGGGTCCGTACTTGGCAGTATTCGAACTACTGTTCATCTGGGACCGGCCTGCCTAACAGTGACAGCATGGAAGCAGGCCGTCGCAGGATAAGGGGGCCCTACTCTGTGTTTGGCACAGTGATACCAGTCTGTCCCCTTGTTTTGCCCAACGACTTTCCAGATGCAGCCAAGATTAGGAACCAAAGCTGTCAGCGGGAACCCGGAAGAAGGACGATGTGCACACTATGTCGACACTTGTCTAGGTTTGGACGTATCCGGCTCGGCACCGTGTATATAAGGTGCCCCGCCGCCTCCTGCGTGAGAGATCCGATCGAGAGGAACACTTGGTGACCTAATTCTTGACCTAGTTCATCACTTAGAGAGGAGAGTGGCTACTCGGTAGCAAGAACATTGTACTGTGGCTACTCGGTGAGACACCAGAATACATAGAGAAAGGCAGGAGTAGGGGTTTTACCTCCTCACGAGGGCCCTGAACCTGGGTAGATCGTGTTGTTTGCCGTGTTTACTTCGTACCTCACGCGGCTACTCGTCGCGTGATCCCTCCCCGAGCACCTCCAGCGTCCTTCGTCCCCACATCTTTAGCCATCCCATGGCATCTGCCGTGACACCACCACGACACAAAGTGTGGTGTCACCCCACCAAAAATCCTTCCAGAATAAAGTGTTAACTCCATCGCCAATATGGAAGCATGAAATGCTGCGATATAGTGGGGTGATCTTGAAGATATCTTGCCACCAGAAAGAACCCCTCATAGACTGAGCATGGGGTGGAGAACTGTCATATGAACTCCACACAAGCTTAACCCAGGGAGTATCATAATGGTTATAGAATTTGTGCAAGTATCTGAGTAGAAGAGAATTATTTTGCAGCTCCAGGTTCATGATCCCAGGCCCCCATGCTTCTTAGGCTTACAAACCATATCCCATGCGGCCAATGAATGAGGATTCTCAGGTCCTCCTTCTTTAGCCCATAAGCAATGACGTCGGATTCGATCAAACGAACGAATAATGTTTTTTGGTAGCTTAAGTGAGACCAAATAGTGGGTGGGGAGAGATGACAGAACATATTGAATCAAAATTAAGCGGCCTCCATAATCTAGGAATCGAGAACATGCATTTAATCGTCTCTCCATGCGATCAGCTAGCGGGGCCAGATCAGAGATCGTTGGCCGGGTGGTACCAAGGGGGAGGCCTAAATATGTGAAAGGCATGACACCAGTGGAACAACCTAAAAAGCATTGGCCAAGTCCATAAGTTGTGCTTGAGATATATTGAGTGGCATAATATAGGATTTGGAATAGTTAACGGTCAGACCAGTGGCTTTAGCAAAGACAGCAAGAAGTTTTTTGAGAATGGAGAGTTATCTAGAGCATGCATGGGTGATCAATAAAGTTTCATCGGCATATTGGACAATAGGGTAATCGGAATCGGGTATGGGAAGGGGTGCAGTAAGCTCCCCCTCGACCATCAATCTGTTGACCATCGATTGGAGGAGATCAGCCCCCTCAACAAATAAAATGGGTGAAAGAGGATCACCTTGACGTACTCCTCTTTTACATGCAAACTTCTTGCCTGGTACTCCATTAAGTAAAACAGCAGATGTGCCAGTGTTAAAAATGGCCTGGATCCTACTAACCCATCTGGCATCAAATCCACTGGCTTGAAGGATGCGAATGAGGGCTTTGTGCTCAATGACATCAAAAGCTTTACTGAAATCCAATTTAATGATAACCGCAGCAGTGCCAGAGGCTTTGACTTGGTGAATGTACTCATATGCCCAAGCAATGCAGTCCTCAATATTACGGTTTTTAAGAAAACCATACTGATTTTTGTGAACTATAGCCAAAATGTGCACCTGGAGATGATTAGCAAGAATCTTGGTCAAAAGTTTAAAAGAGGAATTTAAGAGAGATATGGGCTTGTAGTCATTAGCATGGATTGGCCCATTAATCTTGGGAATCATAGTGAGGAATGCATCATTGATAATCTGCAAATTAGCCGATCCATGACAGATTTCGTCAAATAATCGATAATAATCCTCTTTGATAATATGCCAGCAGCTTTTAATAAACTGCCTGTTAAAACCATCAGGGCCAGGAGCCTTATCAATTGGTAAGGTTTCAACCATAGCATCAATATCCTCCCTGGTAAATGGATGGGATAAGCATTCAAGACCCTCATGTCGTGGCAGATAATCACCAAAGTAGAATTCATGGTCAATACCCAATGCTATCCCTAATCTATCTTGAAATGTGCCACGCAACAATGCAGCCTTCTCATGATGCTCGAATGTAATGGATCCATCATCTCTAGTGAGAGATGCAATGTTGTTACATTGGTAGCTAACCGTAGCCATAGAGTGAAAAAAAGTCGTGTTCTCACTGCCATTCTTAGCCCAATGGGCCGTACACCTATTCTTCCAATATTCTGTTTTGCATCGAAGTAGATGGGCCAGTTGCTCTTTGATCAAATTGCAGAAATTCCACTCAGATAAAATAAGTGGTCTCGCATCTTCAAATGAGTCCAACAAAAGAATAACTCTATTACAGTTGGAGATTAAAAGATTAAGAATCGATATGCTCTGTTGCCATTTCCTTAAACCTTTTCTCAGCAGTTTCAGTTTAGATGAAATATTTTTGGCACATCCCCTGGACAATAAATATCCCAAATGGTTTTCACCGTGTCAAAAAAACCAGGCATCCTAATCCAATAGTTCTCAAAAAGAAATATTTGAGCTTTGGGGATAGTGGTACCAATGGATACCACACAAGGGAGATGGTCAGAAGTGGGTTTCGCTAACGGAGAGACCATGGAGTTGGGATATTTAGTGGTCCAAGCAAAAGAGGTGAAAAACCAATCTAATTGAGTAAGCAGTGGATCCAATTGCATGTTACTCCAAGTGTGATTTCTGCCTTTAATGGGAAGTTCAATAAGTCCATGGTAACTAATAATTTCATTAAATGTCTCCATATCATCAGTGTTAGCTCCTGGTTTGTTCCTACTGTCCGAATAGCGATAAAAGTTGAAATCTCCAATGAGCAGCCAGAGAGCGTTATCAGCTATGTCAAGACTAAAAAGCCAAGCCACAAAGTTTTGTCGTGCAATGCCCTCGCAAGGGCCATAAACCACAACAAGATTAAATGATTCCATCGATAATTGAGATGTGAATTGTAACACGATACAAAATTGTTCAGATGTAACCACATTGCCCAGAAATTGACTCCCAATCCATAACACGAGGATACCACCCGAGGCCCCATCGGAGGTAATAAATTCAAAACGATCGAATCTTTTTGGTGCGAATTTTTTGATAAAGTGAGTGTCAAAATCGCCTCTTTTTGTTTCCTGGAAACAGATGATATTAGCCATGCTCTCCTCAATCTTGTTAAGAATAAGAGGCCATTTCTTAGGGCTGTTCAAACCCCTAATGTTCCAGCATAAGATACGCCATAGCTTGAGATCATATCGTGATGGATTCATTATAGATTGGGGGGAGAGCAAAGATCAATAAATTGGCAATTTCACAATGCAGACGCATAGAAATTGCATCAAAGTAGCACAAGCAATAAATATAGGCTGAGCACATGAGATTCTCAACGCAAAAGGGAAACTGCTAAATTCAGTAGAGAATAACCAAAATGATATCATCGATAAAGTAGTATTCTTAAACCCTACTAAGGGTAGAAACCATAAGAGGGACGTCCATTGAGTCCACCAAAATAAAAGATGCATGATAATTAGGCCGTTGGATCCCGGAGGAGCCGCTCCTCAGACACATCTTCAGGTGCGAGGCCGCATTCCTCGACCCCAATGCGCTGCATCTCAGAAACCTGCATATGTGCAGGTGCCATCGCTCTGGGGACTGATGAGCTGCGGCGTCTAGGTTCCCTATCTGGCAGAGCAATATGCATGAAGCCATCGTTATTATTACGCGTGTAGCGTCTGACAAGGTTAGCAAGAGGGGGAGTAGAGTTCTTACTCGCACGGGTCATGGCACGAGTAGAGACATGAGCAGGGGAGGAAGAAGCCGTCGAGGCGCATGGGAGATTATCCCTATGAGAAGGAGCAACGTGCGGTGTGTCGAGCACAAAACTCAAGTCAGCTCTAATCCGATCCATGGTGTGAGGGAGAGAATGTGCCATCGGGGCATCAGTATTAGAACCAATCACAGTACTCAGATAGTTGCATAGAACAGGTGATAGCTCCACTGTCAGAACAAGGGAAGATTCAGGTGAATCTTGTGGCAGATGGAGAGCATCACGAATAATAGATGGTGGCACAATGGTAGCAGGGGATCCATCCCTGATATAGCACGCCCACATGTGTTGCATACCAGCCGAGAAAACCGCCTCCATAAGGTTCTGCAGGTGCAGACTCATGTCCAGGGGAGCACTTGGCAAGATGGCATGGGTATATACCTGTCTCATGAGCCAGCCGAAAAAAGCCAGTAATCTGGGCAGTCTGTGAGCTCAAGTCGTGTCCTGCTTCCACCAGCACGATGGAAGATCACATCCCCTGGTGGGTTGCCGAGTATCACATCCAGAGAGGCCCTCTCCACCTCCTCCACGTGTTCATTCCATGCATCCATGGCATCAGAACCCAAGACATATAAAAGGGGGGATAGGGGATCTCCCTGTCTAACTCCCCTCTTACAGTGGAATTGCTTGCCAGGAACACCATTTAATAAAATGGAAGAGGTACCTAAGGTTAAGATTTCTCTTACCCATCCAATCCATTTTGAATTAAATCCCATGGCCTGTAAAAATTCCAAAATAGCTTGATGCTCAATTGTGTCAAAAGCCTTGGCAAAATCCAGTTTAATAATGACAATGGGCCTCTTGGAAGCATAAAATTGGAATAAAAATTCAACAGCCCAAGCTAGGCAGTCATGGATGGCTCTACCTTTAATAAACCCATACTGGTTTTTGGAGATGCAATGTAAAATCTTGCCTTGTAGCCTGTTAGACATCAGCTTGGTAAGGAATTTTAGGCAGACATCGGTGAGTGAAATGGCCTAAAGTCATTCACTCCCACAGGAACATGCACTTTGGGAACCAAAGTAATAAGTGATCCATTGATATTTTCAAGTTTGGATATGCCATGATAAAACTCATTTGCCAAAGCATAAAAATCCTTGATAGTATGCCAACATTTCTTAAGAAACAACCCATTGAAACCATCTGGCCCAGGGGCCCTATCGGAGGGCATTGCTTTTATAACATCATCCATCTCATTTTCCTCAAAAGGAACAGTTAGGTCCTCCAGCCCATCAACCTTTGTAAAAAGAGCGCCCAAATCGAATTTCGTATCAATGGGCTGGGAGTGGCCCATCCTATTTTTTAAACATGACCACATCATTCCCGCCATCTCAGCATGGACTGTGACCTCCCTACCATGCTCATCACGTAGCATAGCAATAGAGTTACGACAAAATCTCTCAGTTGCCATTGCATGGAAATTTTTTGTGTTATCTTCACCATGCTTAATACAGCGAATAGTACATCTCTTCCTCTAGAAGTGACATTCAGCCATCAGAAGGTCATTGTGATGCAATTTAACTAGCTTTCTAAAATTTAATTCAGCTCTAGTTAATGGTCTTTGTTCCTCCAATGTATCCAGGACGAAAATGACTATATTACACTGCTGAATAAGGGCCTTGAGGCGACCAAGTGAGATATGCCATTTCTTAAGGTCATAACGAAGTGTTTTAAGTTTCCCCGATAAAACAGCTGAAGCATGCTTATTATAGGTCACCTTATCCCAAGACTTAGATACACAATCAATAAAACCAGGCATTTCCACCTAGAAATTCTCAAAACTAAAAAGCTTAGCCTTAGGGATGTTTGTGTCAATATTGACCACACAAGGGATATGATCTGAGGTAGTATTGGCTAAAGGGAGTACCAATGAATTAGCATAGTCCAAGATCCAATTTGAACTAGATAGGAACCAATCCAATTGTTCCAACAGAGGAACTCTCTGCATATTAGACCAAGTGTAAGCACATCCCTTAAGAAGAATCTCCAATAAACCAAGGTCACAAATGATCTCATAGAAAACAAACATGTCATTGAAATCTCCCCCTGCTAAATTTCTATTGGATTGTGATCTAATGAAATTGAAGTCCCCTAGAATTAACCAATTTTCCTCAACTGGAATATCCAGGTTATAAAGCCATGACACAAACTGGTCTCTCTCAGCACTAGCACAAGGCTCATAAACAGAAATTAGCTTCCATCTTGCATTATTATGTTTTGATATAAAACCAATGGAAACTGAAAATCTTTGGGTGTCAACTAAGGTGCCCTCAAAGAATGAAGAATTCCATAAAATAAGAATTCCACCAGAATCCCCCACCGAGGGAGAGAAAGCAAAATTATCAAAACGTTTAGGACAAAATTTCCTAATGAATTTCCGATCAAAAGATTCACACTTGGTTTCTTGCAAGCACATAATCTTTCATATTTTTTACTTTTTCAGTAGAGTCATATCATGAGTAGAGAGGTTATCATATAGGATGGTTTGCAGTATGGAAGTGTCTCTCCCTAGTTGGTTATCATTGTATCCGTTGGTGAGAGTTGCCGGTTTGAAATATTAATGAGAAGTTTTATCATTTACTTTCTATGCACATTATTTCAGTTTTCAACTTCTGTCATATGGTTGAGCTTGCTATTATTATTTGGTATCACTCTAGAGATCATCAAGTTAATCTAGTTGGTTTTGGCAAACTTAGCTTGGGTCTGCAGAAATAATAATTTGAGTTGCTAGTATAAGAAAGAGGAATTTTCCTATTAGATCATAAAATTAGTATTCACAAGTTAAGATCGCTTGTTCTTTCAATGAAGATTGCATGATTGGTTTCATCATATGTATATTTGTTTGTTTTCCTTCAACTCTTATGCTTTCTACCCAGCCTTGCTAGCCAAAAACCCTATACTGAGAGGGAATGCTTATCGTGCATCCAAACCTAAAACCCAAAACCTTTCCATTCTTGTCCACCATACCTACCTACATGTGGTATTTCACCGCCACTCCAAGTAAATTGCTCATGTGCTACCTTTAAAACTTTCAAATTACTCCTGTTTTGTGTTCTTGTTTTAGCTCATGAGGACGCAAATAGAGAATCTTTATCTCACTTGTTGATTGGACTCACACACCTGGACTAGTGGCTTCATCCGCTTATCCAAATGCTAGAAGAGATGGCAGCGGGGTTCCCAGCCCCAAATAATAATACAAATTCTCTTCACTATTTTGCCCCTGATTTATCAGTCAAAGCATAATTGTGTAAACAAAAGAGAAAGAGGGATGACCTTCTATACCAGTTGCGTCCTTCTATGGGAGCCGCTCTTGTGAGTCTAGTTGGCTTGTGACATACTGTATTTTCTGTTTTCCATTTGTTGACATAAATATACACCTCTCAAAATTTAGACACTCCTCCACGGTTTGTGATTGTTGGCAGGCACCCGAGGATTTGGTTAGCCATGGTTTGTGTAAGATGGATGGTAGGAGTGTCATGCATTTTATACCTTTGTTTATTAAAATAAAAGCTCTAGCACATGAGTAGTCAATGCTTGCCTCTACGAAGGGCCTATCTTTTACTTTTATGTTGAGTCAATAAACCCATTTCCTTCTGTCTCCAGCAAGTATTTGAGTTGTCGTGATCACATCATCTATATGTTGATTTATTCAATCATGTTTTCTATCCTTCTTTATTGAGCACAAGCTTTATTATCTGAATGAATATTACTTTGAAAGCTATGAATCGCTGTAAAAGAGTTGTTATAATTAAACATGTTAAGCTCAACAATGTAAACCTTGTTATAAAGACTTCACCCAAGATAAGTAATTTCATTAAATGTTCTCAGACCAAGAACAAAGTTTGCCATTACCAATTTTGATTCTCTCTTTTGTATCTTTGTTTGTGAATCCCTTTACTTGTTTCAAGCTAAGTTATATGAGAGGAAGTTGCTGTCTGTAATGGTTGGTGCATAGGTAAATGTGATGTTTCTTGTCTCTATTTCATTTATCGACTCTTCACTCCATAAACCCGTGGTCATATTTTCTGAGTTCAGTTTCGCTTGCGGACAAGCGAGGTATAAGCTTGGGGGGAGTTGATACGTCCATTTTGCATCACTATATTATATCATAATTTTCTGTTATTCATTGATATATTTCATGTTATGATGCATCTCTTATGTTATTGTATCTTATTTTGCATGTTTTATAATTTTTGGAGTATAAACACCGGGACCAGAAATCTGATGGAAAAAGCACCATCGAGATACCATATTTCAGAAGATAAGAAGAAGAAGGGGGACATTCGTGGGTTCCTAAAAGTCCCGAGGAGGAACACATCCAGAAGGAGAGCCAGAGGGGGGCCACCAGGGGCCCGTACCTAGGGGTGGCGTGCCCCCTAGCCGCGCCACCTAGGGGTGTGGCCACCCTAGCCCACCTCCGGGGGTCATCTTTGATCCCCTGACCCCGAGGGAACCCGAAGCCTCATTCCATCCTCGAAGAATTATTCCGCCCCCGTTGCGCGGAGGAAAACACCCGAGAGAGAAAAGCTCTCGGGGAGGGAGAAATCTGCCGGGGAAATTCCTCTCCGGAGTGGGGAAATCACCGCTATCGTCACCGTCATCGCTCCGGGCATCATCAAGATCGTCATTATCATCGTCATCACCACCAGTACCATCACCCTCATCATCCACCTTCATCCCGCTATAACAATTAAGGGGCCTCTATCGTTGTTTTGCATTAGATCTCTCTCCCGGTGTGGATTACTTGTTAGTAGTTGATGCTTGTGAGATTTATCGATGTTTGCACTTTATGACCAGATAGTTATCATCCATTATATCACCTCTGATCATGATCTATATGATGTGTTGTGAGTAGTTCGTGTTGTTCATGAGGACATGGGAGAAGTCAAGTTGTTAGTAGTGAAGTAATGTTGAGTAATATTTAATGTTTGATATTTAAGTTGTGGTGTTATTCTTCTAGTGGTGTCATGTGAACGTCGATTACATGATAATTCACCATTTATGGGCCTAGGGGAATTCATCGTGTATTTGGCTACTAATTGTGGGGTTGCCGGAGTGACAGAAACCTAAACCCCCGTTAGGAAACCATTACACGAGGGAGCGTAGGATCCCGGAGTTTAAAGCTATGGTTAGATTTATTTCTTAATTACTTTCTTGTAGTTGCGGACGATTGAAAGGGCTATAATCACAAGTATGTATTAGTATTGTATGGGACGGTACATTAGCGTAGGTTCACCCACAAAACACTTATCAAAACACTGAAGTTATTCAGCTGCATGGAACAAAAGCACTTGACAGAAATCTCCCGTATGTCCTCGAGAACGTTTGTTAATCATAAGTAAACTCACCGGCTTGTCCTTTGCTGAAGAAAGGATTGGGCCACTTGCTGCAATTATTACTTCTGCATTTTATTTACTCACACTTTATTTATCTGCAATATCAAAAACCCATACAAATCTGTTTTCCAGTTTTTACAGTTATTCCTTCATCGAAACTGCTTGTCAACACCTTCTTCTCCTCGTTGGATTCGACACTCTTATTTATCAAAAGTACTACGATACATCCCCCTATACTTGTGGGTCATCACACGCATCAAGGACATTTTCTGGCGCCGTTGCCGGGGAGAAGGAAGTCTTCTGGCAAGGGGAGTCTCTCACTCTCAACCTCTTTATTTTGTTTATTGTCTTGTTTTTATTTGTGTATTGTTTTTATTCTCTATATTCAAAAACACAAAAAATTAGTTTACTTCATAGCTGTTATTTATTTGCTTGCTTTTATTCTGCTAAAATGAGTTCCTCTAAGAATACCAAGTTGTGTGACTTCACTAGCACAAACAACAATGATTTTATTTGCACACCTATTGCTCCACCTGCTCCTACTGCTGCTTTCTATGAGATTAAACCTGCTTTATTAAATCTTGTGATGAAAGAACAATTTTATGGTATTAGTACTGATGATGCTGCTGCCCACCTTAATAATTTTGTTAAACTATGTGAGATGCAAAAATATAAAGATGTGGATGGAGATATTATTAAACTGAAATTATTTCCTTTCTCTTTGAGAGGAAGAGCTAAAGAATAGTTGCTATTTTTGCCTACAAATAGTATTGATTCATGGACTAAGTGTAAATATGCTTTCATTGGAAAATATTATCCCCCTGCTGAGATTATATCCCTAAGAAGTGACATAATGAATTTTAAACAATTTGATAATGAACATGTTGCTAAAGCTTGGGAAAGAATGAAAACTATGGTGAAGAATTGTCCCACTCATGGACTGACTACTTGGATGATTATACAAACTTTTTATGCAGGGCTAAATTTTTCCTCAAGGAACCTATTGGATTCCGCTGCTGGAGGTACCTTTATGTCCATCACTTTGGGCAATGCAACAAAGCTTCTTGATGATATGATGATAAATTATTCAGAGTGGCACACTGAGAGAGCTCCACAAGGTAAGAAGGTAAATTCTTTTGAGGGAACCTCCTCTTTGAGTGAAAGGCTTGATGCTATTACGTCTATGCTTGTTAATGGTAAAACTCAAGTTGATCCTAATAATGTTCCTTTATCCTCTTTGGTTGCTCAAGAAGAGCATGTTGATGTAAACTTTATTAGAAATAATAATTTTAACAACAATGCTTATAGAAATAATTTTGGTGGAAACAATTATAAGCCCTATAATCCTAATAATGGTTATGTTAATCTTATGAAAACTCCTATAATAATAATAAAATCTCTACCTTTGATCTTTAAAACATGCTTAGAGAATTTATTAGCACACAAACTACTTTTAATAAATCTGTTGAGGAAAAGCTTGGTAAAATAGATGTTCTTGCCTCTAAAGTAGATCGCCTTGCTGTTAATGATGATTTTCTAAATCTGAAGGTTTTGCCACAATATGTTAAATAAAATAAAGCTTTGAATGCCATCCAAATCCAAGAGAAGATGAACTGGCTAAAAAGAATAATATTGCTAGAGTTTGTACCATCACAACCACTAGTAAAACTGAAGCTCCAAGTGCTAGGAAACCTCCTACTATCAATGGTAAATTACTTGGTGTTGATAAAGTCCCTACTCCTTTGGTGAAACGTGCTAAATTGCCTCAAACGGCTGAAACTAAATCTAATAAAAGTGCTAATTTTTTTAGAGAAGTAGGAGATAATGGTCCCATTACTTTTCATGATAATAATTTTGATTTTGATGATTGCAACATATCTGAAGTTATTATGTTTCTACAAAAGCTTTCTAGAAGTCCCAATGCTAGTGCCATGAATATCGCCTTTACTAAACATATTACCAATGCTCTCATGAAAGTTAGGGAAGAAAAGTTGAAACTTGAGACATCTATCCCTAGAAAATTAGATGATGGTTGGGAGCCTATCATTAAGGTAAAAGTAAATGATTTTGAATGCAATGCTTTGTGTGATCTTGGTGCTAGTATCTCTGTTATGCCTCAAAAGCTTTATAATATGCTTGATTTACCACCGTTGGAACACTGTTATTTAGATGTTCATCTTGCTGATAATGCTAAGAAGAAACCTCTTGGTAGAATTGATGATGTTCTTATTATGGTTAATAATAACCTTGCCCCTCCTGATTTTTTTTGTTATGAACATTGAATGCAATGCTTCTTGTCCTATTGTGTTGGGAAGACCTTTTCTTAGAACTGTTGGTGCTATTATTGACATGAAGGAGGGGAGTATATAATATCAACTTCCCCTCAAGAAAGGTTTGGAACACTTTCCTAGAAAGAAGATGAAGCTAACCTTTGACTATATTATTAGAGCAAAATATGATGTTGATGCTTCTTCACTTGAAAATACCCGAGTTGATCTTTTAGGCTTAGCTGAAAGGCGTTAAAGAAAAGAGCTACCGGGAGACAACCCATTTTATTTCGCTGTTGTCAACCCGTTTTCCTTTGTTTTCTTTGGTGTTCTTCGCACCTGGGTGTTGTATATTTCCTTAGCAACCCCTCTGTATATTTTTTTTGTGTTTTTGTTGAGCCAAATAAAGCCTCTAGTGGAAAGTTGACACTATATTTTGGATTTCAGCGCAGGAAACAGATTTCTGCTGTCCACTGTTAATTCCGTTAAAAATCACAGAAAATTAAAAATGACCTGATATTTTCTGTGCTTAATCTGAGTTATATACGCAACTTTTCTTAGAAGACCACTTTTTATTCGAGCAACATAAGAGTTTTGAAAAAAACGATCTTTACCTGCTGTTGTGTTTTGACAGATTTCTGCCATTTATCGCATTTGCATATTAATCTCTTTCTTTTGGTGTTATTTTGAGAAAAAGAGTTTTGAAAGAAGTTGTGACAGTAGCTAATGTGTTTTTGAGTGTTAGACTTGTGTTAAAACTGAACCATGTGAATTTATTATTTCGATTGCACTAACGTTGCTAATAAAGATTGTGAGAATTTTGATGTGAAGGAAGTTTTCAAGGGTCAAGAGAAGAGGATGATATTATGTGATCAACAAGAGTGAAAAGCCTAATCTAGTGGATGCCCCGGTGGTACATCCAAGCAAATTCCAAGAAGACTCAAGCGTCTAAGCTTGGGGGTGCTGATACGTGCATTTTATATCATCATTTATACCCTCCATATAGGCATTATTGGGATGTTTTATCAATGTCATGTCATTGTTTTGCATGTTTTAGATGATTTTATGGGACTTTCCTACAATGTCCCTATTTTTGGTATTTAATTTCTGGGTATCATAAAACACCTGTTTTCATGTTTTTGATGTTTCAGGAGCTACATGTATCCAAATTGCGAAAGGAAAGAAACCCTGTCAGTTTTTCTTCGGGAGAAAGGTCGTGGGCACAAGACACAAAGGAGGAGGGCCAGGAGGCCCAAAAGGGGGTAGCCCACGCGGCCAAATTCAATGGCCGCGTGTGGGGCCCCCAAATGGGCCCACAACACCTCCTCCCCGAGGTCTTTTTGCTGACGACTCCGTCTTCCCCGAAAACGAACACCCTAATTTTCCCGAGACGAGAGGGAGCCGCCAGGGCGGCGAAACTCTCGAAACTCTCCGCTGGGGAGACAGATCCTGCTGCTCCGGAGCTCCGGAGAAGGGCGAAATCATCCCCATCTTCATCCCCATATCCTCCTTGGCATGGGAGGAGGCATCTCCATCACCATCCTCACCAGCACCTGCATCTCCACCATCACCATCACCGTGATCCACTCCGTTCCCCTCATAGTTTGATCATTGCTACACCTAGATACGTGTTATTGTACTCCATTGCATGTTTGGGATTGAGTACTTGTCATTATTTGGTGGTGGATCCATTGTTTCAGATTGTGTTGTACCACATATGTCACCATACATGATCATGTTTGCACGTTGTGAGTAGTTCCCGCATGTTCCTGAGGGCATAGGATGAATTGGCAATGATTTGTTACATAAGATGAGTTGTTATTTGGTCTAGTATTTATCTTTTATGTGATTGTATGATGGTATTGTACGAATGTCGACTGTACAACACTTCACCTACATGGGCTCATAGGAGAACACCGTAGTGTAGTGATGTGATGATGTCTTTAGGTGACAGGAACTTGAGACAGAGTCGTTGAATTGCATTATGAGGGTACTTGTATCGGGGACCTTAGAGCATAAGGCTATGGTGGGACATCATGTCTTAATAATTCTCGTGCTGCCATTTAATTGGCGACGTGATCCATCATAAGGGGTGATAGTATATTTATTTAGCTATTCCTATTTGTGGCTCCGTCCCAAGAAGATTAAAACTAGACAAGATATACAAACATGTTATGCAATGAATCACTATGCCAGCTAAATCCGTGCAGCCCTCGGGAACGTTTTCCACATATAAGACACAAACACACACTTGAGCTTGTCCTCTTGCGCATTAGAGGATTGGGCTTTGTCTCTCATTGAGACCTACTACTTGCTGCAATTTACTTTCCGCATTTTACTTTACTTGCACTACACAATTAAAACACAAAAACACTTGTTGCTTTTATTATTCCTTTGCTATTCTACTTACCAGTTCCTTCTGCTCCTCGTGGGTTCGACAACCTTTCTAATTCGAAAAGTACTACAATAGATCTCCTGCACTTGGGAGCCATCAAGACACTTTTCTGGCGCCGTTGCCGGGGAGCGTAGCGCTATTGGTAAGAAGTTTGGTAAGGAAACTTGAAAGATGAATTTTACTTGCTGTTGCATCCTGTTATTATTATGGCTTTTATGAGAGATGCTTCGCTGAAACTTGCTTTATATGAGAGTGCTTATGCTATTAAACCTAAAGTTGTTGAAAAAGCACCTCATGATGATGGTTATATTATTTCCCTTGAATTTGTTAAAGTTGTTAGGAATGAGTATTTTGTAGGGGATGGAACAAAGGCTGCAAGTGATCACATACGGGCTATTGAGGATATATGTGGGCTAATTAGGCTCAAGGCTATTTCTGTGGAGGAGGTAAAATGCAAGTTATTGTACCAGTCCTTAACTGGTGATGCTCGAAAATGGTATATGTCCCTGGATGAAGAAATTACACATAATTGGGATACTTTTATGAAGGTTTTATTTCTTAAATATTTTACTCCTAAAGAGGCTTATGAGAACCGTTGCTTTATATTTAATTTTTGGCCACACCTTGGAGAGAGTATTACTCAAGCTTGGGGGAGGCTTAAGGACCTCCTTCGTAAGAATCCTTGTCATGATCTCACAAATAAACTTATATTGCTAAACTTTTATGTGAGACTACCTGATAGGCTAAAGCAATATTTGGATGGTTCATTTGGTGGAAGCTTTACAAATAATACTGCAGAAGAAGCTTGGAATTTATTGGAAATTATTTCGAAGAACTCTGAATATTGGGACCTAGACAAAGGTAATGAAGCTTATTTTGATTATGGATATTCATGTGTAGAAAGTTTATCTAGTTCTATTTTGTTCAAGAATGTTATTAAAGATTTTGGTCTTGATCCATATGTTGCAATTGAAATAGCTAAGAAATTTGCCGAGCACATTCGAATTCCTAAAAGTGGCTTTGATTATTATGTTGAACCTGTTAAATCTTCTATTGTTGTCTCTAAATTTATTAAAGAAACACCAGTGTCATCTGTAGTAATAGAAGAATATATTGAACCACCTCCATATTCTGAAAAAGTTAAAGAGAATTTGCTTATTGCTGTTGCTGACAAAAGTAGAAAGAGATGTTCTCAACCTAAAGAACAGGTGGAAGTCAAGAACCAAGTCTCTATTATTAAGCAATTAAATGAAGAAGATCATGTTGATGTTTATTTATGTGAAGATGCTACCAAAGTTGTTAAAGGGAATTCATCCAAAGTTGGTAAGCCATATATATCATGCTCTATTGGGACTTCTTGTTATCATGGTTTATGTGATATTGGAGCAAGCATTAGTGTCATTCCATATTCTCTCTATCAAGAAATTAAGCCTGATATTGATCCTATCACCATGGAAGAAACAGGTATGACCATTCAGCTTGCTAATAAAGATTATATTAGTCCCTTTGGAATTGTTAGAGATGTTCAAGTATTGGTAGGGAAAATAAAATATCCTACTGATTTTATTGTGCTTGGTTGTCCACAAGATTCTTTCTGTCCTATTATATTTGGTAGACCTTTCTTACATACTGTTGGTGCTAAAATTGATTTGCCTAGAGAAAGGGTGTTTATTGAATGTGCTGGAGAGAAACTTGAATTTAATTTTTCTAAATTTGCTGATAAACCTGCTAAGAAAGAACCAAAATCTAAATATATAATTGAAACTCTTGCTCATATAGCTGTAGCTTCATCAGGCGTGGTGGAACGTTATATGCTTAATCAGGAAGAGCCATTTAATGATGCAGAAAAAGAAGCTTTAGAACAAATATTATGGCAGCAACCTCCACAATTACAATTGCATATCCCACCTGATAATCTAGGAGTACTCCCACCTCCTAAAGGAGATCCTAGTTTTGAATTAAAGCATTTGCCTGAAAATCTGAAATATGCATACTTGGATAAGAAAAATATATATCCTGTTATTATTAGTGCTAACCTTTCAGCTGAGGAAGTAGAGAAATTACTTGATGTGCTTAAAGCTCACCGTAAGGCTATTGGTTATTCTCTTGATGATCTTAAGGGCATAAGTCCAGCTCTATGTATGCACAAAATTAATTTGGAAGAAGATGCTAAACCTGTTGTTGATTTCCAACGCCGTCTACATCCAAAAATGAAGGAAGTGGTAAGAAAGGAGGTAATTCGACTCATAGAGGCTGGTATTATTTATCCTATAGCTGATAGTAAATGGGTTAGTCCTGTTTATTGTGTTCCTAAGAAAGGTGGAATTACTGTGGTTCCTAATAAAGATGATGAACTTGTTGCTCAACGTACTGTTGTTCGTTATAGAATGTGCATTGATTATAGAAAATTAAATAAAGCAACTCGTAAGGACCATTATCCATTGCCCTTTATTGATCAAATGCTAGAGAGATTATCTAAACATTCTCACTTTTGTTATTTAGATGGGTATTCAGGCTTCTCTCAAATTCCAGTTCATAGTGATGATCAGGAAAAGACCACTTTTACTTGCCCATATGGTACATTTGCTTATAGGAGAATGCCTTTTGGTTTATGTAATGCGCCTGCTACTTTTCAGAGATGGATGAATGCTATATTTGCTGATTATATTGAAAACATAGTGGAAGTCTTTATGGATGATTTTTCGGTGTATGGTACTTCTTTCGATAATTGCTTGTTCAACCTGAACAAAGTTTTGCAGCGTTGTGAAGACCAACACCTTGTTCTTAATTGGGAGAAGTGTCACTTTATGGTAACAGAGGGAATTGTTCTTGGGCATCGTATTTCTGGCAGAGGAATAGAAGTTGACCCAGCAAAAATTGAAGCTATTGAAAATTACCATATCCAAGAGACATCAAAGGTATAAGAAGTTTTCTCGGTCATGCAGGTTTTTATCGTAGGTTCATTAAAGATTTCTCTAAAATATCAAAGCCTCTAACCAATCTTTTGCAAAAGGATGTTCCGTTTTCTTTTAATGATGATTGCATAGAATCCTTTAATGTTTTAAAGAAAGCCTTAATAACTGCACCTATTATTCAACCTCCTGATTGGAACTTGCCCTTTGAAATTATGTGTGATGCTAGTGATTATGTAGTTGGAGCTGTTTTAGGCCAAAGGGTTGATAAGAAATTGAATGTTATTTACTATGCTAGTAAAACACTAGATGGTGCTCAAAGAAATTATGCTACAATTGAAAAAGAATTTTTAGCGGTAATATTTGCATGTGATAAATTTAGATCTTACATAATTGATTCAAAAGTCACTGTGCACTCTGATCATTCTGCTATTAAATATTTGATGAATAAGAAAGATGCTAAGCCTAGGCTAATAAGATGGGTACTTTTGTTGCAAGAATTTGATTTACACATAGTAGATAGGAAAGGAGAATATAATCCCCTAGCTGATCATCTTTCTAGAATGGAAAATATATCTGATGATCCTATTTCTATTAATGATAGTTTTTCTAATGAACAACTTGCCCTTGTTAGTGTTTCTAGTGCTAAAGTTGCATCTCCTTGGTTTGCTAATTATGCAAATTTTATTGTTGGGAAAGTTATGCCACCACAATTTACTTACCAGCAAAGAAAGAAATTCTTTTATGACCTTGGACATTATTTTTGGGATGATCCATTCTTGTATAAGAAAAGTGTTGATGGCATTATTAGACGTTGTGTACCTGAGCATGAACATGAGGCTATTATAAGAGATTGTCATGAGAGTCCCTATGGAGGACATCATGCAGGAGATCGTACTGCAGCAAAGGTATTACAATGTGGTTTTTATTGGCCTACTCTATTCAAGGATTGTGCTGAATATGTTAAAACTTGCGATAAATGTCAAAGAGTAGGAAACATTGGTAGAAGGAATGAAATGCCTATGAACTATACATTACCACTTGAACCATTTGATGTGTGGGGTTTTGACTTTATGGGACCATTTCCTGCATCTAGTACAAAACATACTCACATTTTGGTTGTTGTTGATTATGTTACAAAATGGGTAGAAGCAATTCCTACTAAGAGTGCAGACCATGCCACAGCCATGCAAATGCTTAAAGAAATTATTTTCCCTAGATTTGGTGTTCCTAGATTTTTAATCACTGATGGTGGATCTCATTTTATGCATGGTGTTCTTAGAAAAACATTGGCAAAATATAATGTTAATCATAGAATTGCATCACCCTATCATCCTCAATCTAGTGGACAAGTTGAATTAAGTAATAGGGAAATTAAACTTATTTTAGAGAAAACAGTAAACAGAGCTAGATCTGATTGGCCACTTATAATGATGCATTGTGGGCTTATAGAACTGCTTATAAAAAATCCTATGGGTATGTCTCCTTATAAAATGGTTTATGGAAAAGCATGTCATTTACCCGTTGAATTAGAACATAAAGCTAGATGGGCTATTAAGAAATTAAATTTTGATTTAAAAACAGCGGGGGAGAAGAGATTGCTTGACCTAAATCTATTAGATGAATGGAGGAATGAAGCATATGAAAGTGCAAATTGTTTAAAGAGAAAGTTAAAATTTGTCATGACAAGAAAATTAAAAGAAAGGAATTTAAAGTAGGTGATCAAGTCCTATTGTACAACTGTCGTTTTAAGTTTTCTGCAGGGAAATTAGCTTCAAAATGGCAGGGTCCATTGGTAGTACAGGAGGTATACCGTTCGGGGGCCATCCGTCTTCACGGTGATATGAAAGGTAAACCTCATGTGGTCAATGGACAACACCTAAAACATTATATTGCAGGAAAGAGCTTCATAGGAACCATCGAGGAGATAAAGTTAATGACACCGGAGGAGGTAATTTTAAGGGATCCTGCAGTTTCAGAAACCCAAATTCAATAATTTCCAATTATTGTGTTTGGAAGTTTCTCGGAATTGCGTGAAAACTTACGGAACTCATTTTTTATGGAAATTAACGTGTGGGACAAGAAAATTGGAAAGAATTGGACCTCGAGGGGGAAAAGAGGACCCCACATGCGGCCAGATTCCTTGGCCGCGTGGAGGTACCCCTTTTCCACCTCGGAGTCCCGTTCCGTCTCGTTTTTGACTCCGACACTTCGTCTTACCCTAAAACCCGTCAATATATACCCCCTTTTGTCGATCTAATCCCGCACCGAGATTTCTCGCGCGATCTTTGTTTTTGTTGTTTCTGTCTGCCAGGGTTTAGCCATGTCAAGCTCCGGATCCAACCTAGGGGGGAAGATCCACCCAAGGGAGGCATTGTGAACCATTACCTCAACTCCGTGATGACCCCCATGAAAACCCTGACCTTGAAGGATGGTGTGTTGCTCATGGAGGAGGTGAAGGCTCCCAAGACCGAAGGCACGCTGGAGGAGAGGCTGGAGGCTCTGGAACAAACAGTTTTCAGGTATAACTCTATTGTTGAACGCAGCCTTGATGCCCACCACTTCATGAGTCTGGAGCTGGAGAAGAAGATAGAGGAGTACGAGGAGAGGATCAAGGACCTGGGGACTAGGTATCTGCGTGTCATATCAGATATGGATAGGTAACAAGCTCTGATGTGGGACATGTAGAACCAGAACTGTGATTATGAAGAACGTTTCAAGAAGATTGCAGAAGCTTCCACTCTCAGGTACAATGATCCACCCATGTCCTTCCATACTGGAAGGACTTTTCCATGGAAGCAGAAAGAGTGGAAGGAAGATTACGACAAGAAGAAGAAAGAGTGGTGGGCTGAGTACGAGAAGAAGGGAGAATGAAGAAATTACCGCAACCATCTAAGCTTGGGGGAGTTTCACCTATCCCCCGTCTTTTATCAGCTTTATCATGTCTATCTAGTTTTGGTGTGTCTTGCTTTTATTATCTAGTATCGTTTTCGTTTAGGCTTGAGTGAGCTCATTGAGCATTATCATGCATCCCCGTCTTATGGTTTATCAATGAATAATAAAGTATGGTGTCATCCATGATTCCCTTGTTTTGGGGATTTATGGATAAGACTCATGCAAATGAGCATGGCGTATTTAGAGGTTTCAATCACATCTTGCCGTGAAATTAATTAACTTGAGTGTGTTGGACAATTGTAGAATTATCTCAATATGACATAAATCCACTATCTATCTATTAGCTTAATGGCTATTCCGAGCATGTTCACCATGTTATAGTTTTATTTATGCTCTAAATTAAGATGCTTATGTTATTAATTGGCATGGGCTGAATTTGGGATAAGACTCTCACGAACTTTTGAATGCACACATTTATTTCTATTGCACTTAACAAACATGACCCATTAACGGGAGCTAAAAGTTTTGTGCTTGACAAGGATTTTGGTTGGGAGTTGGCTAACACGTGCATCACGTGAAAAGCTTTCAACATTGCACAGAGAAATTTTATATTTAGTTGATGTCATGTGCTTTTGTTTTTGGACTCCTGCCATGCCGAAATGAAATAGAGGAATAGTAACTTTTGATGAGTAAGTATATATTACTAGAGAAATTGCATTGGGCCGCTAACCCAAGCCATGCTTGATCATGGTGGAAATTTACTTACAGCTAGAGTGGACTCTACAAACACATCCTACAATAAAATAAGAAGCTATGCATATAGTGAATGAAATAAAAAAGGATGATGAGTCTACTCCGTTTGTTCATCTTGTTATTGTGACATGGGCTTGTTTCTATGTCATGGGGCAAGAGGTACCTCTTTGCAATTCTCTATGATGTCATTAATACTTATTATGATTGTACAAAGCTTGTTAGGAATCTTAAGTTGAGTAATCATGGAGTAGGTTTTCACACTCACGGGGCATGAGACATTCAACCAACACCTTGTCAACCACATTATTTCAACATTCATAAATTAAGATGCTAATGATAAAGGGGCAATGAGAGTCTTAGCCCAATGGATGCCACATTACAATTAGTAATTTAAGCTGAATAGTTTGGAAACTAAATGAGACTTGATCATGTTTTACCTCTACTCATTTATCTTTCTCCAAATTAAAGAGTATAATTCGATTGTCCAACATACAATGGTTATTTGCTTTCAAAAGTATGGGGTGTTTGCTAGAGCTTCATATATGTTATCCTTATGTGTATGAGTTCTATTCATTCATCTTGCATTATAACTGAACAAGATGATGATACAATGCCCGTATTTATTTATCAACCATAAGTCCATTGATGCATGTAATGATCTATGTCCTTATTTACTCGAGGACGAGCAAAGGTTTAAGCTTGGGGGAGTTGATACGTGCATTTTATATCATCATTTATACCCTCCATATAGGCATTATTGGGATGTTTTATCAATGTTATGTCGTTGTTTTGCATGTTTTAGATGATTTTATGGGACTTTCCTACAAAGTCCCTATTTTTGGTATTTAATTTCTAGGTGTCAGAAAACACCTGTTTTCATGTTTTTGATGTTTCAGGAGCTACATGTATCCAAATTGCTAAAGGAAACAAACCCTGTCAATTTTTCTTCGGGAGAAAGGCCGTGGGCACAAGACACAAAGGAGGAGGGCCAGGAGGCCCAAAAGGGGGTAGCCCACGCGACCAGATTCCCTGGCCGCGTGTGGAGCCGCCAAATGGGCCCACAGCACCTCCTCCCCGAGGTCTTTTTGCTGACGACTCCGTCTTCCCCGAAAACGAACACCCTAATTTTCCCGAGACGAGAAGGATCCGCCAGGGCGGCGAAACTCTCGAAACTCTCCGCGGGGGAGACAGATCCTGCTGCTCCGGAGCTCCGGAGAAGGGGGAAATCATCCCCATCTCCTCCTTGGCGTGGGAGGAGGCATCTCCATCACCATCCTCACTAGCACCTGCATCTCCACCATCACCATCACCGTGATCCACTCCGTTCCCCTCATAGTTTGATCATTGCTACACCCTAGATACGTGTTATTGTACTCCGTTGCATGTTTGGGATTGAGTACTTCTCATTATTTGGTGGTGGATCCATTGTTTCAGATTGTGTTGTACCACATATGTCACCATACATGATCATGTTTGCACGTTGTGAGTAGTTCCCGCATGTTCCTGAGGGCATATGATGAATTGGCAATGATTTGTTACATAAGATGAGTTGTTATTTGGTCTAGTATTTATCTTTTATGTGATTCTATGATGGTGTTGTACGAACGTCGACTGTACAACACTTCACCTACATGGGCTCATAGGAGAACACCGTAGTGTAGTGACGTGATGATGTCTTTAGGTGACAGGAACTTGAGACAGAGTCGTTGAATTGCATTATGAGGGTACTTGTATCGGGGACCTTAGAGCATAAGGCTATGGTGGGACATCATGTCTTAATAATTCTCGTGCTGTCATTTAATTGGCGACGTGATCCATCATAAGGGGTGATAGTTTATTTATTTAGCTATTCCTATTTGTGGCTCCGTCCGAAGAAGATTAAAACTAGACAAGATATACAAACATGTTATGCAATGAATCACTATGCCAGCTAAATCCGTGCAGCCCTCGGGAACGTTTTCCACATATAAGACGCAAACGCACACTTGAGCTTGTCCTCTTGCGCATTAGAGGATTGGGCTTTGTCTCTCATTGAGACCTACTACTTTACTTGCACTACACAATTAAAACACAAAAACACATGTTGCTTTTATTATTCCTTTGCTATTCTACTTACCAGTTCCTTCTGCTCCTCGTGGGTTTGACAACCTTTCTAATTCAAAAAGTACTACAATTGATCTCCTGCACTTGGGAGCCATCAGATGCCCACGACATCCCCTTCTTCATCAACAAATTATCAGGTCACTTCTAGTGAAACTATATTTTTATTCGGTCGCATCTTATGTGCTTTACTTGGGGCGTCTTTTATTTTTCGTTTTCAGTTTGCTTTTGCTTTTGCTTTCATTTTGTTTTTACTTTTTCAATAAGATTGGTTGGAACCCAGCATTCTTTTATTGGAGAGTGACACGCTCCGCTTTTTCATGAGAATACATTGTATTCTTAGTCTCTGTTTGGCTATTGCATTTATTCAGCTCCTGTTTTGCATGCATCTCTTATCAGAGCTGTTAGTTTTAGTAGTATTATTTGAGTACTATCATGTTTGCTTGCTGTATCATAAAGAGTATTTTTGTTAAAGCATGTTTTGTATGGTGCTTGTTGGGAGAATGAAAATTGATGCTTGAAGTAGAATTTATAACATTACTAGTAGAAGCTTGTATAGACTGTGGCTAGAACTTTTTCATGCCATGCTAAATGTTATTTTAGTTTTAAAGCCTTGTGGTTATTGAGTAGCATGAATAGCCTCAAATAGCTGAGAGTGTTTAATATGTATTGAAAGATTCATGAGTTGTTCTTGTCATAGTAAAGCATCAATATATGGTATTCTCTTTTGAATGTTTTATTTGGTTCACTTGGCGCATGCTCACACCATGTTTATGACTACAAACTAGTCACGAATAGCCTCCATGACCACTTAGTTTTTGAACTTGTGATACTGCTTATGTTTTAATTAATGATGCTTATGTCGCTATGCATGATTATGGCTCTTATGCTCTCTTGATTTGTCGCTCCCAGTCTTTTGCTAGCCTCCACATGTACTGAGTATGAGCTCTACTTGTGCATCAAAACCAATGTTTAAGATATCGCTTATCGGGAAGTTATCGGTCGACCCCCGATAAGTGGTAAATCGGCCGATTCATCGGAATATCGGTGGAAATATCAGAATATCGGCCGAATTATCGAAATATCGGCTGAAATATCGGCCAATTTATCTTATCGGCTAGACACCGATAAGCGATAAATTGGCCGATTTATCGAAATATCGACCGATATTTTGAACAGAGATCAAAAATCCTTTAAACCAAAGTTTTTCCCATTGTGTACACCGTACCTACCTACATGTGGTATTTAACTGCCATTCCAAAGTAAATTGCTCATGTGTTACCTTTAAAACCTTCTAAATTATTCCTGTTTTGTGTTCCTGTTTTTGCTCATGAGGACGTCAATAGAGAATCTTTATCTCACTTGTTGATTGGATTTCACACCCTGGACTAGTGGCTTCATCCGCTTATCCAAATGATAGAAGAGCTGGCAGCGGGGTGCCCAACCCCAAATTAATGCAAAAAAATATCTTCACTATTTTGCCCCTGATTTATCAATCAAAGCATAATTGTGTAAACAAAAGAGAAAGAGGGATGACCTTCTACACCAGTTGCGTCCTTCACCATGGGAGCCGCTCTTGTGAATCCAGTTGGCTTGTGACGTACTGCATTTTCTGTTTACCATTCGTTGACATTAGCATACATCTCCCAAAATATAGACACTCAGTGTCAAACTTTTAATACCTCTGTTTAATAAAATAAAAGCTCTAGCACATGAGTGATCCCTGCTTCCCTCTGCGAGGGGCCTTTCTTTTACTTTTATGTTGAGTCTCCATCTTCTAACTCTATGCACAGTTGAGAGAGCATTTTTGCCATTCTGAGTTCTATGTGCATTTGTCCCATAAGCATCAATAATTACTTCATGATGTGATATCATTTTTTCTTAAATTATTTGTTCTATTCTACCTCATGAACTTTGAAGGTGTCCTGGCATTTATGTTTTGCCCCCTCTTAAGGACTATCGAAATATCACTTTGCCATGCTTTCTCTATACCTGAAACAAACGTTTACCTTTGTTTGCATTATTATTCATGATCCTTTATTTGAGTTACTCTTCGTGATGCGAAGTAATTGCTATGCTTTATTATTAAAGTTTTATTTATCATGCATGTGTTTAAAGTTTTATGATCTCAGCGTGCATATGCTTTTGCATTAGATTGATCAAGTTTATGTTAGTAGCATGTCACCTTAGAAATTATTGTTTTATCGTTTACCTACTCGAGGACGAGTAGGAACTAAGCTTGGGGATGCTTGATACGTCATAAATGTATCCCTAGTTTCTGATGATCCATGATGATATTATGCCAATTTCTACATGTTTTCTCCCTTCTTTATGTCATTTTTATCGATTTTCTGGACTAACCTATTGAAAAGATGCCACACAGCGAGATCCCGGTTTTCTGCTCTTTCTAGTTTCAGAAAAGTTGTTCTGGAAATATTCTCGGAATTGGAAAATTCGAAGCCTAGAAGTCCTATTTTCCCCGGAAGCATCCAGAACGCCGAAGAGGAGTCGAAAAGGGGAAACAGGGGGCCACACCATAGGGTGGCGCGGGTCCCCCTGGCCGCGCCACCTATGGGTGTGGGGCCCCTGGAGCTCCACCACCTTTGCCCTTTTGCCTATTTAAGCCCCCGGATGGAAAACCCTAAGCACCTGATCAAAATCCCCGAAAAAGTTCCGCAACCGCCGTCACCGTCAACCCTAGATCAGGAGGGTTCTGGAGCTGTTTTCCGGCACCCTGCCGGAGAGGAAATCATCACCGGAGGCTTCTACATTACCATGCCTGCCTCCGGAGTGATGCGTGATTAGTTCATCCCTGGACTACGGGTTCGTAGCTGTATCTAGATGGTTGTTGCCTCCTCATATGCCTCCATGTTTAGATCTCGTGAGGTGCCTATCATGATCGAGATTGATCTTATGTAATTCTATATGCTTGTTTGCTGGGATCCGATGAATATTGAACTTATGCCAAGTTGATTATAGTCTTTATTGCATATGTTATTTGTGATCTTGCATGCTTTCTGTTGCTAGTGGTTGCTCTGGCCAAGTAGTTGCTAGTGACTCCAAGAGGGAGTACTTATGCTTGATAGTGGGTTCATGCCTCCTTGTTGCCTTGCTCGAGTGACAGAAACGTGAAGGGGAAGGATGTGGTGTTTCCAGTAGGGAGAAAACAACGGTGAGAGTGCTTGCGTGCATAATCATTGCTTACATTACACACTTTGTTTAATGCAATTATCTGTTGCTTGCAACTTAATACATAAGGGGGTTCGGATGATAACCTGAGGGTGGATTATTAGTCATAGATGTAGATGGATGTCGGTCTATGTATCTTGTTGTAATGCCCGCACTAAATATCATAGTAATCTTCATGCTATATTGTGCACTACGGTGCAACCTCTATTTCTCAATTGCCTAGGTGTAATTTTTTCACCCAGCATGCTATCTTTTATGGAGAGACACCACTAGTGAAACAATGAACCCTGGTCCATTTTTCCACACTGTTAAACAAACCACAACAATTTCTTGCTTTCTTTACTTACTGCAAGCATACACTGTTTTCCACACTATACGTCTAATCTTTGTTTTCAGCAAGACCGGTGGGATTGACAACCTCACTGTACCGTTGGGACAAAGTATTTTGGTTGTGTTGTGTGCAGGTTCCACGTTGTTGCTGACACCGGTGAAGCGCTAGCACCACCGTCAGTGGCATCAACCTCCCGAAGGTCCTCTTTCTCCTACTAGATTGATAACCTTGGTTCCTAACTAAGGGAAAATACCTACTGCTGTGCTCATCACACCCTCCTCTTGGGGTCTCCCAACAAACGTCTGTATCACGAGCATCAGCAGCTCACGAGATCTAAACATTGAGGCATAGGAGGAGAAGACCATCTAGCTACTGCTATGGACCCGTAGTCCAATGATGAACTACTCACGCATCACTCCGGAGGCAGGCATGGTGATGAAGAGGCCTCCGGTGATGATCTCCTCTCCGGCAGGGTGCCGGGAGACAGCTTCAGAACCCCCCTGATCTAGGGTTGAGGACGACGGTGGCTGCGGGACTTTTCGGGGATATTTGATCAGGTGCCTAGGGTTTTCCTTCGGAGGGGATTCAATAGGCGAAAGGGCAAAGGCGGTGGAGGCCTGGGAGCCCCATACCACCCCCCGGCGCGGCCAAGGGGGGCGCCACCCCATGGTGTGGGCCCCCTGTGGCCCCTCTCCGGGTCTCTTCGGGACTCCGTGGACCTTCGAGAATTATAAGACTTCCGGGCTTCGAATTTTCCAATTCCGAGAATATTTCCAGAACAACTTTTCTGAAACTAAAAACAACAGAAAACAGGGAACTTGCTCTGTGGCATCTTGTCAATAGGTTAGTCCGGAATATCGATAAAAATGACATAAAGAAGGGAGAAAACATGTACCAATTGGCATAATATCATCATGGAGCATCAGAAATTATAGATACGTTGGAGACGTATCATGGCCGCACCCCTATCCCTCTTATAAACCCCATAGCTGCGAGTTGGAGAGGTAGACTACGATAAAACATAAACCCTAGAATACCTAGATTGTATTGCCCATAAGCATTCATCTTGAATTGTTACTACCTTGCAAATCTGAGTGTATTCTGCTGTTCCATTGGGAATAAGGAGAAACAGGACCACTTGTAGTCGGTGGCTACTTGTGCAAGAGTGTGGAGTCTCGAATATCCAAGGGGTTGAGTGATGTTGCAATTGGTAACATGGTTTAGCCAAGGAGAGTTCATGGTAATACACTGGTTATCTATCAAGTTATCAGATAGTTCATCGAGAAGATCGGGCATCCCCTTATCAAAAACCTTGCATTAGCTTATGACTCTTTCGAGTCTAAAGCTGTAGTTAGTGCATCAAACTACCCACTGTATATCATGAACTTCTTGAGTAACGCTCGTTACTCATTCGTTCCCGTTTGACACACTGCTTAGAGTTGAAGCCTCAAGGGAGATCTTCATCGAGAAGCCATCGTTAGCTACTGAAGCTAGGAGCAGTCATACATTACTTAGCCGGTGAAGCATCATCATCAACAACATCGGTGGAGGAGAAGCTATCAAGGTGTAGGTGGATTCCATTCCTAGACTTAGATTCTCTCAAGCCATAGATTAGGGCTAACATTAGCCGTAGTGGATTAGGTTCTGAGCTAGATTTTTTCTCCAGCTTGGAGCTTCGAATTGCTTCTTCTGATGTTTCATTTGCATGAGACTTCTTTGATTCATCATAAGGAGATTCACGAGATTTTGTAATAAAAGTTTGTATCCTATAGCTTTGATTGGACCTGCTATGTTTCTGTTGTACCACTCTGAGGGATGTAATATTCACGGATAAGTCCTTATGTGAGTATTATGTCAACGACGTGCGCACTACACATGCAGTGGTGTGCTAGGTCACCACACTCCCCGAGTTCTTCCTCCTACTCTGGCAGCCATTGGGCAACTCCTTGCGGCTGCCAGATAGGATCGACGTCTTGCTCGAAGGCAGGGAGCTGGACTCATTCACCCTCCAGATGGAAGGGTGCCCCACCGCTGCTTGGACGTCGTGTTCAGGCACAACGGCCGCCTGTTCCTCTGCAACGGCTGGGCTGCATTCACCCGCATGCACCAGTTGCAGCAGCGCTGGATGCTCACCTTCCGCTACTTCGGGGTAGGCAAGTTGCACATCAAGATGTACGATGGCACATGCGTCCGCCACCCCTGATGCACGGACGGTGAGGCCCCGCACGGTGCAGAGGGACCCGACGGCGAGGAGGAGGACCAGTCTGACTGTAAGGACCCCAGACCGGCAGTCTGAAATCCTCCGTATGCATACATTCACGATCCCAGAAAGATCAGTCGTGAACAACATACAAAGTTGGCACACAGAAATACATCATCCATTACACGAATACATAAAGGTATTACAAAAAATGATCACATGATCAAGTTGAACACAACTGCCACATAGGACAGGCAACTTAACAAACACAGCGGAAGACAATTAAAACACAACGTAGTTGAGCCCAAGTCACGCCTTAACCTACAGGCTGCTGACCCGGAGACGATCCTAGTTCGCAAAGCCGTCAACTCCGTACTTCTCTTCATAGATCTCCTTCGGAGGCTCCTTCTCAAAATCTGATAAGTAGATACCAGGGGCGAAACCATAAAGAGTACATTTGAATGTACTCAGCAAGACATCCATCATGTCACTTACCAAACGTGCAACTATGCTTATATGGTGGAATAGGTAGGCTATAAATAGGGTTCACTACCAATGGTGTTCATATATGATGACACCACAGTTGCAGTCAGGTTAATCTGTATCTTCGTTGAAGAAGATACTTCAGAAGAAAATAATATAGTTTTATTTCTCTTGTAGATATCACATGTACAAGAGTTTTTGTAAAACTTTGTTAAAGAATATTTTCTCTTTGCAAAACTTCTTGGAATCAGTTTCCAGAATTCTTGCTTAGAGTAGAAAAGGTTTTCTTTGCAAAACATTTTGTTTTGTATAAAGCATCTGGCTTTTCATCATCGACGATACCTCCACGGTATAAGTTTCCATTCCTTTCCGAACTTCACAAGTTCAACACTTCCTTTCCAAAATTCCCTTTTCAAAAACTTCCTTTTTGAAAACATTGACACAATGCTAGCTACATGGCCATTCAACTGTCCATATCCGAGGACGCGGCTTCTTCGAAAAAGTTATACTCTGCAGAGGTGTACACATCCACCAGATCCAGCACACCTCCCGTGAACAATCACGGACTGTAACAACAGTATGTAAACATCAGGTATCTCATCATAACCATTCACTATGTTCAAGCTAGTATATGCCTATCTCTCAGTTGAGTTTTACCACATCCCCGGCACCGAGCTAATCCCCGCCAAGCCAGGATGCCTCAACTGATGCGAACGGAGGGAAAATTAATCCCACACTTTATATGTCTCCACTGACGACATTCGATTCGAGGGTACGACGCCCCTTATAGCAAGTGAGATAGCACACACTAATAAGAACAAACTTCAAGTTAAGCCCCGTGCCCATGTTGGGGTAGGGTGGCAGTACGGTAAAGGTTGTCCGGCGAAGACTAGGTTATGTGTCATTTTTGAAAACAACAATTTTCTCAAAAATGACCACTTCCACATTCCTCCGGAGAACAAGGATCCGCCTTTTCTCCGGGTTTTTCCGTAAAGCCTTTGTTTTGTAGAATCACAATTTTAGGGTGTCCACTTAGGGACTAACATATTTGATGGTAATAAATACCATATGGTGGCTTATGGGCTTGGTATTACCAAGTTTAACTACTGGCATGATAGTAACCTATATACTAGTATAGTAGTAATAGCCACATCAAAAATAGTTTTGATAATCAAGTTTTTGTAAAACTTTAGAGGTAAAACATGCATGATAGGTAATGATAAGTATTGTATCAGCAAGCATCAGGATGGCTTGCCTGGTATCTCCTTGTGTCCCTGGTTTTTGGAGTGACTGGAACTTGAAACAGAGCTTCCCGACACTTCCTTCCTCTTCGTTTTCTAACGTCGTAAAAAGAATAAAGGACACACATTCAGAACCAATCAAGGCAAGCAACAATACATACAGCAAGGAAACTAATAATAACCAATCACACAATTATTAATTGAGGCAAACAATCAAACAAACATACTTGGCAGAAATGCCATTTAATAAGACAGCTCAAGGTTGGAGGAACTTATCTCACAACCTTAATATCATGGATTCAGTGGGTGTGCCACTCTCATACCAAGATATTAATAAACCCAAAATACACTTAGTTTCACAAGGGTGAGACTACTAAGAGTATACAAAACATGCACAAAAATAATCATGGCAATGGGTCTATCAACCAAACCACACAAAGAACAAGGTAGCTGTCCTACTAAGTCTAAATTCACATCAAGAATAAATAGAACACATGATTTGCAAAAGTTACTTTTACAAATCAGTGAGCCTACACAAGTGCAACAAGGCAATAGACTCATCACAAAACACACAATTCTCATAGTGAGAACAATAGAAACAATGACTAAAAAGGAGGAATCCTATAGACATGTTTTCTACTAAAAGTTTGCTATGCAAGCATGCATAACAAGTAAAGTACTAAAATGCAAACAAGGAACCATGTTATCATAATGGAAAATGAAAACATGTCCTCATGCAAGGATACACAAATATCTACCAAACACAAGTTGGCAGGAAAAATAATTCAATACAAAAACTGCTAAGGAAACTAGTACTACTAAAACATGAAGAATCAATGGATGCATTTCAATCAAGAAATTGAAATACAACCAGAGGGTCCATGTCATAAAAACAGGAGTGAAAAACATCTATACTTGCTATAACAAAAATATCCCATTTGATAACACAAGGTATCAATTTGCAGGGCAACTCCTACATACTAGTGGTAATAAAAAGGGCATTACTTAGAGGAATCAATCAACACTCCAAAGATGTATTTTTCCTAGCAAGCCACACATGATTAAAACCACTTACAAACAGAAGCATACCCATTTTCATTTAGCACAAAAATTCCCAAAGCAAAAATACTAGGCACTCATTAGTAAAAGAACTATATAAAAGAAACACATCTAGTGTGGGGGAAATAATGTTTCCACCAAAAATGCAATGACACCAGTGGGTGTTCCACTAGCATAACAAAGCATTAATAGGTCACAATGCCTCTGGTCATACTTGATAAAAATTAACAAAAGACTAAACTAGCATCTAGTGCAATAACCATACTAGTAGAAAATAATAGGGTGCTAACATAAGCAAGGTAATGCTACTCATGCTATTGTTTTCACACAAGTGAAAACTTTAGGGTTCAAGTACTCATAAGAATATAATAAAAATGATACTGGTCCTATGAACAAAACCCAAAAATATGTGGCTACACAACCACAAATTATTATGTCAAAAATTCCACACATGAGGGAATTTTTCCAATATTTTCATAGTCATGACAAAACTACTCATGCTTTTCTACCAAATCAAATGCAAGCTAGCAGAGGTGATAACAACACAATATAAGTACCAACATGGTACTGGATTCAATCAACACTCCAAGTGCTTGCACATCAATTCATCACTCAAAAATTATATGCAAGTATAAACTAGAGATAAGTAATATGCTATTCTCATAATTCCTATTTCTTCTCAACTTAACTCCACACAATCTAACATGCTAAAATAGCTAAGTAACACTTAGAAAACAAGTTCACACAACTTGTACATGCTAGAAAACAATATTGCAACACAAAAATAACTCACACAATTTAATTAGCTAAAATGCCAAAATGGCAGAAATATGCAAAACAAAGATCTGTCCACAAAATTTTCTAGGATGCCCTAAAAATTAAACCCAACTAGGCTTGGATAGCCCTAAACATGTACAAGACCATCCAGTTGAGTTTGCATCAAAAATCATTTCTAATTATTTTATAAAAATCACCAAAGTGCTCTCTGGTGTTTTACCAAATTGCATGCCATTTCACAAATATTAGGAATTTGGAAGCAAGGTTAATTGATCCTGTTAGGAAATTTCAAGGGCTTTCCAATGCAATTTGCCTCACTTCATTCTGAGTTGTAAAATAAAAATGGTGCTCATTTTGGTGTTTCTGGTACCTGTTGCCAAATCATTTTTTCATTTCAAAACTATTCATCCAAATGTAGATCTACAAGTTGGAGGTGGTTTAGATTTTATTTACGTACCACTGTGAATTTTGGTTTGGCCAAATTCATATTTTAGGTAGCATTTTAGAGCCAAAAGTAAACATGCTTCATTCTGTAAAAATTAAAAGGAAATACAACACAGATGGGCCAGATCTGCTGTCTGGGCCGGCCAGATCTATTCTACCGCAGCTAGATCTAGCCACTGAGGCTGACGCGCGGGCCAGGCTGCCATGGGGCTGCCACGCAGGCGAGCGCGGGCTCCACCTGCCAGTTTGACCAGCCCAGCGCGGGTCCAGGGCTCGCTGGCGTCACCTCGACGTCATGATGGCGTCACTCGCCGGCGGGACGTTTCCGGCGAGCCAAATCCGAGCGTATTCGTCTACCGTTTCACAAATTGAAACCATTTACTCGTTCCTCTCGACGTGGGCTACCAAGTGAGGGCTGCCTCGTTTCCCGGGAGGGCCCCGGAGAGCGGCAGCGACGGCGACGATGCGGCGGCCGGACGCGTCCACGGCGCGGCCACGTTTCGGAGGGAGAGGGAGGGGGAAAAAGCGACGGGGAGGTTCCCCTGCTCACAACGAACGTCATGGAGGAGTCGGTGAGGTCGGAGGATGAGCGAAGCCGTGGGAATCCCTCGCCGGAGTCCTCCCGGAGCCGAAGAAGGAGAAGGATGGCGCGGGGTCCACGCTGCGTTTCGCCTCGATCCTTTCGGCACCGAGGGCCAGCACGACATGGCGGAGACGATGGGACACTCGGTGGCCGACGGCGAGCTCTCCTTTGGCCTAATCGCCGGCGACCTTAATCGGGCTAGGGTTTGGGTTTGCAAAAAAAATAGAGAGGGAGAGAGTGAACTCAAGGGGGTGAGAGAGGGAGCAGGTAGAGAGGCACAGAGGTGCACATGGGGGCTTTAAATCCATCTAGCAAGCTTCTAGTCGAAGCAATGGGGCATGGGCAGCCATGCCCTCTACTGCTTGCTACAGGAAGAAGGACACATGTGACTAGGATTACATTTTGGTCCCTAGCAATTTCAAATAGGTCATTTTCCTCTTTGAAAAAGGATGTTTTCCCTAAGCAAACAAAGTCAAAAATTGAATTCCTTTTGCACAAAATTCTTATTAGTTGCTTTACACAACATATGTGAAAATTGGCTCAATTGGAGAAACTTTATAATTCAAAGTTGTTCAAATTTGAATTCTTACATAAATGGACATTGAATTTATTAGACTACTTAGGAGCTTCCAAAAATGATAATTTTTGGCACACATTCCTTATTTGATGTGTTCCGTATGCGGTAGAAAATTCAAGTCATTTTGAGTTACTTCATAGAACAAACTTGTTCAAATTTCTAAAAGGTGCTGTCAAGAAAACAGGGGTTTTTGGCAACTTAAGTTATTCAAAAACTTGTGCCCTTTTGGTTTTCATCCTTATTTATGATGTAGAGCATGTGGTATTTATTTCATGGCATTTGGAAAAAGTTTGTAGAACAAACTTGTTCAAAATCCCAATTGTTGCTGTGGAGAAAAACCATGTTTTCAGGACTTTAATGGATTCAATTTTTGGTCTCCTCTTATGTGTGTTCCTTATTTGATATAAGAAAGCAATGTTATGAATTTCAAATCATTTTACGAAAGTTTCCAATAGTAACTTGTTTGAGTTTTCTGTTTCTGGAAATATTGGAATTTCTATTTAATAAAGCACTTGGCTTTTCTTTAGCAATGCTTTGCCAAAATATTTATATGACTAGAGATAGCAAGTCAATGCTCTCCAATACTTTTGTTTTTAAGCTTGCAAGGTTGAAAAAACATTTGATAAGATTTTGGTGAAGCATTTAAGAATGCCTCTTTATCTGATAATCTTTTAGGGAAATTTTATTAAGTGTTTCCTCTTTCTTAATTTAGGTCTTGGAATAATATTCAACAAGTATGAGATTCATAAGATGTTTTTGGAATACTCTTTGATCAATATTTACCTTAGAAAATATTGCCAAGGTCATTGGAACAATATGTTGAATATTTTTAGTTCACTGCTTTGCTATCTTTTTAAGTTTGCAAGTTTATAATTAGTTTGTTTAGTTGCACTCAAACAAACACAACCAAAGTTTATTAGTCAAGCAATTAGCAAAACAACTGTGTTATCAGGTATTCCAAAATTGGGATGTGACAGGTCTTCCCCCCTTAAAAAGAATCTCGTCCCCGAGATTCGCAAGCGAGGACTAAGGGAGGGCCAACAAACACAATGTTAGTGTTGGAGTGCAGGGGCTTCCCCCCTTTGACTTTTCTTGGGAGGAGGGTTACTCCCTTAAATTAGCAAATTTATTTTAAAAAGAATACACCAGTACTATTTTAGGTCCAAAACTTTTGTTTCCTAGTTTGAACAAAAATTAAGGTTAGTGCAGAACTACCTCGAAACGTATCGTCAATTATTTACACGAGTTCCTAGCTATATCCCACATATTACATACCACATATGGAGTGGTGTACCACTCTCATAAAAAGGTATATAAGAAGCTAAAAATATAGCTTGTGGGTGCAAGGTTAGGTTGTTAAGGTAAAATAAACAAACAGAATAATACCCAAGCAGTGGACATTACTCACCACAAGCAACTATCACTTAATATGTTCATGATTTTAGTTGGATGTTTTTAGTTTCATAAGATACTCTTAAGCACAATCATAACACAAGTATAAACTCATGCTAAGGTAAAACATTAAACAACATCCAATAAGCAAGCAAACAACACCACCGATGAATAGACTATTTATTCACTAGGTTATTGTTTACTAGAGGTTTTGGAATCCATCAATCATGAACAATTAGCAAACAACCAATAGCTAAAAACCAATGAATCCAATCATAAAGTTACTCTAAAATACCATCTTCACACAAGATAAAACTCCTATTATATAGGCATCAAACAAACAGGACTGCACAAATAACACACTAGTATGAAAAATCTACACCAGCATGCTATAAGAGATAATCATATCCTATAACCATAGAACATGCAACTAAATAATTCATGGCATGATAACAGAAGTAATAACTTCCTAAACATGCTATATCAACACATATACTCGTAAAAATAAAAGAGGGTAATACTAGAGAAAAAATCATCATTTTCTAGTGGTGAAACTAGTTTCGCCCTAGAGAAGCAAACAATGCTATCATGATGTTTAAACTTAAACAAGCAAGTCATGAATATAAGTGTACCTAATAACAGTACACCACTCCTACTCATGTTAGTAAGCACAAGAACCAGAGTAATTTTATGAATCAACCATTAAGCATGCAGAAATTTCTTCTAGCAATTTCTGTTTTTCTTTAACCAATTACTAGCAAACAAGCAAGGTATAACTCACACAACCAGTAGATATGCAATTAATGAAAAGTTATCTAAACCTTTTCAAAAATCCATGCACTCAATTTAAAATCATTCACAAACAATCTACCAATCAAGAGGAATTTATTTTATTTGCGAACAATTTAATTTTAGCACACGATAGTGAAACATTTCTTAACACGATACCCCTAAGGAATATTATGCTAACAAAAGGATCACACCTAAACATACTAGTATTTACTAATAAGAAATAAACTTCTCACTTGCATAGGTGAAAAGAAACAATTATATTTTCCCTGGTGGAAAATAGAAATCAATCACATAGTGAAACATGCTATTTTCACACATGTGTATGGTTGGGGATTTTCATCCTCAAGCCAAAATGCAATGGGACCAGTGGGCTATGGCCTACTAATACCAAGGAAAAATAGGTACTAAGCCTCTGGTTACTCATGAAAAACTTTGCATGCACGATAAAAATATAAGGCTATTTAATCTAGTGAAACAATACTAGTGCATATTGATAGCAATGCTTACATATGCTTTACTATTAAGAGACATGCAAGATAACATAGGTACAAGCATCAAAATAACAGTACCTAAATGGTACTGGACTCAAAGAAAACATAGCACAAAATCTACTAAGAAAGTATACACAGATCTAGTTCTCACAATATTTCCAATTAATAAACTAGAAGGTAACAAATGCTATTTCATTTTTATTTGAGTTTCCAATCATGCACACACTTTCTAGGGTAGATTTATTGTAAGAAAACAATATAATAACAAGTCCTAACAAGTCCTAACAAGTCCCTATAAGTTAGGAAGCAAGATTGAATAAAACACAATTTCATTTCAACCAAGAGCACACAAAGAAACAACAACAGGAAAACTGCTGTTTTCTAGATCTATCATAATCATTCCATCGTTCACTTAATTTCTAAACCCCGAATTTCATAGTACCTACAATGTCAACTAAGATTTGGTTTCCAAAGTAGATACACCTGATATCCTCTTGACTAGTAAACGAATAAGTCATCAGCTTATTTTCTCGTGACTTCTCCTTTTTACCAACTAGATTAAAAGGTGTCTTAAGTCACTTAATTCTTTGGTTTAGAAAGAGTTGTCAGTAGTTCACATGCTTTGGTTAGGTGTCAACCTAAGATTAGACCAAGCATGTTAGTCTTGTTAGCTTTCTATTTAATAATGTTTGTCCGACAAGATGCGACTAGCGTCATTCGTCGAATATTGAATTGTGCTCTTTTGATTGGATTTCGAGGGGGTTGCGCATCATGGCATGTGAAGACTTCTTTTGCACCTTTCTCCAGAGGAGGGAGGTATATAACTTTTTTTTAAAAAAAAAAGGTCTCTCTTGTTTGGTCTTGTAAAAGGGAACATAAAAAGGGTGCAACATTTAGCCAACAGGGTAGAAAGAGTCTTTTGCGAATAGACAAAACACATAGTGGTTTTGGTCAGTAGTGGTTGGTGCAATCACGCCTTTTCTTCTATGAGGGTTGTCGTTGTTGGAGCTTTATCTGTTGGAGTGCAGCATTGTTAGCAACGCTAGCAGCTCGTGTGTCTTGATGGTCCTCTATTATTAGGCCCAACGGTGCTTTCATTGATTGTGGGGGAGATGGTGGTGGTTCACGACGGGTGGCATTATGAAGCGAAAACAAGTATAAGTCTAAGCAACAAATTCTTGTTTTTGAATGTTATACAAACATTTTTGCTTGCAAAAATTTAACAAGAGGCGATTCAAAAACAAGAGCGGGGCAAGCACAAATCTGCAAATTTTGAGCACCCCACAGACATATAGAAGCCTAGATGAACCAAATTCTACACCACACAATAGCACAAAGTCTTACGGACACACATAAACAAGCCAAAACACACAAGCAAGGCTCCATTGGAGCTACGTCGGGGGAGACGACTCATGGGGTAATCGCTAAATTACTCCAAACTAGACTGATCCAAAAAAAATCCTAGAAGTGGCTGAAGAACTATATCTACTTCTGACCATCATTACTGTAGAGCTATGCGATTATTTTGGTCTTCTCGGGACATCGACAAGTATAATTTTTTTTGGATAGAAACAAGATACTAGAAGTAAGGTTTTGATAAAACTTTTAACTGAGAGAGGTAAAACTACGCAACAATTTGTTTTTGAAACCCCAACTATTTTCTGGACAGAAAACTTCAAATACGAGAGATGTTTCAAAAACAGAGCGGAGCGGTTGTAAACAAGTAAGAAATAAACTCTTAACCGGGAGAGATACCAGCTCTGTAAGGCCCGCCCTTCGAACCACTGTTCAAGGACGCCCTTGATATGCATTTAGAATCTTTTGAAAAGATAATAAGGAGGGAAAATATGCTAAAATTCCCTTAGATAAAAATAATTTAGATAGTAAATAGGTTTTTACTCAAAAATACTTTTCTTTCCTATCTGACGTCCATGCTAACTAAGGTCTCCTAAGGTCAGGATGGCTCTGATACCAACTCTGTAAGGACCCCAGACTGGCAGTCTGAAACCCTCCGTATGCATACATTCACGATCCCAGAAAGATCAGTCGTGAACAACATACAAAGTTGGCACACAGAAATACATCATCCATTACACGAATACATAAAGTTATTACAAAAAATGATCACATGATCAAGTTGAACACAACTGCCACATAGGACAGGCAACTTAACAAACACAGCGGAAGACAATTAAAACACAACATAGTTGAGCCCAAGTCACGCCTTAACCTACAGGCTGCTGACCCGGAGACGATCCTAGTTCGCAAAGCCGTCAACTCCGTACTTCTCTTCATAGATCTCCTTTGGAGGCTCCTTCTCAAAATCTGATAAGTAGATACCAGGGGCGAAACCATAATGAGTACATTTGAATGTACTCAGCAAGACATCCATCATGTCACTTACCAAACGTGCAACTATGCTTATATGGTGGAATAGGTAGGCTATAAATAGGGTTCACTACCAATGGTGTTCATATATGATGACACCACAGTTGCAGTCAGGTTAATCTGTATCTTCGTTGAAGAAGATACTTCAGAAGAAAATAATATAGTTTTATTTCTCTTGTAGATATCACATGTACAAGAGTTTTTGTAAAACTTTGTTAAAGAATATTTTCTCTTTGCAAAACTTCTTGGAATCAGTTTCCAGAATTCTTGCTTAGAGTAGAAAAGGTTTTCTTTGCAAAACATTTTGTTTTGTATAAAGCATCTGGCTTTTCATCATCGACGATACCTCCACGGTATAAGTTTCCATTCCTTTCCGAACTTCACAAGTTCAACACTTCCTTTCCAAAATTCCCTTTTCAAAAACTTCCTTTTTGAAAACATTGACACAATGCTAGCTACATGGCCATTCAACTGTCCATATCCGAGGACGCGGCTTCTTCGAAAAAGTTATACTCTGCAGAGGTGTACACATCCACCAGATCCAGTACACCTCCCGTGAACAATCACGGACTGTAACAACAGTATGTAAACATCAGGTATCTGATCATAACCATTCACTATGTTCAAGCTAGTATATGCCTATCTCTCAGTTGAGTTTTACCACATCCCCGGCACCGAGCTAATCCCCGCCAAGCCAGGATGCCTCAACTGATGCGACCGGAGGGAAAATTAATCCCACACTTTATATGTCTCCACTGACGATATTCGGTTCGAGGGTACGACGCCCCTTATAACAAGTGAGATAGCACCCACTAATATGAACAAACTTCAAGTTAAGCCCCGTGCCCATGTTGGGGTAGGGTGGCAGTACGGTAAAGGTTGTCCGGCGAAGACTAGGTTATGTGTCATTTTTGAAAACACCAATTTTCTCAAAAATGACCACTTCCACATTCCTCCGGAGAACAAGGATCCGCCTTTTCTCCGGGTTTTTCCGTAAAGCCTTTGTTTTGTAGAATCACAATTTTAGGGTGTCCACTTAGGGACTAACATATTTGATGGTAATAAATACCATATGGTGGCTTATGGGCTTGGTATTACCAAGTTTAACTACTGGCATGATAGTAACCTATATACTAGTATAGTAGTAATAGCCACATCAAAAATAGTTTTGATAATCAAGTTTTTGTAAAACTTCAGAGGTAAAACATGCATGATAGGTAATGATAAGTATTGTATCAGCAAGCATGAGGATGTCTTGCCTGGTATCTCCTTGTGTCCCTGGTTTTTGGAGTGACTGGAACTTGAAACAGAGCTTCCCGACACTTCCTTCCTCTTCGTTTTCTAACGTCGTAAAAAGAATAAAGGACACACATTCAGAACCAATCAAGGCAAGCAACAATAAATACAGCAAGGAAACTAATAATAACCAATCACACAATTATTAATTGAGGCAAACAATCAAACAAACATACTTGGCAGAAATGCCATTTAATAAGACAGCTCAAGGTTGGAGGAACTTATCTCACAACCTTAATATCATGGATTCAGTGGGTGTGCCACTCTCATACCAAGATATTAATAAACCCAAAATACACTTAGTTTCACAAGGGTGAGACTACTAAGAGTATACAAAACATGCACAAAAATAATCATGGCAATGGGTCTATCAACCAAACCACACAAAGAACAAGGTAGCTGTCCTACTAAGTCTAAATTCACATCAAGAATAAATAGAACACATGATTTGCAAAAGTTACTTTTACAAATCAGTGAGCCTACACAAGTGCAACAAGGCAATAGACTCATCACAAAACACACAATTCTCATAGTGAGAACAATAGAAACAATGACTAAAAAGGAGGAATCCTATAGACATGTTTTCTACTAAAAGTTTGCTATGCAAGCATGCATAACAAGTAAAGTACTAAAATGCAAACAAGTAACCATGTTATCATAATGGAAAATGAAAACATGTCCTCATGCAAGGATACTCAAATATCTACCAAACACAAGTTGGCAGGAAAAATAATTCAATACAAAAACTGCTAAGGAAACTAGTACTACTAAAACATGAAGAATCAATGGATGCATTTCAATCAAGAAATTGAAATACAACCAGAGGGTCCATGTAATAAAAACAGGAGTGAAAAACATCTATACTTTCTATAACAAAAATATCCCATTTGATAAAACAAGGTATCAATTTGCAGGGCAACTCCTACATACTAGTGGTAATAAAAAGGGCATTACTTAGAGGAATCAATCAACACTCCAAAGATGTATTTTTCCTAGCAAGCCACACATGATTAAAACCACTTACAAACAGAAGCATACCCATTTTATTTAGCACAAAAATTCCCAAAGCAAAAATACTAGGCACTCATTAGTAAAAGAACTATATAAAAGAAACACATCTAGTGTGGGGGAAATAATGTTTCCACCAAAAATGCAATGACACCAGTGGGTGTTCCACTAGCATAACAAAGCATTAATAGGTCACAATGCCTCTGGTCATACTTGATAAAAATTAACAAAAGACTAAAGTAGCATCTAGTGCAATAACCATACTAGTAGAAAATAATAGGGTGCTAACATAAGCAAGGTAATGCTAATCATGCTATTGTTTTCACACAAGTGAAAACTTTAGGGTTCAAGTACTCATAAGAATATAATAAAAATTCTACTGGTCCTATGAACACAACCCAAAAATATGTGGCTACACAACCACAAATTATTATGTCAAAAATTCCACACATGAGGGAATTTTTCCAATATTTTCATAGTCATGACAAAACTACTCATGCTTTTCTACCAAATCAAATGCAAGCTAGTAGAGGTGATAACAACACAATATAAGTACCAACATGGTACTGGATTCAATCAACACTCCAAGTGCTTGCACATCAATTCATCACTCAAAAATTATATGCAAGTATAAACTAGAGATAAGTAATATGCTATTCTCGTAATTCCTATTTCTTCTCAACTTAACTCCACACAATCTAACATGCTAAAATAGCTAAGTAACACTTAGAAAACAAGTTCGCACAACTTGTACATGCTAGAAAACAATATTGCAACACACAAATAACTCACACAATTTAATTAGCTAAAATGCCAAAATGGCAGAAATATGCAAAACAAAGATCTGTCCACAAAATTTTCTAGGATGACCTAAAAATTAAACCCAACTAGGCTTGGATAGCCCTAAACATGTACAAGACCATCCAGTTGAGTTTGCATCAAAAATCATTTCTAATTATTTTATAAAAATCACCAAAGTGCTCTCTGGTGTTTTACCAAATTGCATGCCGTTTCAAAAATATTAGGAATTTGGAAGCAAGGTTAATTTCTCCTGTTAGTAAATTTCAAGGGCTTTCCAATGCAATTTGCCTCACTTCATTCTGAGTTGTAAAATAAAAATGGTGCTCATTTTGGTGTTTCTGGTACCTGTTGCCAAATCATTTTCTCATTTCAAAACTGTTCATCCAAATGTAGATCTACAAGTTGGAGGTGGTTTAGATTTTGTTTATGTACCACTGTGAATTTTGGTTTGGCCAAATTCATATTTTAGGTAGCATTTTAGAGCCAAAAGTAAACATGCTTCATTCTGTAAAAATTAAAAGGAAATACAACACAGATGGGCCAGATCTGCTGTTTGGAGCGGCCAGATCTATTCTACCGCGGCCAGATCTAGCCACTGAGGCTGACGCGCGGGCCAGGCTGCCACAGGGCTGCCACGCAGGCGAGCGCGGGCTCCACCTGCCAGTTTGACCAGCCCAGCGCGGGTCCAGGGCTCGCTGGCGTCACCTCGACGTCATGATGGCGTCACTCGCCGGCGGGACGTCTCCGGCGAGCCAAATCCGAGCGTATTCGTCTACCGTTTCACAAATCGAAACCATTTACTTGTTCCTCTCGACGTGGGCTACCAAGTGAGGGCTGCCTCGCTTCCCGGGAGGGCCCCGGAGAGCGGCGGCCGGACGCGTCCACGACGCGGCCACGTTTCGGAGGGAGAGGGAGGGGGAAAAAGCGACGGGGAGGTTCCCCTGCTCACCACGAACGTCATGGAGGAGTCGGTGAGGTCGGAGGATGAGCGAAGCCGCGGGAATCCCTCGCCGGAGTCCTCCCGGAGCCGAAGAAGGAGAAGGATGGCGCGGGGTCCACGCTGCGTTTCGCCTCGATCCTTTCGGCACCGAGGGCCAGCACGACATGGAGGAGACGATGGGACACTCGGTGGCCGGCGGCGAGCTCTCCTTTGGCCTAATCGCCGGCGACCTTAATCGGGCTAGGGTTCGGGTTTGCAAAAAAAATAGAGAGGGAGAGAGTGAACTCAAGGGGGTGAGAGAGAGAGAGCAGGTAGAGAGGCACAGAGGTGCACATGGGGGCTTTAAATCCATCTAGCAAGCTTCTAGTCGAAGCAATGGGGCATGGGCAGCCATGCCCTCTACTGCTTGCTACAGGAAGAAGGACACATGTGACTAGGATTACATTTTGGTCCCTAGCAATTTCAAATAGGTCCTTTTCCTCTCTGAAAAAGGATGTTTTCCCTAAGCAAACAAAGTCAAAAATTGAATTCCTTTTGCACAAAATTCTTATTAGTTGAGTTACACAACATATGTGAAAATTGGCTCAATTGGAGAAACTTTATAATTCAAAGTTGTTCAAATTTGAATTCTTACATAAATGGACATTGAATTTATTAGACTACTTAGGAGCTTGCAAAAATGATAATTTTTGGCACACATTCCTTATTTGATGTGTTCCTTATGTGGTAGAAAATTCAAGTCATTTTGAGTTACTTCATAGAACAAACTTATTCAAATTTCTAAAAGGCGCTGTCAAGAAAACAGGGGTTTTTGGCAACTTAAGTTATTCAAAAACTCGTGCCCTTTTGGTTTTCATCCTTATTTATGATATAGAGAATGTGGTATTTATTTCATTGCATTTGGAAAAAGTTTGTAGAACAAACTTGTTCAAAATCCCAATTGTTGCTGTGGAGAAAAACCATGTTTTCAGGACTTTAATGGATTCAATTTTTGGTCTCCTCTTGTGTGTGTTCCTTATTTGATATAAGGAAGCAATGGTATGAATTTCAAATCATTTTAAGAAAGTTTCCAATAGTATCTTGTTTGAGTTTTCTGTTTCTGGAAATATTGGAATTTCTATTTAATAAAGCACTTGGCTTTTCTTTAGCAATGCTTTGCCAAAATATTTATATGACTAGAGATAGCAAGTCAATGCTCTCCAATACTTTTGTTTTTAAGCTTGCAAGGTTGGAAAAACATTTGATAAGATTTTGGTGAAGCATTTAAGAATGCCTCTTTATCTGATAATCTTTTAGGGAAATTTTATTAAGTGTTTCCTCTTTCTTAATTTAGGTCTTGGAATAATATTCAACAAGTATGAGATTCATAAGATGTTTTTGGAAAACTCTTTGATCAATATTTACCTTAGAAAATATTGCCAAAGTCATTGGAACAATATGTTGAATATTTTTAGTTCACTGCTTTGCTATCTTTTTAAGTTTGCAAGTTTATAATTAGTTTGTTTAGTTGCACTCAAACAAACACAACCAAAGTTTATTAGTCAAGCAATTAGCAAAACAACTGTGTTATCAGGTATTCCAAAATTGGGATGTGACACTGACGTCGACGAGTAGGGGCACTACGTCGCCAGACTTTGTTTTATTGTTTTTGTTTAAACTTTGTTCTGTTTTTGTTTAAACCTCTGTTTTAATGCCACCACGGCGTTCGTCCGGCATGCCCACAATTTGTTTGTTTTAATGATGGACAAATGGCGGGTCATGTTTGGAGGGCGCCGCTGCAGAGCACGCCCACCAAAACCGCGGACACAGCTTCGACGCTCCCAAAGGAGCATCAATTGGGGGTGGGGTGATGCCAGACACATATTTGATGGGTGCCGGTGGAGATGCTCTAATACTTACTCCCTCCGTATCGAAATATAAGATGTTTTAGCATTTCCTAAACAATATGTACATAGACATGTTTTAGTGTAAGATGCATATGAATCTACACACTAAAACATGTCTAGATACATTATATCTACAAAATGCTAAAACATCTTATATTTTGATACACAGGGAGTAATACCTAATGCTAGAGGGGAGGCTGCCACTCTATCATCTTGCTGGACGTAGGAGTCGGTCAAATCCCTAGCGCCTGTCGCGTGCTCAAGCAGCCCATGCGTTCGAGCCACAGGCCGCGCCACGTCACAGGAGCTCCAGCATGCGCTGCCACGCCGGAGGAATGGACGTCATCCCGTCAGATCGATGAGATAGAAAAGAGCTTTAATGTGTATGCTGCAATTTCTACCGGAAACGCACGAGAAACCAATCTTTAAAATCAGAAGCAGCATAGGAGTGATCATAGTAATTAAATACTATATAAATAAGATATTATGGAAAATAAAATACTACTACGAAAACACTAGTAGAACCTAAAAGTAAAAAAGGCTTTGAAACCTTTTTTTTTAGCTCGCTTGGAAACAAAGTTTGTTCTGGGTGAGCTCTCTCTTTAGGATCTGGCCCAAACAGCCCACTGAAAGTAACGGAAATCTCGGACAAGTTGGTGAATGCTCCAAGTGGGCAGATTTCCTTTTTCTTTTTCGATATAGTTCAAGTGGGGCAGATAATTCAAATGAAAGTAAAACACCCAACCTAACCCCCAAGGCCCCAAAGGCCTGATCGGCCGTTGGGCAGTATTGGGCCAACTTCCTATAGTATGTCCCGATATTAGAGTGGATAATTTTCTCTAGCTGTCATGTTTATTCTGAAACTTTGAATATAGTGAATAAAAGTTCATTTTTTTAACAAAAATAAAAGTTCATTTAATAACCGCCATGAACATGTACTCTAGACATGCAGCCGGACGTCCGCCAGGAGTCGTTTGATTAGAATAATTCGATTTGCCTCTGTACTCAAACGATAGATTTCTGTATTCGAATGACCTGTTTTGAACCACAGGACGCAAGATGCTGGCGGACGCGGACGGCCCGCTCTGTCCAGCTGTGCGTCCACCTGCATCCCTAGACTTTGGATTGGATTGGCATTGCCTGGATTTCAGTCGGACTTTCTTTGGGTGAAAACCCATGATCTATGATCAGGCGACAACGGTGTTGGTGCACGGTTTTCTTCTTGGAGGCGTAGTTTTCGGAGAACCTTTTTATAGTCCGGGTGTGGGAGTAGGAGGTGGCAGCTCTGCTGCTTCGCTAATCAGTTCGGCCGGGTTTTTTTCTCTCTTTATTTTTCTTTTGGTTGTGTGCATCCATGATGTCTCGACTAGCTCTTGACATTATGTTGTTGCAGAGGCTGGGTGTAATTGATATCTACTTGATATTAATATATTCTCATTATCAAAAGAAAAAAGCCATAGACAGTACGTGGAAGATCTCGCTCCCACATAATTTGATTTATAGTTTTCACATGATTAAACTTTTAAGCCGTCACCTGTCACACCTTGTCATCGAGCACCATCTCTTCCGCTAGATTAGGCGTAAAAAAACTTACTCACTGATAAGCATGCAAGTACTTGTCAGTTCATTAATTTAGTGCAGGACATGAGCTAGCTAGGCAACAAACCTACATCACTGGAATATGTATCTGGATCACACCGAGCATATTATGTCACGCGATGATTTTGATCAAGTTTTTTTTTCTTCTTCTTTGGACACAAAAGACATGCACATAATAATTAAACAAGATAGGTCTCTTAATCATCTTCTTGGCTACGTATACATGTTGTTATCCATCTTTGTCTCTTCTTCACGGATCTTTTGATGGACATAAAGTTTCCATGGTGAAATTTGTTGTGAATCTGATGGATGCGTAGGCGAGGCCCCATTTGGGTTCTTTGTCCCTAAACATTTTCTTATTTTATAAAAGAAATCTTATCTTTTTTACTCTTTGAAGATTTTTGATTTACAGGTCATGGGGCCGTTGCACATTGGGGGCCTTTGATTCGGGTAATTTGCCACACAACCACAATTGAACGTGACCCATGAGAGCAACGTCGCCTCCTTAATGCGGCAAAGTTAATATGCACCCATGTCCCCTTAAAAAGGTCTGCACAGCTGTGTGGTGGTGCATTGAGCAACCGCGGCTGAAACATGCATGCCACTATCCTCCTCTGTTCACGCACAGCCGGCCAGATGGCAGCAACCGCGACCACATCTGCGCACCATAGTCCTGATCATACGCATGGCTGACTCCAGTCAAAGAACATGCAGCTGCACGATGAATTTTAATTGTCCGTCTGTGGCATTTTCCTTCCAAATTTCTTGCCGAAATGGTGGCCTTTTCATGTTCAACGGGCGTCTTTAGTTGATCCAAAAGTGCCCAGAATTCGATTCGTCACAAGTTAATTCCGAGAAAAACTAATTTGGACAAGACAATTACTCCTCAAGATACTGCGGAAGCTTCCCTTTTGTCATGTCAAATAATCAGAGAAGGTGCTGTATTACATTGATAAAGATGTGTCAAACGTTGCACTATGGCCACTTACCAGTCCCTTGACGATCATAGTAGGGGCTCGTGCCATCAAATCGAAAGATGTTGCCCATCTTTTCAAGAATACGTCATGGAAAAACGTATCGGTTTCATAGAAGAAGTGCCAAGAGGCCAGTTTACAACGCGGTCGACACAGGCGCCGAGCACGCACTCCATCCAGAGTTACACAGCTGATTACTCGCCAAACCTCCACCGTTCTACGTGAGCTAGGTCTTTCCTAAGTAGTTTGGCCGCCCTCCACCTCTCTGCTTCTATCCTAGCATTGTGGATCACGGTTGCCGGGTCAGGCCTTCCACCCTCGAAGACGATATCGTTCCGGTGCTTCCATATGCACCAAAGGATGAGTGTCAACGCGGTCCAGACCTCTCGAGACGAACCTTGCCCCGACTTGGCAGTCAACCACTCCACCAGACGGTCGCCGTGAAGGGGAATCCACTCGCCCCGACCCCATAGCAACTTACAAGTCATGACACATGAGTAACAAGACTTCAACAATGTTTTTTGTCAACCATGCATGTTGGTAAGTAACTAGCTATTGAACTGTGCAAACACTAATAAAGCTCTGTTCGAATAACAAATCTTTTGATTTCTATGTGAATTGAAATATTTCATGTAAAACGTCCACATTCCTTGCGTATTTCCATCTGCTAACGAAGACGAAGAAAACCCTCCTCACGTAACCCTCCTGCGCGGGAGAGGGCCTCTACTCCCCACCAGCGACCTATCCCGCCCTCTTCTCCTCCCTCACTGCAGCCAAGGGGTAGTTCTCGCCGGTGGCGGCGGGGCATCTTCCCGTCCTTCTGCCGATGGGAACCGTCGCGGGTGGAGTCCTATCGGTCACAGCGTGGCGCGCCCGCCGGCGTCACGGCGCTGCTGCTTCTTGGCGGCAGTGCGGTGGGTGGTGTGATGGTCTCCTCCAGGCAGATCGGCCTCGCGGCGTCGTAACCTCTCCCTTTAGATCCCGACCATCTTGGTTGTCAGATTTTGGAGATGAGGAGGGTGACTCGTGCATACCGGGCTCATGCCGATGATTGCGGCACCCGCGGGTGTCGTTACCTCGTTGAAGGAGTCGCCGTCGCTACTCACCCACCTCTTGCACTGTGTTCCGGGGGAACCCTAGATCTAGTTTTCCAGATCGGATGATGGAGGCACCTTTGGTGTCATTTACCCTCTTGGGGGCATCGTTTCTGGAACATCGGTTGCTTGGAGGGGGTCTGCTGGTGGTGCAGTGTTTCATCTTTGTCGGAGACGGTGAGCCCTGGCAGCGTGGTGTAGCGGAGTCTCGGCGATGGACGCGGAATGATGGACACGCGTAGGAAGGTGGTGTTGTTTGGCGCCATGGAGGCGTCGATGGCAGGCCTGGCAAGGTTTCTACATTGATCTGTCCAGAAGATGGTTTCGTGGATGTCGGCGGCAGCAGCTTCCGAGTGTGCACATCAGTATACGCTTTCTGAACCGATTTTATGCTCCCAGTTCGCCATCGAGAGCATTGGTGGAAGCAACCAGATTAGATGATGCGCGTTGCTGAGTTAGGTTAGGGCATGGGGCTCTAACAATGACCACCACCTTCATCAAGATTTTCTAGGTGTGACGATGTTCGTCTGTCAGGTGGCTTTCAGTTGCTCGTTGTAACTATTTGTAAGGCTTCGTGGTTTCTCTTTTTTTATTAATTAAACCCTGGTTGTGTGCATCATTTTGATGTAGAGGCTGGGGGTAGAACCTCGATTTTTTTTAAATCTACTAATGAATTATTGAGTGCTATGGCCTATTTGAATCAGGCAGTACCAGCCTGGGGTAAGTTAGTCACGACCGCAAAAAGGATGGATGTGATCATAGCCTTGATATCTAGATGAATATAGACTTCACACTCCAAAATTGTCTACTACTAGACGAATTAGCGCGCTTCGCCGCGCCGCCTGCATCGCGTGTATAAATTGTTTGGCTGCAACGTGTTCTTTTCCCTTGCTTTATATATAGATTGTTGTCCATATGAACCATGTCTAAATCGACAACACCCGTAACTAAATACTGTCTCGGCCATTTTTGCTCACACTGCCATCACATAATCGCACCAGCCTTCAACACCATAGATCATACTCATATTTTTACAATACCGTGATCCAGAATCTTGTCACACAGCACCATGTAGATTGCACTCAAAGAAAATCTATACTATAACTGCGAATACTGAACTTACAGGGCTGCTTGCCCAATAGAAAAGAAATACGCGTGCTGAAAATTCACAACATCACAACACCACCGGAGGCATAGATTATTTGTCAACATATGAGGGCAACCACCGCTCTCAAACTAAGCTACCGGTCTGGAATCTTCTTGAGAATATGAGCATGTTAGTAAGCAAATATTATTTTCAAGTAATTGAAAATTTTATCATAAGTCTATAACCAGGAAAGCAACAATTTTCCTGCCCACAACCAGCTTGTAACAGGGGATCGTCAAGCATTTCCTTAGCAAGTTTTTCGGTGTGGGCCTTCGCACATCAGGTAGATGCACCCTGGTGGAAATAGAACATGATGCAACATTGACGTGCTCCACAAAAATGGCATTAAATTTAGGCACTCAACACCCGCAAAAGAAAAAAAAACAGGCATACGCCAAACTACTAAGCATTCAGCCAAGAGATCTAAGTGAACATTGCTTGTGCCTCCATATTTGATCCTTTAGCCGAGCAAACAATTTGCTTGAACTGGCGCCGAGCTGTGTCACAAAAGGCATTGCTCAGTCATCAATGTTATGTCCTGTGACACACATAATCTGCTGATACACCTTCTTACCCAAACTCTCTAGTGCACTGGCTTCAGATAGAAGAGGACTCAAATAGACTTCTGTGAAATGCAGCGTTCTTCAGTGGGAGCATATATCTAATTCACTCTAATTGGTCGACACAATATAACTGAATTATACAATCCAAATAGACCATCAGTCCAAGTTCTTGATAATATGATGGACAATAATCTTGCAAGACAATCAAATAGCTTGAAAGCAATGGCCTACGCACGGATCTTCAGAACCAACCGAGAGATGTAAGCTCAGCATAAGGCTCAAACAAATGATTATGTGCAACCATACTTTAAAACAATGTATCAACCGGAATTTGGATTAGGCATAGGGCAACCTAGGATAAGTTATTAGTAAGTAGCTGATTAGCAGGCAGCTATATGAGGTAAAGACAATCAGATCGAAATATAGCCAACACATAAACATGTAGAGAATTATAGAGCGTAGTCATCAAAACACATCAGAAACCAAAGTACCAGATACAACGTTTATGGTGACAGATCACAAAATATTGAAAAAGAAGAAGCAAAAGAAAACAGCTGAAAGAAGGAAAAACGTATTAAATGGTGTGGATGCCTACATACCTCCACTTGAAGTCTGCTTCCCATATTCTTGATTCAGATTGGTAAATGCAGGACAAGTTGCATCCCCAGTCCTTGCAAGACCTATTGTGAGAGGGATCAGGGTTGGCGTGCTTTGCTGCGCCAGGGGATTGGTTGTGTTACATATGACATTGGCTAGTCAGTCTGAATAAATAAGTAGAGTAAGAAGTCTGACACATGTGCAAGGTACAGTTCCAAACTCTTAGGCAAATACCGAGCTGGTCTAAGCAAATTCAATTGAGATTTCTTAAAACAAATTAAGAAACCAATAATCTTCAATATATTTCAGATCTGTTAATTTTTCAACGGCATGCTTAGCAGGCAGTGTACAATGTGAGGTATAACTGGGGTTGACAATACACTATTGTAAAACAGAGCATCATTACGTTTGACAATACATTATACAGAAACCAAAAACTCTCTGCTGCTATAAGGGGTTTTTTGTTTCCCGGATGTTGTCACATAGAAGAATCTATGACTATGGATAGCAATACAAATGGCCTAGAAAATCCGAACAATTAGCACCATTACCTGAAAACAGGGAAAGAAGCCATCAACTCCTACTAATGCAGAGTAAACAAAAATTATGAGTGGCTTTGGCTACACAAAAGAATGAAATAAGTTGGTTGTCTGGCCGACAAAATGAAGAATGCTTCAAAAAAAAATTATGGGCACCTATAAATATACCTCTGCCTGTTGCAGCTTGATCGATTTTTTTTGAATAATATGTTGCAGCCTGATCGTTATTCATTCATCAAGCAAAAACCGAAGCACGTAGTCAACTGATAATTACTGTGAAGATGCAAGCATTTTCGATAGGTACCGTGAAGTCCGGGTACATTAACTGGTGTTTGAACTTATGTCCCATTATGGGTATACCATGTATAAAAAAAGATTTATATGGCTATACTATAAATGTTAGTGACATAATTATTCATCTCAAAAGTAACACATCAGCTGGATACAAAAAATAATGCAAGATTTGTATCAATTTGTCTTGATCAGAAGGAACATAGAAAAAGGAAAGCTACACAACTACTCGAGTAAAACGAAAGGACCGTAGAACCAACTTCAATTGTGACGGAATACATAACCTAATTATACACTTCAGAAATGAAAGAAACATCACCTTTCTTGATGGTACATGTATCTGAATGAAAACATATTCTTGTGATTAACTTGTTGCGAAAATGCAAATGAAAATTGCATAAGGTCACTAATAACCTACATGTATCAAGTTTTGACACCATTCCAACAGTCTTCTAATCAGCTTACAATAAAAATAAAGTCAAAACACATAATTACTCATCATGGTCAGATAATTAGGAAATGAGTTTGGACAGTAGATTTTTTTTGTCCTGCTATTACTCCCCACAAAGTCAACAAATGGGAACGGAGCTAGGAACAACAAATTCATTTATTTATTGTCTGGAAATAGCTAGGAGCAATAAATTTATTTATTATTCGACTGGAATGAGCATTAGAACTCATTACCAAATTCTGTGTGGTAGGCATTCTCTCCATCCATCACTACTTGAAGCTTTTCATATTCTGTCAGGTAGTCATCCCCAGATCCATGTATAGTCATTCATCTGATCGGTCCTTCCCTGCACAAGGCCAAACCATTCATGAAGCATGTTTCCGATGGTGTACTTAAAAAATCGGTATGTATTGTATATGTATATTTGAACGGAAGTTTTATGTAGTTACTGCAGCATAACTGTCCATACCCAGCCAGGTCTAGACCATCCAATAGATAGTCTGCATACATAAAATCGAGGAGAAAGAAAAAGAGGACACCACCAAACACATCAAAGAACTAAGCAGACAACACCTCCACACACGCTAGTAACCAATAGGCTGAACTTAGATCACCTTGGTACCCTTGAATCGACCTGCAGCGAAAGGTAACACCTTAGTAGCCCAGCATTAGTTGAACTAAACAAAAAAAAAATCTAAGGTGATCTCAATTCTGCAAAACAAATTGTTAGTTCCTTCCGTTTTATTTGGCGAGAAAAGGCTGTCAGTTATACATGGATTTTGCGCTGGTCTTGCCTAACTGCTTCAGACGACCATTTTTCAATGTATATATGAAAAATGTAGAAAATTTAGCAAAAAAAAGTTGTAGGTTATGAATACAGAACTAATCCACATGTGGTAAATTGATATGCAGTGCATTACGTGGGTGTAGTCTAATGAACTCAGAATGCTCTTAATGTGTAATGTTAGCTCACATATGATATTCTGAACAACCGAGGATACTTCACATTTCCCTCTTTACTGAATAAACAATCTATATATTAAGAGTAATTATTAGGACTAAAGTTGTTTTGATTTCTCAAATAACTCTATTCTGGAAAACACCTTAGAAAGATTGTATTAGTTGAACATAAATACTTCAATCCTTTCCTTGAACTGCTTTGAGCCCCCACGTGCAACAGATGTACTAAATAACTAAAAAAAATATGAAATGAAGTAATTATCGGCGCGATCTTATATCAAGTCGCAAAGTAGAATTGCCATCCAACAATGGTCGTAATCTCCATAAACAGCCAAGCACTTTGGCTCATGGTCAGGCATGCACATGAATGGAAACGTAATAAAAATCCATGAACAAAGGACGCACAAAAATGAAATATTTGAATTGGATCACACTCCAAAATTTGTAACTTTAACTGACAAAAAATCTACCCTTTTTTTGGTCAAGACCAAGAATGAAAATAAAATCTGGGATGAAATTACATTATGTTGGCACATCGCATCCGAGGCAATAGGTTAGCTAGTTCCTCCATCCCCGCCTATCTTCCCAACTGTTCCAGCCGCCGGACACCATTGAGATGGCGCATGGAAAAAAGAACAGGCCTGCCGTAGCAGGAGCATCAGGGTCGACCTGGGTGGGTGGCGAGCAAGGTTGCGGCTACCCACGGATCTGGACGGCGGCGATACCCTGGGAGAAATGGACACGAAAGGCGGCGGGCAAGGAGATGCGACCGAGCGGTGGCAGCGATACCTGGGAAAAATGTTGGCTGGCCGGACATCTAGATCGCTCCTGCCCTCGGAGGAAAAGGGGAGATGGGATGCTACATGTTCGTAGCTACCGAGCTAGGTTTGGAGTCGGAGGGCAGCAGGCAGGCCAGCAGGGGTTGCAGGGTCAGTGATTTTTGTTCCACCCTCGCAGTCTCTGGGGACTGGGTCCATGCTGCGTTTGGCCTGTTTGCAGTCTAAGGAACGGCATAACTCGAAGTAATATAAATGAGGTGATCGGCTGATGGCCTGAGCATCCGGCCTCAACACCCGGCTTAAAGTTTTAGATAATACAAGCTGATGTCTAAATACATAAAAGTTGCTCTTGGTGAATTCTTGGTACAAGTACCAAAAAATTGCTAAGTAGGATAATCCGTCGCTACCACAGTCAACCAACGGTGTATTTTTTTCACCTATTCTTATGCAAACAGTTGTTTTAGCATAGTCTCGTTGAAATACTAACAGTCTATTGAACCATTATTTCTGCTGCTAACCAGGACATGAACCCAAGAAGAGACAGATGCAAACATCGTTGAATTTCAAAGGTTTCTTTTCTTGTAATCCAGATGAGGATCTCACAACCTCACACGGTAGATAAATCTGGAAGGGATGAAATTCACACAAGGGAGGCAATCTGGTTACCTTCGTCCAGATCTTCTTCTGCTGAGCCTCGCTGTCCCCTGCGTCTTCCCACGGACATGGATGAACAGTTTCCCATGGAACTCTCCGTACGCATGCTGCTCCCCACGGAGCTCGTCGGACACCGACTGATCGAGGGACGGGATGGAGGCGGTGGAGAAGAGGAATGGAGGGAGCAGCGGCAGGATTGGGCATCAACGGTGGGGCAGTTCATTCGGGCATGGCGCCCGCCTCCATAGCCATGGAGGAGATCTTGATGCGGCGCGAGAATGGCGGTAGTGGACTGTCCGTTAGGATTTCTATCCGAATTGATCGGTGAGACGCGGTGGAGTGGATGGGGAAATCATGAGGGGTGGGTTTCTCTCTCCCTCCTTCCTCCTCCTACCTTTGTTGCACAGGAGGTCCCCAAATGGGAGTGGATAAAGAGCAGGAAGAAGGAGAAAGGGCAAGTGGTGCTAAGGCTATATGTTGCTGGAGATCAGGTCCGGGTGCACAGCTGATTTCACCCGACCATGGCCGCCTCTCTCTCTCTCTCGACGGGGGAGCAAGGAGAGAGGGGAGAGAGAGGAGAGGATCGCCCCGCCAGCTGCAAGACACACACGCGAGGAAGGGCCCCACAGACAGCGACACCACGCAGCAAAGGCCCACAAACAGCCACACAGAACGCGGCAAATGCCTTGAGAGTGCTCGCTTTCTATCGAGCTTACAGTTATAGAGTATATCTGGTTGCTGGACATCATTAGCAATCATGTATTTAATGATTGTGGGCACTATCGGTGTCTCTCACCCTCTTGGGGCATCATTTTGGAGCACGTTCTAGTCGGAGGGATCTGTTGGAGGAGAGGTGTGATGACCCACAAGTGTGGGTGATCGCAACCGTCTTCGAGGGTAAATATAGCATAATTTATTGATTTGACACAAGGAGAGCCAAAGAATATTTATAAGTCTTAACAACTGAGTTGTCAATTCAGCTGCACCTGAAAAATATCTTGCTTCACACAATTTATTAGTAGTAACAGTGATATAATGGAAGCAGTGGTTTAATAGTAATATTAGCAGTAAAACAGTAGTAACAATAGTAACAGCGAATGTAAACGGATTGAGAAGCAATTCTAAAAACACCGTAGGCATAGTGATGGATGTACGGGCGTTGCATGATTGAGATTAACCATGCAATAAAGGTAACAAAGGGAAGCACAAATATGTAAGAGGGTATCCAAGTCACAAAATATCATAAACATGTTTCTCTAAAATTGTCCTACGTGCTTGCAATAAGAACTTGCACGACATCTTTTGTCCTACCATCTCATTGCTGCGCGGCCAAAAAGGAACTAATGGAAATTAAGACACTTGTTCTACCAAGCATCGGAGCAAAGCAATAATATACGGTGGAAACATGTAATCCTCGAACTAGAGTCCATTCCCTCCGATATCCCAACCATGTCACTTTGTGGCCTCGGGTTCCGGAGAATAATAAAGGTGTGTTTGGTAGGTCGTATCATCTGGCAAGTTTCCCAAGTGTGACATGTTGATCTCGACCAGGTTGGGCTCAGATTTTGTTGTCTGTTTGGTGTCTTGTATATATTGAGACAAGCTGAGACAAGATTGTGTTTGGTGGCATGTATGTATTGGGCTAGGCTGAGATTACAAATATCACAGTTTTACAGACAGATCTTCCTTAGTCTAGGAAACAAAATTACAAAGAGCTCCAAATTAATACACAAAGGACCTTACAGAAAATAAAAAAAGCAATCGGGTCCTTTGACCACCCATCTATCATTGTGCAAGGGAATCAGCACGTCGACGACGCGAGGAGGCAGTGCCTGGTGCTTCTCCATGGCGGCGCTTGGCCGTCCTTCGTGGAGCCGCTTGGTGCTCCTCTGCAACGTCACTTGGTCGTTCTCCATGGCGGGACAACGAGCCCTGTGTGCGCATCGGCGACGGGCCAAGCTGAGGTCTGTGTGAGGGGGCGGCAACGGCACTGCGTGCGTGGCGGCGACCGACAAGTACGAGGTGACGGTGCGAGATGGTTCGGGACGGCTGTGCGGTGCCTTACCGGTTATGCGGTGCGGATGTGCGGGACGGCGGCGTGTGAAGATCCTTTTTTGACGGTGCGGATGAGTCTCCTTGGGAGAGAAAGGGGATGAGGAAAATGACAACTAGATTAGCAAGGGCTGCATGGGGCAACGGTCGGTGGGGCCCTGATGATGCAGATCTTGCACTCGTTGGGAAACCCCAAGAGGAAGGTATGATGACCACATCAACAGTTTTCCCTCAGAATGAAATCAAGGTTTAATAGACCAGTAGGAGGAAGGTGTAACTTTAGAAGGTTGAAGCAGCTAAGATGGCAGGGCGCACTATCGTTTCAGAAGCAACATGGAACCTACACAACACAATTAAATCACTTTGCCCCAACGAATCAGTGAGGTTGTCAATCTCACCGGTTTTGCTGAACACAAAGAGGTTAAACGTATGGTGTCGAAAACAGTAGGAAAACAATATGAAAGCAGTAGATGTTTATCAGTATGAGGAAAAAGGACCGGGGTCCACTGTTCACTAGTGGTGTCTCTCCGTGAAAGATAAATAACCTGTGTGGTGAACAAATTACAGCTGGGCAATTGACAGAAATGAAGGCTGCACCGAAGTGCATATGCAAGACATAAAGATTACTATGTGATTCATGCGGACATTACAACAGAATACATAGACCGTCATCCAACTGCATCTATGACTAATAATCCACCCTCCGAATATCATCGAAACAAACGTTGGGTATTAATTTGCAGGCAACAGATAATCGTAGTAAGCAAAGTGTGTAATGTAAACAATAACATCATCCTTATACAAAGCATTGTTGTTTTCTCTCTAATGGCAACAACACATCCTCCATCTGTCCCGTTTCTGTCACTCGAGAAAATTTTCAAAGGAGACATGAACCCACTATCGAGCATAAATACTCTCTCTTGGAGTTACTAGCATCTACTTGGCCAGAGCATCTACCAACAATAGAGAGCATGCAAGATCATAAATAACATAAGCATGAAGATAACATGATAGATTGATAATCAGAAGACATAGCATTCAACATTCATCAGATCCCAGCAAACACAACATGTAGCATTACATAAAGATGATCTTGATCGTGTTAGGAAGCTCACAAGATCTAAACATGAGGCACAAAGTGGAGAGAACAACCATCTAGCTACTGCTATGGACCCATAGTCCAAGGATGAACTACTCACGCATCACTTCGGAGGAGGGCATGGTGGTGTAGACCCCTCCGGTGATGAATTCCCCTCCCGGCGGGGTGCCATGGAGAGCTCCAGAACCCTCCCGATCTCGGGATGACGATGACTGCGGCCTCGGGTGTTTCTCGGGAAAAGTGGGCTATATTTAGGGTTTGCGCCTCAGGGGGATTAAATAGACAAAAGGGCAAAGGAGGTGGAGCCCGGGGGGCCCACACCACCCCATGGCGCGGCCATGGGGGCACGCCGCCCTATGGTGTGGGCCCCTTGAGGCCCCCCTCCGGGTCTCTTCGGTACTCCGTGGAACCTTCGGGAATTCTAAGACTTCTGGGTTTCAAATTTTCTAATTCCAAGAATATTTCCAGAACAACTTTTCTGAAACTAAAAACAACAGAAAACAGGGAACTGGCTCTGTGGCATCTTGTCAGTAGGTTAGTCCGGAAAATCGATAAAAATTACATAAAGTGTATAGCAAACATGTGGAAAACAATAAGAAAACAACATGGAACATCATAAATTAAGGATACGTTTATGACGTATCAACATCCCCAAGCTTAGTTCCTACTCATCCTCGAGTAGGTAAACGATAAAAACAAATAATTTCTGTGGTGATATGCTACCAACATAAACTTGATCATCAATAATGTAAAAGCATATGTATGCTGAGATCATAGAATTTCAACCTAGGCATGATAAATAAAACTTTAATAATAAAACATAGAAATCATCTTGCATCATGAGAAGTAACACAAATAAATGATCATGGATAACAATGCAACAAAAGATATACGCTTGCTTCAAGTATAGAGAAAGCATGGAAAAGTGGTATTTCGCTAGTCCTTAAGAGTGGGACAAAACATAAATGCCAGGACACCTTTAAAGTTCATGAGGAAGACTAGAACAAATAATTAGAGAACTAGCAATAACACATCATGAATCACTTAATAATGTTTCTAGGACAAATGCACATAAAACTCAGAATGGCAACTATGCTCTCTCAACTGTGCATAAAGTTGGAAGATGGAGACTCGACATAAAAGTAAAACAAAGGCCCTTCACAGAGGGAAGCATGGATCACTCATGTGCTAGAGCTTTTAGTTTATTAAACCGAGGTATTAAATAGTTTGACACTCCTCCCATCCATCTTACACAAACCATTGCTAACCGAATCCGCGGGTGCCTGCCAACAATCACATACCGTGGAGGAGTGTCTATATTTTAAGAGAGGTGTATGATAGTGTACACGAATGGTAAACAGAAAATACAGTACGTCACAAGTGAACTAGATTTCACAAGAGCGGCTCCCATATGAAGGATGCATCTGGGTATAAGGTCATCCCTGTTTCTCTTTTGTTTACACAATTATGCTTTGACTGTTAAATCATGGGCAAAAATAGTGAAGAGAATTTGTTTGTATTAATTTGGGGTTGGGCACCCCGCTGCCAGCTCTTCTATCAATTGGATAAGCGGATGAAGCCACTAGTATAGGGTGTGAAATCCAATCAACAAGTGAGATAAAGATTCTCTATTTACGTCCTCATGAGCAAAAACAAGAACACAAAACATGAGTAATTTTGAAAGTTTTAAAGGTAGAACATGAACAATTTACTTTGGAGTGGTAGTTAAATACCACATGTAGGTAGTTATGGTGGACACAATAGGAAAATTTTGGTTCTTGGGAGTTGGATGCACGAGTAGAGCTCATACTCAGTACAGGTGGAGGCCAGCAAAAGACTGGGAGCAACAAATCAAGAGAGCACAAGAGCCATAATCATGCATAGCGACATAAACATCATTAATCAAAGCATAAGTGGTACCAAAAGTTCAAAAAATAAATGATCATGGAGGCTAAAAGTGACTGGTTCATAGTCATAAACGTGATGTGAGCATGCGCCAAGTGAACCAAATAAAACATTCATAGGAGAATACCACAAATTTATGCTTCAATATGACAAGAACAACTCATGATTCTTTCAATGGCACTTTACACACTCTCAGCTATTTGAGACTAATCATGCTACTCAATAACCACCAGGATTTATAACTAAAATAACATCTAGCATGACATGAAAAAATTCTAGCCACAGACTATACAAGCTTCTACTTGCACCGTTAAAAATTCTACTTCAAGCAGCCGTTTCTTTTCCCAACAAGCACCATACAATACATGCTTTAACAAAAATTCTCTACATGCTACAGCATCCAAACATGAGAGTACTCACATAACACTACTAAAACTAACAGCTCTCAACAAGATATGCAATGAAAATAAGAGCTAAACAGGAATTTTTGCAGTAACTAGAAGAAAAACTAAGAATACTAGCATAACAAGTATTGAAATGAAAAAGTCGAGCGTGTGTCTCTCCCAAAGAAGGATGCTAGGTCAAATGATATTATTGCAGCAAAGAAAACAAAGGAAAAACAAACAGACGCTCCAAGAAAACTTCATATGATGTGACCGAATAAAAATATAGCCTCACGCTAAGTGACCTGATAGATAGTTGATGAAGAAGGGGATGCCTTGGGAATCCCCAAGCTTAGATGCTTGAGGCTTCTAAAAATATTCTGGGATGAACCACGGGGGAATCCCCAAGCTTTGACCTTGCACTCTTCTTGATCACATATATCACCTCTTATCTTGAACCTTGAAAACTTCCTTCACACCATACTCAAACAGTAATTCGCATTAGAGGGTTAGTGCAACAATTAAAAATCCATAGGTTCTGTATAGAACCAGTGCTATTGATGCTTTTAAACATTATATACAACCATTGATGTTTCATGAATCAAATAAATCCACTTGACATCGTAAAAGAGCAAATGCAAGAAAAATGGCAGAATCTGTCAAAACGAGAACAATCTGTAAAGACGAATTTTTTTGAGGCACTTATGTTGCTCAAATCGAAAAACTTAAAGAACAAAAAAGTTGTGGAATTAGCTGAGGAATAAGCCCAAACAATTTCAGGTCATTCTGATCTTCCTGGATTTTTCACGATCTTTTACGGTGGACAGCAGAAATCTGTTTTCTGCGCAGAAATCCGAAAACCAACTCCAACTCTCGTCAGAAACTTTACTTGGCACTACTAAAACATGACAAGAAAGATACAAAAGAGTTACTACAGAAGTATACAACCCCTTGAATCAAATAAAACAGAGAAAAACAAAAGAAAAATAAAACCATGAGTTATCTCCCAAGAAGTGCTTTTCTTTAACGCCTTTTAGCTAGGCCCAGAAAACTAGAATCAAGTTTTTTCAAGTGAAAAGCAGCCGGATTGTACTTTGTTCGAATAACGGAATCAAAAGGAAACTTAATTCTATTTCTTGAGTGGGAAATCAAATTTAATATTCCCCTCTTTCATATCAATAATAGCACCAACAGTTCTAAGAAAAGGTCTTCCCAAAACAATTGGACAAGAAGCATTGCATTCGATATTCAAAACAAAAAAATCAACGGGGACAAGATTATTATTAACCATGATAAGAGCATCATCAACTCTCCCCAAAGGTTTCTTTCTAACATTATAAATAAGACGAATATCCAAATAACAAGGTTCCAATGGTGATAAATCAAGAATATCATAGAGTTTCTTGGGCATAACAGTAGCACCAAGATCACACAGAGCATTGCAATCAAAATCATTAATTTTCATTTTAATAATAGGTTCCTGATACGTCGAAAACGTATCTCCTTTTCTGAACACTTTTCTTATCGTTTTCCTCTAAACTTGTGTGTTTTGAATGCAACTAACATAGACTAACGCTGTTTTCAGCAGAATTACCTTGGTGTCTCGTTTTTGTACAGAAAAATCAACTTTCGGGAAATTGCCTAGAAAAGACTCCATTGGTCTTAAAATACCGGAAGACCCCGGGAGCCAGAAGGGGGCCAGGAGAGGGGCCAGAGGGGGCCACACCACCCCCTGGCGCCCCCCTTGGCCGCGCCACCTGGTGGTGTGGGCCACTACCACACCCCCTCGGGCTCCCCTTTCGACTACAAATAGCCTTCAACCATAAAACACGAGGGGGTTCGTCATAATCCACAGAAACACAACAGAGCGCTGCCGCCACCACGAACTTCGATTCGGGGATCAGAAGTTCCTGTTCTGGCACCCTGCCGTGACGGAGAATTGGAGGAGATCATCGCCATCATCATCACCAACGCCTCTCCATCAACCATTCATGTTTCCTCCTTCCATGTGTGAGTGATTCCCCTGCTGTAGGCTGAAGGGGATGGTAGGGATTGGATGAGATCGTTCATGTAATAATGCCGTGATTGTTAGGGCATAGTGCCTACTATTAGTGCTATTGACATTGTTGCAACTTGCTATGCTTAATGCTTGTCACTTTGGGCCCGAGTGCCATGATCTCATATCTGAACATGTTATTGAATCACGATGATAATTATTGTTTCTTGAGCATACCTGCAAGTTGTTTACACATATCGTTGTCCGGAACCCGAGGCCCCGAAGTGACAGAAATTGGGACAACCAGAGGGGATGGCTGTGATGTGAGGATCACATGTGTTCACGGAGTGTTAATGCTTTGCTCCGGTGTTCTATTAAAAGGAACACCTTAATTACCAGTAGTTCCCTTGAGGCCCCACTAAAAACGGGCCGGTAGGACAAAAGATGTTGTGCAAGTTCTCATTGCAAGCACGTACGACTATTTACGGAACACATGCCTATGGTTACTCAGTGCTTGGATGCTTTATCTTATTTATCTGCAATGCCCATGTCTTGATTATTATATGAACTATCTTATCCATGCAACGCCCGTTCATCTATCCCTATGCCTACAGTATTTAATCTCGTTGTTTACTTCAAACACTACTGATGTTGTTTTCATTTCACTGCTGCTATCATATCACTACTGCTGCTATTATAAAACTATTACTATTGATAGACCATTTCGAACAAAAGTACTTTTAGGTGCAGGTGAATTGACAACTCACTTGTTAAGGCTCACAAATATTCTTTGGCTCCCTTTGTGTCGAATCAAGAAATTTGGGTTTTACTTCCCTCGAAGACTGTTGCCATCCCCTATACTTGTGGGCCATCAAGACTATTTTCTGGCGCCGTTGCCAGGGGGCATAACTTTATTTGCGAGCTCACCGGAGAGTAGTATTATCTACTGCCAATCATTCATCATGGGTAATACTCGTGATGGAAAGTTTCCTATATTACCATCCACTACAAGAAGAGGAACAACTCTGAACACCTATGTTGCTCTTGATTCACCGTCTGTTATGGGTAAGCTGCTTACACCACCACATGCTACACATGCTACTTCTGCTGATTCTGAAAATACTTCTAATACTTTTGATGATGCTTCTACTATGCTTGATGAGAGTGGTTCTCTTGGTCCTTTCTTAGATGCTACTATTGCTAAAGCTAAAAATATTGCAAACACTGGAACTCCTGATAAAAATCATGTTACTCCTGCTGTTTCACCTGAGCTTAGAGAGAGTCCTAGTGATGATTTTGGTGATTCCTATATTGAACTTAATGATGATCTTATTGATGAAATAAATGTTATGAAGGATAAAGATGCTACTATAAGTCTTATTGAAAGTCGTGCTGTTAAATATAAATTATCTCCTGATGCTAAGTTTGCCACTTCTCCCATTTATATTAGGGATAAGGATGATGATTTCTCTCTTGGTTTATCTTATATATCTATTGTTGAGAAAGAACCTTTTTGTGGTACTGAAAATGAAAGTGCCATGAAACATATGAATGATCTCTCCTCTTTGAGTAGTTTATTCTCTGATGATCTTAACAAACGTAGCTATTTTGTTGCCAAAATATTCTCTTTCTCATTAAAAGATGAAGCTAAAACTTGGTTTAATAATTTGTCGCCGGGATCTATTGATAGCCCTATTGGTTTGGTTAATGCTTTCAGAAGTATTTTCCTGCTAGTGCTCAACATGCTGCTTTACAAAATATATTTAATTTGAAGCAGTTGGAAGGAGAGAAATTGCTTGTATCTTGGGCAAGGTTTTGTTCTTTAGTTAGGGCTACACCTAGGCATAAGCTAGAAAATAATAAACTTCTTGATATATTCTATAATGGACCAACTGTTGAATCTAGGACATACCTGGATAGTTGTGCTGGTTGTGTTTTCAGGCAAAGAACTCCAGATGAAGCTGAGGAATTAATGGCTAAAATAAGCCAAAATCATGATGATTGGACTATGGTTGAGCCTGAGCCGACCCTTACTCTAGTATCAGCACCAACACCAACACCCAAGAAGAGGGGAATGATTGAATTAAATGATGAAGTGATGAGAGAAGCCAAGAAATCTCTTAAAGAGAGGGGTATTAAATCTGAAGATGTGAAGAATCTTCCACCTATAGAAGAATTATGTAAGCCAATCCCTCACTCATCCACCATTGAGCTACACTCTCTCCAATATTTTGATAGTAGAGATATTCCCTATAATAAACCTCCTGATTAATGTTTAGATGAATTTGATAATTATGTTATTAAGCAAGATAATTTTAATATGAGAGTGCAAAATCACCTAATGAAACTCTAGAGCTATTGATAATTTGCATGGTATTATAGAAAGAACCTCTAATGATGTTAAAATGCTTGTTAAACATTTTCAAATGGTTCAAACTCAAATTGATCAACTTGCTAAAGTGCAAAAAGATTTGCTAGTTAATGCTTCTAAAGAAAAACATGCTTATGTAATAAGAACTAGAAGTGGTATTGCTACACAAGATCCTTTATATCCTGAGGGACATCCTAAAAGAATTGAACAATATTCTCAGCAAACTAATAATAATGTTATTCATACTAAGAATAAAAAGAAGAAGAAACATAAAACTACTGTTGAATCCTCTGAACTTGCTAAAGATCCTAATAGTATATCTATCTCTGATGCTGAAACTGAAAGTGGTAATGATAAAAGTGAGATAAAGAAGAACCTGTAGCCGAACCTGAAAAGCAAACTAAAACTGCAAAGTATACTAAGGAAGATTTCATTGCTAATAAACATGGTAATGAGAGAGAACCTTGGGTACAAAAACCAATGCCTTTTCCTAATAAGAAACACAAGTCTAAGGAAGAAGAACATTATAACAAGTTTTGTGAATGGATGAAACCTTTGTTCTTGGAAATTCCTTTAACTGATGCTATTATATTGCCTCCTTATGCAAAATATATGAAATATATTGTCTCTAACAACAGGAAGATTCCTAACAAGGAAATTTACACTATGCTTGCTAATTACTATTTTAATGGCAAGGCTCCTGAGAAGCTTGGAGATCCTGGTATACCAACTATTCCCTGTTCTATTAAAAATAATTATGTTAGAACCGCTTTGTGTGATTTGGGAGCTAGAGTTAGTGTCATGCCTTTTACTTTCTATAAAGACTCCTCCTAGAAAAATTGATACCAACTGATATATCTTTGCAAATGGCTGATAAGTCTACTGCTATTCCTGTGGGTATATGTGAGGATGTTCCTGTTCAAGTTGCTAATAATTGTCTGATATTAACTGACTTTGTTGTGTTGGAAATGCCTGAAGATGATAATATGTCAATTATTCTTGGAAGAACTTTTCTTAATACTGCAGGGGATGTTATTGATTGCAATCAAGGAAAAGTAACTTTTAATGTTAATGATAAAGAGCACACTGTTTATTTTCCCAAGAAGATTGATAGAAAATATGGTCTAAATTCCATTAAAAATATTGAGACCATCAAGATTGGAGAATTTTATTGTCCTATTTCAAAGCCACCCAAAGAATATGAAATTATTATGATTGGGACTTTGTCTATCAAGGTTGAGGTAACATAATCATTTAGTGATTAGCAAAGTTTTGCTTAATATGAAAATTGTTCTGGTAACAAGACTTGATCACCCTTGTTAACAAAATGATTTTAAATGAAGAGGACAATGTTTTCACTATGTTTTCACCTTCCCCATTATATTTTCACCATGTTTACTTCTGTTATCACATTGCTACTTGAGTAAAATCATGTTTTCCACCATCCCTATGCATGTTTTCCTAGCGTTTTCACCCTGATTACTAAGGTTATGCATGTTTTCACCATCCATACTTTTGTTTTCACAACTACCACCTTTGTTTTTCTTGGATATTCTTCCATTAGAGTGTCATAGAACCTCTTTAGTGCTGGTTTTGGTTTTGTTTTCCACCTTTTCACTTTTGTTTTCCTGATTTTTATTAATTATTAAAATTCTGGAAATACCTCAAAAATAAAGTTTCTCGAAAAAATCCAGAAAAAATATAATAATTTTTTACGTCAAAAATGAGGCAAAGAGCCACATGGGAGACCCCAGGGGGACCCACCAGTTAGGCACACCATGGGGTGGCGCGGCCAGCCCCTGGTGGCGCCATCACATGGTGTGGGCCCCCTAGCCCTCCACTTACTCTCTCCACTGCCAAAGTCTTCTCTCTCACCTCCCAAACTGAAAAAATATCCTGGAACCCGTGTTCTTGTTGTTCTTCCCCTGGATTTTCGATCTCCTTCTTCAGCCCATCATTTGTGCTGAGATTTTGTGCATTTGGTCTCCGATGATCCAAGTAGAATTTTGTTTAGTGAAGTATTTCTTGAGTATTTTGGTATTGTAGGTGACAGCTTATGTGAGTTTGCATGCTTGATTTGAGTAGAAATAATGTAGTTTTGATGTATGTTTAGCTCTCATATAAGTCCCTATGGTAGTTTCCACCTTATAGTTGTTTGAAATTAATTTTTGTGATGATTGTTGAAAAAATTTCAGAGAAGGATAATTATAATTTTGGAGAGATATTTAGGAGTGATGCTCCTAGAAGGACAAGGCCCTCACGCTCATCCACTTTAGTGAGGCCATCGTACAATGAAGACGTTATTCCACCAAGTATTGATGAAGCGGAAGGTGATGGTATCATTAACCCATCTGGCTTTCCTTGCAGTACATTTTTAAGAAGTGCAGGTTTATTAGATGACTTCCGTATGCTTATTGAAAGAGTTGGTCTAACCAGCTTTATGGAGGATGAAAGCCCTCAGTATGCCACCCTCACAAAAACTTTTGCTAAGAGCTTTAAATTTCAGAACACACAATTTGGTCCAACTGTTGCATTCAAGTTATATAGTAGTCCTATGTCTATGTCCTTGGTAGATTTTTGTTCTATTATAGGTATCAACGCCGCCGGGACAATGAGCAGGATTCAAGATAGGCCAGCAGACCTCCAGGGGCTCTACCGAGAAATCACCAACGATGACGGTCGTTCATCCCAGCGTGGGAAGATAAGGAACATTCAACTTCCTGCTCTTAGATACTTTACTTATTATCTTGCTACTAGTATCCTTCGAAGGGAGAACACTAGCAACATTTCTAGTTACCACCTTGCTTTCATTGATGTTGCGTTGAACCGTAGCACGAAGTATAACCTTGGTGCACTTGTTGCATGCCGCCTTGCTGCTTCTGGGCTTATTTTTGGGGGCATTATCGCTACACATGTAGCATCTGCTTTAAATGTTTCCATTACCCCTAATGATTAAATAATTGCTCCATGTAGGCGTAACCTTGCTTCCATGAAGTCCCATCAGTTTGTCACTGCTAACTCTAACGCTGAACGTTTCATATATAGAGTTTTATATATAGATGGAGAGGAGCGAAAAGTTATTTTGCCGCAGCCTGTTTTGTTTAAGATTGACATGTCACCATGGTCGCTCTCTAAGGAGCAGGTAGACGAGTATCTGAGCACCATGGAGTTTCACAGGCAGCAGGAGAGGCGAGACGCGCCTCCCGAGGACCACAACACGCAGTACACCGGTGCATCCTCGAGCACAAATCAGGGGAGGGTTCCTCCTCAGCATACTACGGGGGCGCCACCTCATGGTCCCCTTGGTGATTGATCTCCACTTAGGCCAAAATCCTAAGCCTGGAGGGAGGTATACCGACATCACACTCATTTATATATCATGTTCGGTCGGTTCTTTGTATATCCATGTTTTTCATTTCTTCAGTTTGTTTTTGTTTTCTTTCGTTTCTTTTCGTTTTATTGTTTTGTTCTTGTTTTCCAAAACACAAAAAGACCAAAAATATTTCTGTTGTTCCTCTTTGTTTGCTTCTTTAGTTTCTTTATTTGGTTTGCTTTCTTTTCTCGTTTCGGCTTAGTATCCAAAAATCCAAAAATATTTTACTTTGGTTGCTTGTTCTCTTTCTGTTCTTGTTTTAATTGAAAAACCCAAAAATATTTGTTGTTCTTTTTTGGTTTTGTAAAGTTTGTTGCAGAGTTCACCGGTTTCCGGTGTCTCCATTAAAGCTTGGTTTTCATTATATATTATTCGAGCCACAAGTGAAGAGCACTAATGACGATCTTCGACAATTCAAGTTGTGGTGAGAGGCTGGTACGAACTCTATTTGCTTTCATTTTTGTACATATATCCATCCATGTGAGCATGCTTAGTTTTTTCATATAAGATATATGTGATTTAATGGCTGCTTAATAGTTTGTGCTCTCTCATGTTTAGTTCAAATTTATTAATAGTAATTGACCCGTCGTATAAATATGTGTTTGCATTGTTCTATTCGTAGAAGGGTATGACATTGTGGTAGCCTCCTCTGACTGTTTCATTTGAATCGACTTGGCACACGCTCACGCATGCTAAGACTGAAACAAAAAAGTCAATAAGCCTCGATGATTATGATAGTTGTTGCTCTCTTGATTGTCGCTCCCTGTCTATTGTTAGCCTTCACCTGTACTGAGTATGAGCTCTACTCGTGCATCCAACTCCAAAAAAAAAAGTTTACCAAATGTGTCCGCCATACCTACCTATATGTGGTACTTAACCGCCACTCCAAGTAAATTGCTCATGAGCTACCTTTAAAACCTGCTGAAATTATTCCTATTTTGTGCCCCTTTTTTAGCTCATGAGGACGTAAATAGAGAATCTTTATCTCACTTGTTGATTGGATTTCACACCCTAGACTAGTGGCTTCATCCGCTTATCCAAATGATAGAAGAGTTGGCAGCGGGGCTCCCAGCCCCAAATTAATACACGCAAAACCTCTTCACTATTTTTGCCCCTGATTTATCAGTCAAAGCATAATTGTGTAAACAAAAGAGAAAGAGGGATGACCTTCTACCCAGATGTGTCATTCATATGGGAGCCTATCTTGTGAATCCAGTTGGCTTGTGACGTACTGTATTTTCTGTTTACCATTCGTTGACATAAGAATACACCTCTCTTAATTTTTTTTCAATACCTCTATTTAATAAAATAAAAGCTCTAGAACATGAGTGATCCATTCTTACCTCTACGAAGGGCCTTTCTTTTAATTTTATGTTGAGTCTTCACATTCTCACTTTATGCCCATCTTGAGAGCAATGGTTGTTATTCTTAGTGTAATTTGCTTGTCCCAGAATACTAATATCTTTACTTCTAGTCTACCCTTGAACTTCAGAGGTGCCCTGGCATTTATGTTTTGCCCCACACTTAAGGGCAAGCGAGATACCACTTTATCAGATCCTATTATGTATATTACAATCCTGCCAATAGTTATGTTTCATGTTGTTTATTATTAATATGTTGTTATCTCTTCATGTTTTGCATAGCTATTAAGTGACAATACCTTGCATGTATCTTATCATGAGCATAATTAAGTATTTGATCATATAGTTATTATATTTACATCATATGAAACAAATGTGTTCGTAAAATTCTTTTATCGCACTCAGTTGTCATTGAATTTCTTGAGGACATGCAATAAGCTAAGCTTGGGGGGAGTTGATACGTCGAAAACGCATCTCCTTTTCCGAACACTTTTCTTATCTTTTTCCTCTAAACTTGTGTGTTTTGAATGCAACTAACACTGACTAACGATGTTTTTAGTAGAATTACCTTGGTGTCTCGTTTTTAGGCAGAAAAATCAACTTTCGGGAAATTCCCCAGAAAAGACCCCATTGGTCTTGAAACATCAGAAGACCCCGGGAGCCAGAACGGGGCCAGGAGAGGGGCCAGAGGGGGGCCACACCACCCCTTGGCGCGCCCCCCCTTGGCCGCGCCATCTGGTGGTGTGGGCCACTCCCACACCCCCTCGGGATCCCCTTTCAACTACAAATAGCCTTCAACCCTAAAACATGAGGGGGTTCGTCATATTCCAAAGAAACACAACAGAGCGCTGCCGCCACCCCGAACTTCGATTCGGGGACCAGAAGTTCCTGTTCTGGCACCCTGCCGGGACGGGGAATTGGAGGAGATCATCGCCATCGTCATCGCCAACGCCTCTCCATCAACCATTCATGTTTCCCCCATCCATGTGTGAGTCATTCCCCCTCTGTAGGCTGAAAGGGATGGTAGGGATTGGATGAGATCGTTCATGTAATAATGTTGTGATTGTTAGGGCATAGTGCCTAGTATCTTTATTAGTGCTATTGAAATTGTTGCAACTTGTTATGCTTAATGCTTGTCACTTTGGGACCGAGTGCCATGATCTCAGATCTGAACATGTTATTGAATGACGATTATAATTATTGTTTCTTGATCATACCTGCAAGTTGTTTACACATATCATTGTACGGAACCCGAGGCCCCGAAGTGACAGAAATTGGGACAACCGGAGGGGATGGCTATGATGTGAGGATCACATGTGTTCACAGAGTGTTAATGCTTTGCTCCGGTCTTCTATTAAAATCAACACCTTAATTACCAGTAGTTCCCTTGAGGCCCGCTGAAAACGGGCTGGTAGGACAAAAGATGTTGCGCAAGTTCTCATTGCGAGCACGTACGACTATTTACGAAACACATGCCTATGGTTACTTAGTGCTTGGATGCTTTATCTTATTTATCTGCAATGCCCATGTCTTGATTATTATATGAACTATCTTATCCATGCAACGCCCGTTCATCTATCCCTATGCCTACAATATTTAATCTCGTTGTTTAATTCAAACACTACTGCTGTTGTTTTCATTTCACTGCTGCTATAATTTCACCAGTGCTTCTATTATAAAACTATTACTACCGATAAACCACTGTGAACAAAAGTACTTTTAGGTGCAGGTGAATTGACAACTCACTTGTTAAGGCTCACAAATATTCTTTGGCTCCCCTTGTGTCAAATCAATAAATTTGGGTTTTACTTCCCTCGAAGACTGTTGCGATCCCCTATACTTGTGAGTGATCAGTTCCCAACCATCATCTAGCTTCCTAGGATAGAGGCTTCACATCTTAATTCATCCTCTCTAATTTGCATGAGACTATTTGTAATATTTTTTGTGAAAGCCATATTCATAGCACTAGCATTAGGACAACCAGCAAGATTTTGTAAGAACTTAATCACTTCATGTATGTTGCAATCATTAAAGTCAAGATCATTTTTACCATAGGTAATGGGACCATTGTCTCCCATGTTTCTAAAAATTTCAGCACTTTCATCAGGAACATTTTTAGAAGTTTTAGGCAATTTTGCATTTTTAATAGCAGAAGTGGGAGTGTTTCCAGCACCAATTATTTTACCATTGATAGTAGAAGGTTTTATAGCATAAGAAACTTCAGTTTTACTAGTGGTGGTAATGGTGCAAACATTAGCTATATTATTCTTTCTAGCTATTTCATCTTCTTTTTCCCATCTAGCATGCAATTCAGCTAACATCCTAACATTATCATCAATTCGAATTTGAATAGCATTCAAAATTTTACTTTATTTAACATCATGAGGCATAACCTTTAGTTTTAGAAAATCAACATCAAGAGCAAGGCTATCAACTTTAGAAGCAAGAACTTCCTCAACGAATTTATTGAAAGTATTTTGTGTGCTAATAAAATTCTTAAGCATGTTCTCAAGATCAGTGGGTACACTTTTGTTGTTGTTATAGGAGTTACCATAAGCATTGCTATTATTGGGAGGATATGGCCTATAATTGTTGGTACCAAAATTATTCCTATAAGCATTGTTCTTGAAATTATAATTTTTAATGAAGTTCACATCAACATGCTCTTCTTGAGAAACTAAAGAGGCTAAGGGAACATTGTTTGGATCAATAGGAGCATGGCCATTAACAAGCATAAACATAATAGCATCAAGTCTATCACTCACAGAGGAGGTTTCTTCAAGAAAATTTACCTTCTTACTAGTTGTAGCTCTCTCAGTATGCCATTCAGAATAATTTACCATCATATTATCAAGAAGCTTTGTTGCTGCCCCCAACGTCATGGACATAAATGTTCCTCCAGCAGCTAAATCCAGAAGGTTTCTTGAAGAAAAATTCAGACATGCATAAAAGGTTTTGATGATCATCCAAGTAGTCAGTCGATGAATGGGACAATTCTTTACTAAGGATTTCATTCTTTCCCAAGCTTTAGCAACATGCTCATTATCAAGTTGCTTAAAATTCATAATGCTACTTCTCAAAGATATAATCTTAGCAGGAGGATAATATTGCAATGAAAGCATCTTTACACTTAGTCCAAGAATCCATACTATTTCTAGGCAAAGATAGCAACCATTCTTTAGCTCTTCCTCTCAAAGACAAAGGAAACAATTTCAGTTTGATAATATCGCCATCTTCATCTTTATATTTTTGCATCTCACATAGTTCAAGAAAATTATTAAGATGGGCATCAACATCATCAGTACTAACACCATAAAATTGCTCTCTCATATCAAGGTTTAATAGTGCTGGCTTAATCTCATAAAAATCAGCAGTAGGAGCAGGTGGAGCAATAGGTGTGCTAATGAAATCATTGTTGTTGGTGCTAGTAAAGTCACACAACTTAGTGTTCTCAGGAGTAGTCATTTTAGCAAGACTAAAAATAGGAATAAAACTACAACTAGAATAAGAACTATTTTTTTTGTGTTTTTGATAAAGAGAAGCAAACAATACAGAATAAAAACAAACAAAGTAAAGAGATTCGAAGTGAGAGACTCCCCTTGCAGAAATTCTCTTCCTGCCCGGCAATGGCGCCAGAAAAATAGTTGGTGCAAGAGTTGACGAGGGATTGGTTGCTTCTTGATGACTTTGAGATCACCGGCAACAACGCCAGAAAAAAGCTTGATGGTGCAGATCTTGCACTCGTAGGGAAACCCCAAGAGGAAGGTATGATGAGCACAAGAGCAATTTTCCCTCAGAAAGACACCAAGGTTTAATCGACCAATAAGAGGAAGGAGTAACTTCAGAAGGTTGAAGAAGCTGAGATGGCAGGACGCACTACCAGTTCAGAAGCAACATGGAACCTACACAACACAATCAAATCACTTTGCCCAACGAAGCAGTGAGGTTGTCAATCTCACCGGTTTTGATGAACATAAAGAGGTTAAACGTATGGTGTGGAAAACAGTAGGAAAACAGTATGAAAGCAGTAGATGTTTATCAGTATGAGGAAAAAGGACCAATGAAGGCTGCACCGTAGTGCATATGCAAGACATAAAGATTACTATGTGATTCATGCGGGCATTACAACAAAATACATAGACCGTTATCCAACTGCATCTATGACTAATAATCCACCCTCTGAATATCATCCGAACAAACATTGGGTATTAAGTTGCAAGCAACACATAATCGCAGTAAGCAAAGTGTGTAATGTAAACAATAACATCATTCTTAGACAAAGCATTGTTGTTTTCTCCCTAATGGTAACATCACATCCTCCTTCCGTCTTGTTTCTTTCACTCGAGCATAGATGCAAAGGAGGCATGAACCCACTATCGAGCATAAATACTCCCTCTTGGAGTTACTAGCATCTACTTGGCCAGAGCATCTACTAACAACAGAGAGCATGCAAGATCATAAATAACATAATCATAAATAACATAATCATGAAGATAACATGATAGATTGATAATCACAAGACATAGCATTCAACATTCATCAGATCCCAACAAACACAACATGTAGCATTACATAAAGATGATCTTGATCATGTTAGGCAGCTCACAAGATCTAAACATGAGGCACAAAGTGTAGAGAACAACCATCTAGCTACTTCTATGGACCCGTAGTCCAAGGATGAACTACTCACGCATCACTTCGGAGGAGGGCATGGTGGTGTAGACCCTTCCAGTGATGAATTCCCTTCCCGGCAGGGTGCCTCGGAGAGTTCTAGAACCCTCCCGATCTCGGGATGACGATGACGGCGGCCTCGGGTGTTTCTCGGGAAAAAGTGGGATATATTCAGGGTTTACGCCTCGGGGGGATTAAATAGGCGAAAGGGCAAAGGCGGTGGAGGCCTGGGGGGGCCACACCACCCCATGGCGTGGCCAGGGGCGCCTCCCTATGGTGTGGCCCCCCCTGAGGCCCCCCCGCCGGGTCTCTTTGGGACTCCGTGGAACCTTCGGGAATTCTAAAACTTCCGGGCTTTGAATTTTCTAATTCCGAGAATATTTCCAGAACAACTTTTCTGAAACTAAAAACAGCAGAAAATAGGGAACTGGCTCTTTGGCATCTTGTCAATAGGTTATTCCGGAAAATCGATAAAAATGACATAAATTGTACAGCAAACATGTGGGAAACAATCAGAAAACAACATGGAACATCAGAAATTATGGGTACGTTTATGACGTATCGGGCCCACGCGTGGGAATTATTCTGTATGAGCTCGGCCTGGCCGAGTTGTGAAGCTCAGGCGGGCAGCGTTCGCGAGGCATTTTGTATGAGATGGGCATGGCCCAGTTAGCTAACACAGGCTACCAAACAAATGAAAGTTGGGTGAGGTAGGATTATCTTGGTAGGGGCAGGCTACCAAACACACCATAAGTGTATACAACTAGTAGATATGATCCAAAACAATAATCATACCCAAGAAAATATAACATGTTCAGATCTAAAATCATGGCACTCGGGCTCCAAGTGACAAGCATTAAGCACTCCAAGTTGCAACAACGACAATAAACAATAATAGTGGATACTGGGCATAAATCCCTAACAATCTTGTGAACCGTTACATGACTAATCTCATCCAATCCCTACCATCCCCTCTACCTAAAACAGGGAATTACTCACACATCGAAGGGGGAATCATGGAGGGTTTATGGAGAGGTGATGGCTATGACGATGGCGACAATATCCCTCCAATCCCTGTCATGGCAGGGTGCCAAAACAGGAAGTTTTATCGCCCTAACTAGGGTTTCAGGTGTCAGTGGAGCTGTTGATCGTTTTCGGGAAAATCCTCCGGGGGTTCTCAGTTTCGGGGCGATGTAGTCTTTATGCCAAAGGGGACCCTGGTGGTGGTCCCAATCACCCAGCCCCCCAGGCGCGGCCAGATGGAGGCCGCGACTGGCACCCCCTTGGGTTCCCAGTGGCCCCCTCCCGATGTCCTTGGGGCTCCGGGACTCTTCCAGGGAAAATAATTTTGGGATTTTTTTGGAATTCTCTGAGTAATTGAATTTCTGCACAAAACTAGACACCAAGGGTAATTCTACTGAAAACAACGTTAGCCCGTATTATTTTGATCCAAATCATGCAAATATGTGGGAAAACAACAAGAAAAGTGTTTGGAAAAGTAGATACGTTCGCAACGTATCACGGTGTTGCATTTACAGCGTGATGAAGACAAGTCTCGGCGATGTGGCGCAGCAATGTCTCGACGAAAGAAGTTTGTTGATGGACGCGCGCATGGAGGACGCACCATCTGACGCCGTGGTGGCGTCGACGGCTGGCCTTTCAAGGTCTTTGCATTTATTACTCGTGAAGATGGTTCAGTTCGAAATGGCTGCATCGGAGGATCGGCGTGCGTGTCAACGCGCGTTTGGTTTGCGCTGGACTGGATCGTGCGACCGACTCACCAACGGGCAGCCTGAGTGAAGCCTCCGGTCTAGATGATGTGCGTTGGTCTGTTAGGTCAGGACCCACGGCTCCAATTTTGACTACCCCCTTCGTCAAGTGTATGTTCGGAGGTGTGACGAATTTGTCGTCAGGAAGGTGGTTTCTGGTTGATCATTGTAACTCTTTTTAAGGCGTTATGGTCTCCCTTTTATTATTAATAAAAAACCGTCTGTGTTCATCATTTTGATGCAGAACCTAGGGGCAGGACCTCCATTTCTTTAAAAAATGTATTTAACCATTCAAATATGCGAGAAATTATAATGAGTGAAACTCGAAGGGTCTAGGCTTCGTCGAATAGGAGTTTATCACGAATTTGGATTGGTCCTAGGGAAGCATTATATACCCATATTTTTGCAAGCATAAAATCTAATTATGCTAGCTCACTAAGTGCCTCAACAACCTATTGCCTAAAACAATATAGGGTATTGACAGAAACAAATCTAAAAAAAATGAGTTAACGAAAATATATTCATTGGGAAATTGATGTAAATGGGTGCAAGAGATAATGATGTATTTCCAAGAATTCGAATATCTAATGGTATCCTAATATTCGCTGGAGAGGCCACCGCAAACGATCCACTTGGACCCAAAGGTCAAGCCTTAATCTCCAAGATTTCTACCCAACAAAGTATGAGTTATTCCACTATAGATAGCTTGGAAAAAAAGCTTCATAAAAACATTTTCGAACTATCCTTAACTAGGGACAAATGGATATCTTGGTTACATTGGTCGAACTATAAATCTAGTAAATTTATCAAGTGAGTACAACATGTTCAAATGGATCTTTGACACCTCTATGTTGTTTTGAGTTAAATTTATGCTTACAAATTTGGAAGATCAAGTGCCTTTGAAATTAATTTATTTTGTTTGGTTTTTTCTGTAGGGGAGGGGGGGGTTATTGGCAAAGGACAACCTAGAAAAATGAAATCAAAATGGAAATTGAAAAAATGTTGATGCTGTGATGGAGAGGAAACAATGTAGCATTTTTTCCTCTCTTGTCCGCTTGTTCGCACATTGGAGAGATTTCGTGTGTCTTTTAATAGGGTATAATACGCTAATTAATATAACAAACATTTTCTACAACTTGGTTTTGTATGGGTTAATGTACATGTCGAGACATCGTAGTAGTTTTCATAGACGGGGGGTGTCATGAGACTACGGTAGAGACGTGGGGTAACGGGATCGCGTGGTAGACAGTAAACACAGGATTTACCCAGGTTCGGTACGTCGCGACAGTACGACGTGCCTACTCCTGCACTTCTCAGTAATCAGGGCTAAAGCCTGGAAACAGGATTACAATGTGAGGTTTTGGATCTAGCTACTCGCAGAGGATCAACTTCTCGGCGAGTTGGCCTATAGCTTCCCTGTTATTCGTTGGTTGTTTTGTTTATCTCCCGTCCGGCTTTATATAATAGCCGGATTAGGGCTTACAGAATAGGAAACCTAGAAGACTACGGTAACTATAACTTGGAAAGTAAGGAATCCGTCTTCTCCTCAAAGTCGGATCACACGGGCCGTGATCCAGGTTCTTCTAGAATCCGGCTTCTGTGCGTCAAGTTACTGGGCCGCCCAATGGACCATAGCCCACTACCACTTGGGCCACCCTGGTAACCAGGCACTTTCACTACCATCTTATATACCCCTATACGGTATATATCCGACAGTAGCCCCCAAGAAGGATTAAAACTCTGATTTGCCGTCTTTCGCCAAATGTGCTTTGTCCGAGAAATTTTAATCAGCGGTCTTGATTCTTCTTATTCTTCTTCTGAAAGGGATGGTAACATGAAACTCAGAATCCTGAAAATCCGGCTTTTCTCTCACAATCCTTCGTGGAGAAGGAACATCTTATGTCAGCGCACTTAATCATGCTGACGTAAGGGACGTTTGGGTTTTACGCGGAAAACCCAGTAACATATCTCTGACAGATTCTCATGGGAAACGAGGAGATAACCATCATTACCCTGTCGTTTCATTTCCCGGATTTTCCGGCGAGTGACACGCGTTGATCATCCAACGGTCAAAATAGCCGTTGGCACATATCTTGACGGATTTCTGGCTATAAATAGCCGTCTTCGTCCTCGTCAAAAACCTTCCGCGCTCTCACTGTCCACGCCATTGCCGCGCATAAGCTCCCGAGCGAAGAACCATCCCGAGCACACGAACGTACCCAGAGCACCAGCGCAACGCGCCGCCACCAAATGGCAACCTCGCCGTCGTCCCCCACTCGCTCCGCCGCGCTCACCGTCGACGATATCATCAACGACCTGGATCCGCAACTTGGATCCCCAAAGCACGCCGGCGACGAGCCGGAAAAGACCGCGGCCTCTGCGGCGGGCGGAGAGGATCTTTCCGCCACCGCGAACGCTGCGGGCTCGAGCTCCGCACCCTCCCCGCCGTTTGCTCCCGAAACGGCGGAGGACAAGATCCAGCTCCTCGGCGACGAGCTCGCCGCTGCAGAAGCCACCGCGTCCGCCGCCGCCGGAGCGGATGAAGAGGTGGAAACTGCAGGCAATTGGATTGCCTGCAGCATTCCGCCAGCCCTCCTTCCAAACCTGGAAAAGGAGGGCCTGATTCTTAAAGTGAAATGGCGGCTCCCTGAAGACGAGAACGAGCCAATGCCGAGAGACGGCGAAAGGGTCCTTCTTTCCTCCCATCTCCTAAGAGGTATGGGGCTTCCGCCTTCCGCTTTCTTCCTCCAAATCCTCTCCCACTACAACATCCAACCTCATAACCTGCCACCCAACTCCATTCTTTATATGGCCGGGTTCCAGGCCCTATTTGAGGGTTACTTAGGTTTAGAACCTAGGTTAGATTTTTTTGATGTATTGTTTCGGGGTTAAGCGGAACTCCTCGGAGGGCGCACTCCCGACTTGCGGGACCATCTCCTTTACTCTTCGGAGGTTTAGGGAAGATTGGTTCCCCAAGATCAAGACATCAGAATCCGTCAAATTTTGGACGGGTTCTTTCTTCTACCACCCCGATGTGCCTTTCCCAAAACAGGCCATCGGGGTTCCACCTTTCTCCAACACTACTGCCATTCCCCAAGACAATTGGGGAACGGAAGCCGTCCAGGTTCTGCCGCCTGATCTTCTAAGGATCAAGCGATGCATCGCCAAGCTCACCTCCTCCGATCCACCTCTAACTGGCATGGACACGGTCCTTTGCTGGTTAAATAGGCGGATCCAGCCGTTGGCCAATCACGGTGGCCGCCTCTTGTGCGAATACACGGGTGCCAATGACCCAATGCGGACATCCATCAAGGATTGGTCTCCAAGGGATCTTCGACGGCGCGCAAACCAGTTGGTCGCATCTCGCGACCAATACGAAGCGAGTCGGCCGATGTACACGGCCGACAATCCGGCTCCCAAGGTATCTTTTCCGTCATTTGGGTATAGTTTTAACATTTTTTCTCGGATTTTCCTGCTTCTGACTCTGATTTGTTTTTTCGACAGTTCACTGAACTTCCAGACTCGGAGTTAGCCTCCGAAGCTGAGCTGGATGCCTTGCGTACTGCAACTACAGGTGGGCGCAAGCGCAAGAAGATTTCTTCCTCTGAGGAAGTTATCGACCTTGACGGAATCCCCGTCGCCACTTCCAGGTTCTTTCTTCTGGGTTCTTTTCTTTCATGGAAATTTTTCTTCCGTCTTCGGAGTTTTAAATTTTCCGGGTTTTTTGTTTTCAGCCTGCCTCCCTCCAGCCTAAAGCCGAAGAAGCTGAAGAAACACAAAGTTGTTTCCAGCCGTGGCAGTCAACCTTCTCCCGTCATCGCCCCGGATACACCATCCACGATGGCGGAAGAGCACGCTGCAGCCCCCAACACCAAGCCACTAGAGCCCAGCCAGCCCGTTGTGTCGAACACGGACACGAGGGAAAGGGCGGCTCCAGAGGTGGGAAAACCTTCTCGGACATTTGACGAGGAGATTCCCACTTTTGACAAGGAATTCAAGATTATCAATGATAGCCTAAGCGCGGCCGGAACCCTTTTTGCAGAATACGCAAAAGGGTTCAATGAAAACTTGGCAGGTTTGCAACGAATGAGCCAGGTATGCAACTCTAGCCCCCAAGCATTAAACCAAATGTACGATTTTTTGCTTTGATGCTTTATGTAACCATTCTTTTCCTTGCTATGTTCCAGCAAACCGCCGAAGCCATTAACATGGAAGTTTTCAACAAACTCTCCATTAAGAATAAAGAAGTTAGAAATCTTATTTCTATTCTTGAAGAGAGAGAGGCGGAGCTGGCGTCGTCTCAGCTCGCTTTGTCGGAAACAGCAGGTAAACATTTTTCCGCTAAAGTTTTCGATTCAATTTTTTGTCTAAGTACTTATTCCGGAAATTTTCTAAACTCGGAATTTTCCTTGCTTTCCAGCTGCTTTGTCTAAGGCCAAGCAAATAGCTGAAGATGCCGGCAATGTCGAGAATCTCCGAAAGGAGAATTTGGATCTTCACAAGGATCTTGTGAAGACTCGAAAAGATTTGGAGGCCAGTAATCTGGCCCTTGGAGTTGCTAATTCCAAGGCTTTCGAACAGGCAGAGAAGGACAAATCCACCATTCAGGATTTGGAAAACGCCCTAAACCTTCGCCTGGAGGAAATCTCCGAGATTGACAAGCTTATCGGTAAGTTACTGATATTTTTGCAATTTTTCCATGTCTTGCCTTCTTTCTCTGTTTTTAACCTAACCCTTTTGGTTGTTTTGTTGGAAAAACAGGAGACACCCCAGATGGTACTCGGCTTGAAGGGATCCGAGCCTTTGGGAAGACATGGACTTCGATCAGAGCTGCTGGAATGCAGCTGGTCAATAAGTTCCTTCCCGCTAGGACTGGGGAGTTCTCGGAAGTTGAAAAACTTCCGGGTGCCATCATGGAGGTGGCGGAGTCCAGGGAGTCCATCCTGCGTTCCGCTGCACGGGGTGGTGCGCGCATGGCACTCGGCCTTATGCGTATGCACTACCCTGGTGCCAAATCTTGGCGTGTGGCATCCGGTGTCCCTCAAGGATACACGGATACTCAGCGAAATACCATCTTTGATGAAATCAAAGGCCATGCCACCCAGATTGCCTCCATGGTAAATATCTCCGTCAATTATCCAGAAGAGGAGATCCCTCCAATCCCCGAGGATGACAGCAGCGAGGAGGAGTCGGATGCTTGAAGGGCTACCTTGAACCTGGATAGCGAAAGTAGACAATAGGAGCATTACTGTTCTTCCAATGTAATCCAAAATGTAATGTTTCTATTTGTATGAATGAAAACTCCGCCTTTTGCAGTCTTAACTATGAAATTCTTTGCAAGGTTTTCGGATTTTACTATTCCTTTATCTTCTAAGTTCTCTGGCATATATGTTTTAACTGTCCTTAGTGTTTAAAATGGCTCAAATAGCAATATGTATCATCATGCCGAGTAACTGGGTGTAACCAATCAGTTGAAACTCGGAAACATGGATCATACTAAAGGCATTTTTACTAACTAGCTCCAGTGACCCAACATATAAGCAATCAGAAAATGCTTAGAGAAACGAGGAATTTTTTAAATGAAACTTGGGCACGCAGGTAATTCAAGTTCCTTTTAGCCGTTCAAGCAGGCTGAAAATCATTCAGTTTTGTAACACCGAGTACGCAGGCACAATTCGGGTTAACATTGAGTACTTTGTAAGATCATTGGGAAATAGAGAAGGTGGAATCATGCTTTGTACTATAGTGAACTTGTGAAAACATGGATATCAGAATTCTGACAACTTTATTTCATGATCTCAAAAGATGTTTACATGGAAATTGAACTAAGTACGGAAGAGACATAACTGCTAGATATTCCAATGCTTTCACTATCCACTTGACTTTGTCGGATTTCTTCAACAACTTGTAGAGTGGTAGGGCTTTATCCCACAGCCGACTAATAAATCTGCTAACGGCAGCGGCGGAACCCGTCAATATTTGGACATCTTTTACGCACATAGGCTTCGAGATGTTCAAGATGGCTTTTATCTTTTCCGGGTTAACTTCTATTCCTCTGTGAGAAACGATAAAACCCAGAAGTTTTCTTGAGGGAACCCCGAATACACACTTAGATGGATTTAACTTCATCTTGTAAGTGCGCAAGTTTTCGAAAGTTTCTCGCAGATCCTCAAGGAGTGTTTCTTTTTCCTTGGTTATGACAGCAATATCGTCCATGTAAACATGGACGTTTTTGCCAATCTGACTATGCAAACAACGTTGCATGCAACGCTGGTAGGTTGCACCTGCGTTCTTCAGGCCAAATGATATGGTTACGTAATAATACGTCCCATATGGGGTTATGAAAGAAGTCTTAATTTGATCTTCCTTTTCCATGCGTATTTGGTGGTACCCGGAGTATGCATCCAAAAAGCACAAAAGCTCAGAGCCTGCAGTGGCATCTATTATTTGATCGATTCGCGGTAACGCAAAGCTATCTGTTGGACACAATTTGTTCAAGCCTGTGTAATCTATACACATTCTAAGAGCAGTAGTGTCTTTCTTCGGTACTAATACCGGATTTGCGGACCATTCAGTGTGGATTACTTCCTGGATGAAATCTGCTGCTAAAAGCCGGATAATTTCCTTGCCAATAGCCTTCCGTCTTCTTCCGTCAAATCGACGGAGACCTTGTTTGAGGGGTTTTGATCCTGGAATTACCTTGAGTTGGTGCTCAGCAAGTTCCCTGGGCACGCCTGGCATGTCAGCTGGACACCAGGCAAAAATATCCCAGTTCTCACGGAGGAACTTGATGAGTTCGCCTTCCTATTTGTCGGTCATCCCAGTCCCTACAACGACGAATTTTGTCAGATCTTTGGGATCTAGGATTACCTGTCTTGTATTCTCGGATGCCTTGAAGCTGTGTGTTGGCTTCCGGGTTTCTTTTCCTGCCGGCATTTCTGTCGGCGATACCTCCTTGGCCAATTCCTTCAGTTCTTCCTTTGCTATGACTCTCTGAGCGCAAAGGGCGTTTTCTTTCTCCAACTCATTTGCTAGCTTGAAATCACCGGCTATGGTGATTACTCCTCCTTTGGGCCCTGGCATCTTCAGCTTGTTATAAATATAACAGGATCTTGCCATGAATTTGGCGAAAGCTGGACGTCCGAGTATTGCGTGATACACGCTTTCGAACGGCACTACTTCGAAGGATACTTTTTCCTGCCGGAAGTGATCTTTATCTCCGAAGGTGACATCTAGGGAAATTTCTCCTAGGGATCGTGCTTGTCTGCCAGGAACAATGCCGTGGAAGCGTATGTTGCTGTAATTGAGCTGGGACTCGGAAATCTTCAGATGCTTCAGTGTATCCAAGTACATTATGTTAATGCTGGATCCTCCATCCATCAACACTCTTCTTAGCCTAGTGTTCTGGACAATAGGGCTTACGACAAGAGCTTGTGTGCCGGGTTCAGGGATATTTCCGGGATGATCAGACTGATCCCAGGTAATTGGTGTGTTGGAGTACTTCAAGAATTTCGGGGTTGCTGGAACAACCGCGTTTATTTCTCGAAGTGTTCTTTTGGCCACCTTTGCTGATGGAGTTGCCAGGAATTTTAGCATTGCTTCTCCGTCAACTCTCGGAAATTTGGGTTCGCCCTTTCGCTGTTGCTCCTGGATTTTTTCATCAGTGTCCGATTCACTGTCTTCTTTGTTAGCTTCTGGCTTTTGTTTGGCGGGTTTCCTTTTGGAACCCTTCCCCTTATTTCCGGATCCTGCACTGCCTTTCATGTGCTTATTCAGCCGGCATTGTGCGTTTGTATGGGTGGGTTTCCCAAATTGTGAATGGTGGACACAAGGTTCCGACTTAATCCTCTCCCACTCCTCTGGAGTGTAGTTGATTGGATCTGGACTGCGTCCTTTCCACTTATTCTCCTTTTCACTTCCAAAGGCTATGTTGACCTCTTTGGGTTTTGTCGTTGTTTCTGGAGTTCCTTTTTTGTCAGAACGAGGAGTTTTCTTAGCAAGTATCAGTGATTCGATATTGCCCCATCTTGCTCTGATGTCTTCTTCGGCTGCAGCATGCTCGTTGGCGGTCGTAAGCATAGATCCGAGATCTTTATGCTGTTTGGAACCAACCATGAACGGTACAAGTCCGGGTTTTAGGCCATTGACGAAAGCATGCATTGCTTGTACGTCAGTTACTCCAGAACAACTATTCTTCATTGCCGTCCATCTGGAGATGAAATCCACGTATGGTTCACCCTCGAATTGGGTGCAACGGTTAAGCTGGTTGATGCTGTTCGGGCGCTTGTATGTTCCCCGGAAATGCTGAGTAAATACTCTAGCCATATCATCCCAGCTGTCGACAGTTCTTGATGGTAATCCATTGATCCAATCTCTGGCTCCATCCAGTAACATTAGAGGAAGAAACTTGACAGCTTCCAGGTCTGTCCCATTGTTGATTTGGACGGCTGTATAGTAGTCTGAGAGCCAGGTGTCCGGGTTTGTGCTGCCGGTATATTTTTGGTAGGTTGGACCAACTTTGGCGAAGCCAGAATGCAGGGTTATCCTTCGGATCCTGTCAGTGAAACACTTAGGACCAAAGTATAGGTCATCCTTCTCCGCTCTATCAATGTGCGCGGAATATCTTCCGGCTGAATGGACAGAAGGGGATCTACTCCTTTCTTTTCCATTGTTGCGCGGACGCGCTGTTCCGGGATTGTACCTATCTCTTCCATGATCACGTCCTTTTGGATTAGGCAGAGTCCTGCTCCCGTGCCTTTCTTTATCCTTAGGGGGTGTCCGGGATCTCTCACGTCTGTGAGGTGTATCGTATCTTCCGGCTTTCTCAGCTGGGTTTCTCGGAGGTTGCATTGTTTTGCCGTCATTCCGGTATTTTTCTTCCCAATCGTGGAGTTTAAGTCCACCTTTCGGGGGATGGGATCCGGTTCGGGACGCTTCATCCCTATTGTCGGGGTTTTTCTTGTCTTTTCTCGGATCCTCTTTTTTATCCTTTGAATTGTCTGAATCTCCAGGTTCCTCTGGTCCAGGTGCTCCAGCGGCGCAAGTAGCTGTTTTGCATAGGGCGGAGTTATCCTGCAGTCTTCCTGATCTCTCTTGGGCCTGCTGTTGTTGTTGCAATGCTTTTCCTAGGAAAGCATACACCCCTTGAAGTTTTTCACCGTTGGAGTACAGATCATTGTTCAGGATGGCGAATGCTGCTTCCGCTTTTTCTGCTGCGGTTTTATAAATTGGTTCGCCTCTGGCATCTTTGCCGTTTACCTGCTTTTGCCAAGATGGGTTGTGAAACCGTTCTTTTGGCAGCAATACTTCCAGTCTTACGATTCCGGGTAACCTTGTAGGTTTAATTCCAGATCTATTCTTTCTCTCGTACTCCTCTATTTCTTCCTTCATGAGCTTAATGTCATCCTGGGTTTTTTGGAGGTGTTGCCGAGATCTGAGTAGATGTTGCTGTTGCCTTTGGAAAGCTTGCCTCCTGGCTTCCAGCATCTCAGGGGGTTCATTTGCTCCCACTGGCGTTTGCAACAGCTCTTGCTCTTCATGTTCCGTCATTGGCGGAACAAGGATTTCTTTGATTTTCTTCTCCGCAGTCTTTGTTCCGCTAGCATCTCCTACTTCCAGGTTTTCATCAGCTTGATCAGCTGATTTTTTCTTCCGGATTTTGTATTGGAGTTTCTTAGCAGCACGATGCTTTTTCTTGGAAGAGGGAGGCTTTTTTACGGGCTAATCCTCTGTCAATTCCTTGACATTGGGAAATACCGGAGAAGTTTCTCCGTCTTCTCTCTCTTCCTCTGGCGGAGGGGTTTTAGGGCTTTCCTGGCTGCCGGCGTCCGTGGTATCAGCTGGTTTCGCCATTAGCACTTCATGGAATCCCTCTTGAAAAGATTTTAACTTTCCTTTCGAAGGCGTCCGCGTCTTCGTCTTCGGAATCAAAATCCTCTGATCCGGTTTCCGACTCTAATCTTGCCTCAATGTCGGCTAGTACGGGTTCTGCTTCCGAGTTCATCGTCTCGTTGACGGATGTCGGATCTTCCGCCTGTATGACGGGTGTCGGGTCTTCCGTTGCTGTGACGGGTGTGTTTTTGTCTGCCTCTTGCACGGGATTTACGTCATCCGTGTTTTCGGCGACTTCGGACTGCACCATGCTGATAAAGTGTGTGTCACTTTTTTGTCGGCGATCTGAGTAGAATCCGGTATCATAGTCATCCTCGACTGGGTATAGGGCGGGTGGGATAAATTTGCTTCCACCGCAAAACCCCATTGCTTCTGCAGTTAGTCCGATAAAGATGTTAGCAGATCCTATCGGTAACACGCAGGCACTTACCAGGTGGTTTTGCGCCGGTATGTAGGATCCGTTGTCGAGGAAGCGTCCGACATCATCGTTGAATTCCAAGCTTCCGACAGTGATTGATCTTCCGATTCCTCCAAGTATCCCAGATCGGAACTTCACGCCTGACGTCGTTTGCCCCACGGTGGGCGCCAACTGTCGAGACATCGTAGTAGTTTTCATAGACGGGGGTGCCATGAGACTACGGTAGAGACGTGGGGTAACGGGATCGCGTGGTAGACAGTAAACACAGGATTTACCCAGGTTCGGTACGTCGCGACAGTACGACATGCCTACTCCTGCACTTCTCACTAATCAGGGCTAAAGACTGGAAACAGGATTACAATGTGAGGTTTTGGATCTAGCTACTCGCAGAGGATCAACTTCTCGGCGAGTTGGCCTATAGCTTCCCTGTTATTCGTTGGTTGTTTTGTTTATCTCCCGTCCGGCTTTATATAATAGCCGGATTAGGGCTTACAGAATAGGAAACCTAGAAAACTACGGTAACTATAACTTGGAAAGTAAGGAATCCGTCTTCTCCTCCAACCCAGATCACACGGGCTGTGATCCGGGTTCTTCTAGAATCCGGCTTCTGTGCGTCAAGTTACTGGGCCGCCCAATGGACCATAGCCCACTACCACTTAGGCCACCCTGGTAACCAGGCACTTTCACTACCATCTTATATACCCATATACGGTATATATCCGACAGTACAACTTAAGGCTCAAATTCGAGTACAAATGCGTGTTTAATTTGGGATTTATGGATTATCATAATGTTGTAGTTTTAACAAGATCAGAGTTTCCCGTTGTTTGTACATTATACACAAGGCCAACCAATGCACTTAGAGGTGGTACTATCTTCACTAGAGGCAGCAGAGCTGCTAAACTTTGGGTGCAACATTTGGAGATGGTATCACTAGATTTGTTCAACCAATTCGATAGAATTCTAGTGTTTGAATTTGTGTTGTATAAGTGTGTGTCATGTATTTATTTAGCTAATCTTTGTATCTGATAAAACGTAGGTGTATGGGGTGGAAGAAATGTGTTTTATGCGATAGGAATGAGACAGTAGACCACTTATGTATATCTTGTGAGTTTGCTCGTAAAGTGTGGAATCTTATTTTACATTTATTATAACCCCGCCATTGAGTGTTGCTGATATGTTTGGTACATAGTTAAATGGGGTGGATAAATCGACTAAACCAAGTATAGTATTGGTGTATGTGCTTTTCTTTGGGCAATCTGAAATTGCAGAAATGATGATATTTTTCACAATTTGGATGCTTGTCATTTTCTGTAGGTTGTTCATCGTGCCACCTACGGGATCCACATGTGGTCTATGCTCCTCCTAGTTGACCAATATGTACGTTTAGATGCATGATTCTCTCGGCCGATGGCGGTTGTTTGGGCTATCTTCAGCAGGGGTGGATGGTTGCGCGCTAGATGGCTGCAATGAGTAGTCTGTTTCAGCTAGTGCAGTTCTGGTGGTTGATCTTTATAACCACTATTTCTGAGCGCTGAGATGCATTTTTTTTGGAGTTCCTTGAATTTGCTACAGACTTCATTCTTTTAATATAAAAAGTTGTGTGCATCATTTTGGCGCAGAGGCTGAGTTACCCATTTTTTAAAGAAAAGCTCATCTTTGTACTCATTTCTATTCACTCTGTAAACATCTAGATTAAGATTTCAAAAATAAAATTATTATGGGGATCAGTCGCTACATATGCAGCACTAGTAGAAAACAGGGCATTGAGCCAATCACATTGGAACCAGATGTGATACAAACCGGTTCTAAAGGGTATGTCCGCTGGGCCCCCTCCCTGCAGGAAATGGCCGCAAGGCCTTTAGGACCGGTTTGTAACACCGGTCCTAAAGGCCTTGCGGCCATTTCCTACAGGGAGGGGGGCCCAGTGGACAGACCCTTTAGAACCGGTTTGTATCACAAACCGGTTCTAAAGGTTTTCTCATTTTTTGCAGCAACTGCGGGACCCGCTGTCAGACCCTTTAGCACCGGTTTGTAATGCAAGCCGGTCCTAAAGCACTCCCCTAAACCCTATATTCCACCCTGAGCTCAGCTCCATTTTTTCCAGCTCGAGCTCAACTCCATTTTTGCTCTCTCCTTCCTCTTGTGAGCTCTAATCCATCCCCATTTTTCTCCACCATTTGTCAAGATTGTTGGTACCCATCGGTTCTACGGTTAGCATCAACATTCCCTCTTCCGGCATTGCAAGTTTTGCTCGTTTTCTTGCTCGTTTCATTTTTGTTGTGCTAGCTAGGTGTTTGATGAAATGCCTAAGTTAGAATTTGTTATTCATTTGTTATGTATACAATTTGATGCAATTTGAGCTCAAATTTAATTATGATTTGTGGTTTTTTTTAGTGTCGCGCGCCTTGTCCCCTTCCTCACCGCCGTCGATCGCCCCGTCACCGACACAACCTTGGTGAGCCTATTGTTTTTATTTACCAAAACAAATTTTGATTTGTATGATTTACATATTTACTTGTATATAATTTTCTTATTGTGTAAGAATTTTTTTATATATATAGTGCCATGGTTTTGATATCTGTCCCCGTTGGCCCTCGTCCAGTCTATGATTCGGATGTGGTATATTATCTTTTATAACTACATATTTTCATTTCCTGATTATATGACAATTAATTACGCCGACTAACTTGACATAGATATTTTTATCTAGGAGGTAGTGGATCCGGAAATGCCAATCGACCCTATTGTTGAGAAGTTATACTTAGTTGAACAAGAAAATGGTGGCTTGAAAGAAAGATTGAAAAAAACTGAAGAAAGGTTGGAAAAAACTGAAAGAGAGAAGATGACCTTGGAAAAGGTTCTTGCCGGTGTCGTCGATGGTCACAAGAGCGAGATGGACGCAATGCGGTTGTAGATTAGAAAGATTAGAAAATATGCAATTAGTAAAGAGGCTTGGTATCATTATGCCGTCGGGTCAATTGTTACCTTTGTTGCGATTTTGATCGCATTTGTTGTTGTTTTTAAATGTATTAATTAGAGAGAGTTTTTATGGATGGTTTCAGTGTGTATTTTTATGAGAACTATATATGTATGGTCACTACGCTAGTTTGGTTTTAACGTGTGATGAACTTTTTGTATTAATTAATTAATTTAGTCATGATGATTTAGCATAATGATTGTTGATAAATTTATAAAATGCAGATGAACCGGCAATGGATGTACAGTGATCGACGTCGTCCCGAATTCCTTAATGGCATGCATAGTTTTCTCAATGTGGCTGAGAAAAACAGGCAGAATGGATTTATTTTTTGTCCACGTAAAATATGCCAGAATAAGAGGAATTTCCCTAGCTCAAGAACCATACACACCCACCTGTTGCAAGAAGGCTTCATGCCCAGTTATTTTTTTTGGACCAAGCACGGAAAAAGAGGGGTTGTAATGGAAGACAATGAAGAAGAAGAGGATAATGATAATTATCCTATGTTCGGTGAACACGGTGATACTGAAATGGGGGAAGACGAGCCTGAACTTGAGAACATTGTTGATGAGTCTGATGATGATCTTCGTCAGGTCATTCGTGAAGAACAGATAAACTGCGCAAGTGAAAACGAGAGGTTGAAGTTGGAGCGCATGTTAGAAGACCACAAAAAATTGTTGTACCCAAATTGCGAAGATGGCCAGATAAAGCTGGGCACCATCCTGGAATTGCTGCAATGGAAGGCAGAGAATGGATTATCTGACAAGGGATTTGAAATTCTGCTGAAAATAATGAAGAAGATGCTTCCAAGAGATAACGTGCTGCCCTGCAGTACATACGAAGCAAAGAAGGTTGTCTGCCCTCTAGAATTGGAAGTGCATAAGATACATGCATGCATCAATGACTCCATCCTCTACCGCGGTCAGCACGAGAATTTAACTGCCTGCCCGGTATGCCGTGCATTTCGGTATAAGATCAGGCGAGATGACCCTGGTGATGTTGAGGGCGACGATCGCCCCAGGAAGAGGGTTCCTGCCAAGGTGATGTGGCATGCTCCTATAATACCACGGTTGAAACGTTTGTTCCAAAACAATGAGCATGCCAAGTTGCTGCGATGGCACAAAGAAGACCGTAAGGAAGACGATATCCTGAGACACCCCGCTGATGGGTCGCAGTGGAGAAACATCGACGATAAGTACGAGGACTTTGCACGTGACGCAAGAAACTTAAGGTTTGGTCTGAGTACAGATGGCCTGAATCCGTTTGGGGAGCAGAGTAGCAGTCATAGCACCTGGCCCGTGACTCTATGTATCTATAACCTTCCTCCTTGGTTATGCATGAAGCGTAAGTTCATTATGATGCCAGTGCTTATCCCAGGCCCATCGCAACCTGGCAACAACATTGATGTGTACCTGAGGCCACTGGTTGATGAACTTTTAGAGTTGTGGGCTGACGAAGGTGTACGTGTGTGGGACGAGTACAAACAAGAGGAATTTGACCTACGAGGGTTGCTGTTTGTAACCATCAATGATTGGCCCGCTCTTAGTAACATCTCAGGACAGTCAAACAAGGGATACAGCGCATGCACACACTGTTTAGGCGAGACTGAAAGTATACATATGGGCAAGAATGTGTACCCGGTTCATCGTCGATTTCTTCCAGACACGCATCCCGTAAGAAAGAAAGGAAAGCATTTCAAAGGCGAGGCAAATACACGGAGGAAGCCAACCCTCCCTAAAGGTACTGATATATATGACATGGTCAAAGATATAAAAGTAATCTTTGGTAAGGGTCCTGGCGCACAATCTGTTCCGAATGACGCCGACAACCACGTAGCCATGTGGAAGAAGAAATCTATATTCTGGGAACTACCCTATTGGAAATTCCTAGAGGTTCGCTCTGCGATCGACGTGATGCACGTGACGAAAAATATTTGTGTGAACCTGCTAAACTTATTGGGCGTGCATGGGAAGAAGTCGAGAGATACACCAAAATCACGGCTGCACCACCAACGTATGCACGAACGAGACGACCTGATGAATCCAGAGAATTTCAAAGGTCCTGCTAGCTACGCTCTTACCAAGGAAGAGAAGGAGATCTTTTTCCAAGTCCTGAGCAGTATCAAGGTCCCGTCTGGCTACTCGTCGAACATAAAAGGAATACTAAACCAGGAAGAGAAAAAGTTCCAAAACCTAAAGTCTCATGACTGCCACGTGATCATGACCCAGTTACTTCCGATTGAATTGAGGGGGCTTCTGCCAGAAAACGTGCGAGTACCCATTGTAAAGCTATGTGCATTCCTCAACGCAATTTCTCAGAAGGCAATCGATCCAGCAACTCTACCAAGTTTACAGAAGGACGTGGTCCAATGTCTTGTCAGCTTCGAGTTGGTGTTCCCACCAACCTTCTTCAATATTATGACGCACCTCATAGTTCACCTAGTCCAAGAGATTTCCGTTCTCGGTCCTGTATTCTTACACAATATGTTCCCCTTTGAGAGGTTCATGGGAGTCTTGAAGAATTATGTTAAAAACCGTGCTAGGCCAGAAGGAAGCATGGTCAAGGGCTATGGAACAGAGGAGGTCATTGAGTTTTGTGTTGACTTTATTCCTGACCTGAATCCGATCGGTGTTCCTCAGTCGCGCCATGAGGGGAGACTGCATGGAAAAGGCACGCTAGGAAAGAAATCAACAACATGTATGGACGAGCAATCTTTCACTCAAGCACACTACACAGTTCTAGTTAATTCCAGCTTGGCGGCTCCATATATCCAGGAACACAAGGATATTTTACGCTCGGAATATCCGGAGCAACCTGAAGATTTCATTGCTAAAGAACACGCGAAGACTTTCGGCGGTTGGTTGCAAAGACGTCACATTAATGACAACATTGTTGAAGATGAGCTATACTTGTTGGCCAAGCAACCATCTTCGACTGTATTGACCTTTAAAGGGTACGAGATAAATGGTAACATATTTAACACGGCAGACCAAGATAAAAAGAGCACCAACCAAAACAGTGGCGTACGGTTTGATGCAAAAGACGACAACGGGCAAAGGGTCACATACTATGGTTACATAGAGCAGATATGGGAACTTGACTACGGACCTTCGTTTAAGGTCCCTTTGTTCTGGTGCAAATGGTTCAACCTGTCAGGCGTGAAGGTAGACCCGAAGTACGGAATGACAACAATGAATCAGAAGAATCTTGGGTACGACAATGATCAATTCGTCCTAGCGAATGATGTGGCTCAGGTTTTCTATGTGAAGGACATGTCTAGCAGACCGAGAAAAAGAAAAGATAAGGAAGCGAATACATCAGACGATGAGCCAAGGCGCCAGATAGTTCTTTCAGGGAAAAGAAACATCGTGGGAGTCGAGGATAAGACAGACATGTCAGAAGATTACAATAAATTTGATGAAATTCCTCCCTTCAAAGTCAAAGATGATCGAAGCATTCAGTTAAATGATGAAGATGTTCCATGGTTATTACGGCGCAATCAGAAGAAAGGCAAGAAGAAAAATAGAAACGGATCATCCCTTTAGTCCCGGTTGGGGACACCAACCGGGACTAAATGGGTTAGGGTTTCGTTTGGACCAATCAGATAGAATCACACGGATCGTGTGTTTCTTTCAAGCGCTTGTGAGTCGTTGGATCCGGGGTGTGTTTCTTTCGAGCTGTTGTGAGCCGTTCGATCAGGGCTATGGTGTGTTTCTTTCGAGCTGTTGTGAGCCGGTGGATGAGGGTGTTTCTTAACAGTTGGATCAAAACCCTAGCTCAACACTTTGTGAGCCAGAGGACCCTATATATAGCCCAGCTTCATACACCGGTCAGTTCATCGAGCAAATACAAAACATCCGGATTCGCCATCATACGTCATGCCGTGCATTTGGTATGCATATATGCACCCAGTAGACACGGTGGGGCTGTATGATGGCGATACCGTTTGTTTTGTTCTACACCCCCTTTAAGGTTTGATACATCATATATTCAGTTCATCGAGCAAATACAAAACATCCGGATTCGCCATCGTACGTCCTGCCGTGCATTTGGTATGCATATATGCACCCAGTAGCCACGGTAGGGCTGTACGATGGCGATACCGATTGTTTTGTTCTACACCCCCCCTTTAAGGTTTGATACATCATATATTCAGTTCATCGAGCAAATACAAAACATCCGGATTCGCCATCATACGTCCTGCCGTGCATTTGGTATGCATATATCGACCCAGTAGACACGGTGGGGCTGTACGATGGCGATACCGTTTGTTTTGTTCTACACCCAATTTAAGGTTTGATACATCATATATTCAGTTCATCGAGCAAATAAAGAACATCTGGATTCGCCATCGTACGTCCTGCCGTGCATTTGGTATGCATATATTGCACCCAGTAGCCACGGTGGGGCTGTATGATGACGATACCGATTGTTGTGTTAGGGTGGAGCGTGGCGCGGGAGTTGACGCGTGGCGCGGGAGTTGTGACGCGTGACCAGGAGGGCGCGGTATAAACTGTCGCGCCTCGAGCGCGTCTTCTCCTCTCCACTCGCCCACTCCTCTCCACGCACCGTCGCGCTTCCACCATGCCTCCGAGGAGGAACAGCACCACCGGCTTCCGCGGCATCCGAGCACGGCAGAACGGAATGTTCAGCGCAGATATCCGCTGGGGGGACGACCGCATCCCCCTCGGCTCCTTTGCGACGGCGGCGGAGGCCGCCCGCGCCTGGGACGCGGCGGCCTGGCGCCTCAACCGCCCGCGGTCGCTGATGAACTTCAACGACTGCCACACCGTCTGGGAAGCGGAGGCCAGGGCGCCAAAGCCGCAGATCGTCACTGCCGCCGACCACCTCCACCTCCGCCACCGCGCGTTTCAGGGCCTAGTCGACGCCATGGAAGACCGCGTCGTCCGCGAGTATTACCGAAATAACCCGGGGGAGGAGAGCGCCGACGAGGAGCTCTGGCAGACCCCGCGACTGAGCGGGCGGAGCGCCGCCTCGAACGCCACCTCGTGTTAGATGCTGCTCGGGAGGCGAGGACGAATGCGCTGCAAGAGCTTCGTCGGGCCGACCACGCCGGCGAAGTCTGGGCCTCCGACGATCCGAGGTGGGGGCCTATCTCGGACATACCATCATGCACCTCCGACGACGACGAGGAGGTCACCGACGAGTTCGACGACGACGAGGAGGTCACCGACGAGTTCGACGACGACGATGACCCGAAGGAGGTAACCGACGAGTTCCCCGACGACGATGACGAGGAGTAGTGTTCGTCTGTTTTCTTTTTTTTTTAATAAAAGAATTTGTATTCCGGCGACACTGCGGCGCGCTAGCGCGTCTGTTTTCTGTTTTTAATAAAAGTTATGAAATTAGATATTTTATCTCACAAGGTTTTGAGACATTTAAGTAACCTTCTGTTTTCCATGTTTTCCACTCGTTTTCTCAAATATTTGATTTTACAATTTTTTGAGTCTACTTTGATTTTATAAATCAATGTAAAAGAAAACAGAAAAGGTGTAACAGCCCAAGTATGAAAACCTACCATTTAGAATGTTTGATTTCTTGTTTATTAAAGTATTGCATCATGTCATCATATTGTTGCATTTGTTTCTTTTGTTTTGCATCTGTTATTCTTTGTTTTCATAAGGAAAATCAAACAATTTCAACTGCTTTGTTTTCATACTTGTTCTGTTACAACTTTTGGAATAAAAATAACAAGTGAAAACAACCAAATTGTTCCATTTTATTTCATGTTGATCACTCCTTATTTTATTGGGTTTAATCAAACAATTAATTCAATCAATTAATTCAAATCATTTCAAATTCAAATCAAATCTTTAAAACATCAATCAACTTGAGTTTATAACAAATCTCCAAAACAATCAAACTCATTTTAATCACTTTAATCAATAGGGTTCACCCTATTAAAATCCTTGTTTTCAATATTAATCTATTAATTTCTAAATTGCTCAAATTCAAACCAAATGTGTTTCAAACAGAACCATCTTTGAATTTATAAACATTAACAAGCCACTCAACTAATTTTAGTCAAATTAAATCATTTTGGGTCACCTTTTTAAAGTGTGGGTTTTAATAATCCTTTTAATACTCAAAAAACACTCAAATTTAGTTTAAATCCCAAACATCAATTTATTATAAAACTTTCTGTAAAACAAAACTTGGCCGTGTTTTCTTTTAATCTAATTAGCTTAACCTAATTTTTCCTACAATTTTACTAACCTAAAATATCTCCTTTTCTTCCAAATCCTTTTCTGCAAAATAAAATAAAATAAAACAGAACAATTATTTAAAAAGAACGGCTGGGGGGTGAGGCAGACTAGGCCAAGCCCAGCCCACCACCCCAGCAACACCACAGCGCGCAGGCCTGTTGGCCTTTTCTTCAAGCTCCGTACAGCTGACGTCACCTAACGTCAGCTGTCAACCACCCGAGCTCCACCTGCTCCTCCATGCCTATATCTACCCCCTAATCCCCACCAAACCCTAGCCTAGGTCCCTGTCCCCCTTCTACCGCCGCCAGCCATCTTTTCCCCTCCTTCTACATCGCCAATTTCTCGCCGGAGTTCGGGGGTGGAAGAATTGCGGAGGTGCTCGCCGGTGACAGGACGCCAGGGACCTCCATCGTCCACTCGGAGACCACCATCGACACCGCGTGAACCTCTACTTCCTCTCCGACAACCGCAGCAGGGTCCAGGGGACCGTGTTCGACGACGACGAGATCATCGCCGCCGCTGCTGAACTGAACCTCCTCGACGCGCCGTCGCCACCGTCTGCGTACAGGCTCCCGCTCGCCTCCGACAAGCTCCCGGTGAGCCACCGCACCGATTCCCCCCCCGAAACCTTCATTCGTTTCTTGATTGCGCGATGCTATTTCTGAATCGCCGGCGGTGCTCCCCACCGTGACGCCATGGTCACCGCGAGCTCGCTACAAAACGGCCACGAGCAGTCCACTTACACGAACTTCTTCCCCTAACCTTTGCGCACATATCCATCTGCTCAGCACCGCCCGTTCGTGACCTCGTCGCCGGTAGCCATCGTTTTCCCTCCGCCGCTGTCTGTCGCCGTCAGGTGCAGGCAAGGTTTCGTTGTCAGTTAAGTTCAGAAACGAGCAACACCTCAACCTCGCTGCGTGTTGTTAACTGACAACAAACGCGGCTCAGCCCAACTCGTTCAGGCACAGCGAACGCACTCGAGGGGTACCAGGTTCGAGTCCTGGCTCGCCCCTGGGATAAATCCCACTTTTTTCTCCTCCACGCTGACAGGGCGGGCCCCCTGTCAGCCACTCACTTCCACGCCAGCGCAGCGTGCCACGCTGGCCCCCCCAGGCCCACGCTGCAGTGGCTGGGGCTGGCTAACAGCACGGTATCAAAACATTTCTGCGCATTTTTCTGAAATTCCAAACTCTTTTAAATAACAGAATTAATACCAAAACTTCAAACCTTAATATCTTTTAATCCATAATTCCAATAAATAAAAACTTTATATGTTTATTGCTCCAAATTTAATAATCTTTCCAAATAACTTATTTGTGTACTGTTTTGACAATTACAAATGCATTTAAAATTCAAACTCAAATATTTCAAATGCTAATTTCTAAAATCAATAACTAATTATTTATTAATTCAATAAATACAAATAAAATATGTTTTTCATACCATTTTGAATACCCTATTCAAATATAAAATTTGTTTCCTGGTTTGAGTAATTTAAATTGCCTAAATAATTTAATACTTGTTTAATTCATTTAAATTTGATAAAGATCATAACTTGCTCAAAATAAAATATTTTGAACATGCAACATATGTTTTCAAACCATCAAAGTGTGAACTTTTCAAATGTGAGTTTGAATTCATGTTTTGAACAAATAAAACTTCAATTAAATTCAAACTTGTTTTAAAATCATTTAAAACCTGTTTAATATTGTTTAATTCATAATAAATTCATCCTAATTCCAATTTCAATATTTGAAACATGTAATCCAACTAAAATTTGATGTTCTTTTCAAATATAAATTTTGTTTGCTGTTTTGAATAATTTAAATTGCTGAAAACAACTGTTTCTTAATTATTGCATTTAAAATTGCCAAAATAATAACTTGCTCATTTTAAATCCAATTTCAACAAATGAAATATGTTTTCCATGCAAAATTAAACCCTCTTTCCAAATATAAAATTTGCTTCCTGTTTTGAATAATTAAAATTGGTTAAATGATTTAAACCTTGTTTAAATCATTTAATATTGCTAAATTCATAACTTGATCAAATCAAATTCTTTTGGGACATATAAAATATGTTTTCAAACCCTCAAAGCATAACCTTTTCAAATGTGAACTTGGTTTAATGTTTTGATCAAATAAAAATTCAATTAACATCCACACTTGAATTAATTCCAATTTAATTCTTGTTTAACTTGTTTAATTCCTAAATAATTTATTTGAAATCCTTTTGCAACAAGTGAAACATGTAATCCACCCAAAATCTTGTGTTCTTTTCAAATATGAACTTTGTTATCTATTTTGAACATTTTAACTTGATGGAAACAATAATTGTTTGTGTGACATGTTTAAGTAACCAAATTTTCCAAACTTAACAAATGATTTCCAAAACTTGTTAAATTCCTTTTACCCTTGCACCTCTTGTTATCATCATGCATGCATCATGCTAACAACTTTCACATAATAATTAATTGTAAATCATTTGTTTCCACTTATTTCAATGGATCTTTTCCATATGCAATCCAATTGCCTATGGGTCCAATTAAATTGTGTTATCTTGTCAAGTAGTTTATTTTGATGCCTCTATTAACATGTCATGCATCATCCTTGATTGTGCACAATGCCATGATATTGATTGTTTATCTTTCTGCCCTGTTTGTTTGCTTCTTCCCGGATAATCGACGACGTTGAGACCGACGATACTTACGACACCCCTTCTAAGGAGTTAGCTCAGTACCAGGCTACTGGGTTTGCAGGCAAGTTATCACTCACATGAACCATTGTGTTCCTTTCAACCCTGGTTACCGATACTTTCTGTTGTCTATTTCTGCTAGCCTTAGTGGTAGTTGTTTCTGTTACGAACCTATCACATGAATCCTTTAACCCTGATATTGCCTCACCACCCCTCCTACAACCCTATTGATTGAGCCAGTGTCATACTAGCATGCTTAAGGTTGTTTTGCTCGAGTCTGTTACCCGTTACTTTCTGTTACTATTACTTTTATGTTCTGGGGGCTCGATGTTTAATCAATCAATCAATCATGCTAATGTTATTGTTAAATAATAATTTGATGATAAGGCACCGGCAGGAGGCCCTGTGTGGTTTTGAGGCCTGCTAGTGTCGACCCTAATAGGAAAAGGGTCTTGTCTACTGATCCATGATGAGCGCACTAACCGCATGTGGGAAGCGAGTATGGGCGCCCCCCTCAATTTGATTCGATTCGCATCTCGTCCAAATCGCCTCATTTAGTTCGTGTTTTCCATTTGCCGCATGCATGTTTTTGCGAGCCCAGGCCAGGGTGGAACTTTTGTAGTCGGCATATAGGGGGACACGTTCTTAGAGTGCTATGAGGGTCCATTTTCTTCTGGGCTCGATTAGCCGTGCGCCCAAGGTTCTTTGGGCTTGATGCGAAGAAGAGTCGAGTTGTGTTGAGTGCCCTGCTTGGTGGAAGGGCCTTTCCATCTGGCGGGTTATTCATGCGTGTACGGCCAAATTGGTGCAACCATGCAGGATAATCTTCTCGAGAAGCCGTGTTTTCCCGCGGTTATGGATTACTTGGTGAAAGTACTGGCTAACAAGTACTCAGGACAACTTAAACATAATGATCAAACATGTTACACCCAATAATTAATAACTTGACTAGTAATAGGTGGATGACACAATAACTTGATTCACCTTTAATACAACTGTGTGAGTTATCCTCGGATTGCTTCTTTGGATAAGGGGCGAGATCCAGGATGGGTTTGTTTGAAGTTATCTTTCAGTTGGTTACAATCCTCGATCTTATCTCCTTTCTGTTAGCCGGAAGTGGTAGAATCTCTGTAGTTGGTTAGCGTAGCCAGTTGCAGCATCTTTTATATCCCCTCTCTTCCGTTGAACCCAAGGCATCTGTGCTTGGTGTTGACGGGTTACACTTTGGTCAACTGTGAGTCTTGCTTGCCAGTACGTTTATGTACTGACCCCTTTGGGGCTGTGGTTTACGCAGACGACGTTTCCGAGGATCTACATGGTGGCTACTACGTGGAGTATGATGACGAGACTGCTGACGAGTAGATAGCGGACCCGGGCAGGATCCGAGACTTCGTGGATGGGCTCCGTCTTTTCGTTTCCGGCCTCTTAGGCCTATTTGGTTCTTGTCTGTACTCAGACATGTTGAATGCTTCCGCTGTGATGTAATGATGATATGTTGGGGCATGTGCCCTCTGAATGATTGTATTTGCTATCTCTGCTCTAATGAGAGCTATTTGCAACTTATTTCAATCTTTTGTGTCGTAGAGATCTGTTGTGATATCAATTGTTCCAATGCCGTTGGCGTACCATGTGTGTATGTTTGAAGTACGTCAACGGAAGTATCTGGATTTCTACGGGATAGTTTACATCGACGGTGAACAGTAACGGTTGGTTGTCGCACATAAGTGCTGGCCTACCCGTAAGGGGACGCGGGAGCCGTTAAGCCCCGTAATCCAACCAAAATACTGTTCAGTTCGTACGGTGAGTATCCTATAGAAGTCCGGGTGCGACAAATGGTATCAGAGCCTGTCTGCCTGTAGGATCCCTTTTTACTGGTCGCAGTTGAGTCTAGAAACTATTTTGTAGCTATATAGGAAAAATGAAACGTGAGAGTAGGAATTCTGTTCTTTTTCTTCTTTTCCCCACCCTCCCTCCCTTTTTCTGGTAAGGAAGTGCAACGTTGATTTTTCCCTTCTCATCTAAACTGTCAAGCTAGGATTTCACGTATTCTGGTTTCTCTAGGATGGTTATATCTACTAGACCCTAGGAATGGAGGTGGTTGTGACATGATTTATCATGTTGCCTACTCATGATTGAGAACGGAGGCGTGTAAGCCCCGGAAGCAAATCCTCTATTCCTTAAGCAGTAGATATTGATCCTTTAGAAGCCCGGATGGGGTTTCCGTAGTACCTCAGAAGTTTTGTTCTCGTTTTCCCCGATGTTGATATCCTGTTCTTCTCAACATCCTTTTCGTCCGTTGAAATATTGTTGTTGTTTTCCATTTCAGTTCTTCTACCGGCGTCCAATCAAAACTTCCCAAATATCAAGTCTATCTGGCCAGAAAGGTGTTTGTTGTTGTTGTTGTTGTTGTGGATTTTAGTATGCCTCCCACCTACTGAATCACCACATTCCAGATAGTCTATTCTACAAATGAGTCAAATTCTATCCGGCTATACACCCTCAATACAAAACCTCTCCCTTTACTTGAAAATGTTCCGGTGGTTTCCAAATTCCCTGACGTCTACCCAAGAAGTTTCCGGACCTTTTCTTTTCTCAGTAGGAATCTCGGGGCGCGATTCCTTCAAGGGGGGCGTTTTGTAACAGCCCAAGTATGAAAACCTACCATTTAGAATGTTTGATTTCTTGTTTATTAAAGTATTGCATCATGTCATCATATTGTTGCATTTGTTTCTTTTGTTTTGCATCTGTTATTCTTTGTTTTCATAAGGAAAATCAAACAATTTCAACTGCTTTGTTTTCATACTTGTTCTGTTACAACTTTTGGAATAAAAATAACAAGTGAAAACAACCAAATTGTTCCATTTTATTTCATGTTGATCACTCCTTATTTTATTGGGTTTAATCAAACAATTAATTCAATCAATTAATTCAAATCATTTCAAATTCAAATCAAATCTTTAAAACATCAATCAACTTGAGTTTATAACAAATCTCCAAAACAATCAAACTCATTTTAATCACTTTAATCAATAGGGTTCACCCTATTAAAATCCTTGTTTTCAATATTAATCTATTAATTTCTAAATTGCTCAAATTCAAACCAAATGTGTTTCAAACAGAACCATCTTTGAATTTATAAACATTAACAAGCCACTCAACTAATTTTAGTCAAATTAAATCATTTTGGGTCACCTTTTTAAAGTGTGGGTTTTAATAATCCTTTTAATAATAAAAAAACACTCAAATTTGGTTTAAATCCCAAACAGCAATTTATTTTCAAACTTTCTGTAAAACAAAACTTGGCCGTGTTTTCTTTTAATCTAATTAGCTTAACCTAATTTTTCCTACAATTTTACTAACCTAAAATATCTCCTTTTCTTCCAAATCCTTTTCTGCAAAAAAATAATAATAAAACAGAACAATTATTTAAAAAGAACGGCTGGGGGGAGAGGCAGACTGGGCCAAGCCCAGCCCACCACCCCAGCAACACCACAGCGCGCAGGCCTGTTGGACTTTTCTTCAAGCTCCGTACAGCTGACGTCACCTAACGTCAGCTGTCAACCACCCGAGCTCCACCTGCTCCTCCATGCCTATATCTACCCCCTAATCCCCACCAAACACTAGCCTAGGTCCCTGTCCCCCTTCTACCGCCGCCAGCCATCTTTTGCCCTCCTTCTACATTGCAAATTTCTTGCCGGAGTTCGGGGGTGGAAGAATTGCGGAGGTGCTCGCCGGTGACAGGACGCCAGGGACCTCCATCGTCCACTCGGAGACCACCATCGACACCGCGTGAACCTCTACTTCCTCTCCGACAACCGCAGCATGGTCCAGGGGACCGTGTTCGACGACGACGAGATCATCGCCGCCGCTGCTGAACTGAACCTCCTCGACGCGCCATCGCCACCGTCTGCGTACAGGCTCCTGCTCGCCTCCGACAAGCTCCCGGTGAGCCACCGCACCGATTCCCCACCTGAAACCTTCCTTCGTTTCTTGATTGCGCGATGCTATTTCTGAATCGCCGGCGGTGCTCCCCACCGTGCCGCCATGGTCACCGCGAGCTCGCTACAAAACGGCCACGAGCAGTCCACTTACACGAACTTCTTCCCCTAACCTTTGCGCACATATCCATCTGCTCAGCACCGCCCGTTCGTGACCTCGTCGCCGGTAGCCATCGTTTTCCCTCCGCCGCTGTCTGTCGCCGTCAGGTGCAGGCAAGGTTTCGTCGTCAGTTAAGTTCAGAAATGAGCAACACCTCAACCTCGCTGCGTGTTGTTAACTGACAACAAACGCGGCTCAGCCCAACTGGTTCAGGCACAGCGAACGCACTCGAGGGGTACCAGGTTCGAGTCCTGGCTCGCCCCTGGGATAAATCCCACTTTTTTCTCCTCCACGCTGACAGGGCGGGCCCCCTGTCAGCCACTCACTTCCACGCCAGCGCAGCGTGCCACGCTGGCCCCCCCAGGCCCACGCTGCAGTGGCTGGGGCTGGCTAACAGCACGGTATCAAAACATTTCTGCGCATTTTTCTGAAATTCCAAACTCTTTTAAATAACAGAATTAATACCAAAACTTCAAACCTTAATATCTTTTAATCCATAATTCCAATAAATAAAAACTTTATATGTTTATTGCTCCAAATTTAATAATCTTTCCAAATAACTTATTTGTGTACTGTTTTGACAATTACAAATGCATTTAAAATTCAAACTCAAATATTTCAAATGCTAATTTCTAAAATCAATAACTAATTATTTATTAATTCAATAAATACAAATAAAATATGTTTTTCATACCATTTTGAATACCCTATTCAAATATAAAATTTGTTTCCTGGTTTGAGTAATTTAAATTGCCTAAATAATTTAATACTTGTTTAATTCATTTAAATTTGATAAAGATCATAACTTGCTCAAAATAAAATATTTTGAACATGCAACATATGTTTTCAAACCATCAAAGTGTGAAATTTTCAAATGTGAGTTTGAATTCATGTTTTGAACAAATAAAACTTCAATTAAATTCAAACTTGTTTTAAAATCATTTAAAACCTGTTTAATATTGTTTAATTCATAATAAATTCATCCTAATTCCAATTTCAATATTTGAAACATGTAATCCAACTAAAATTTGATGTTCTTTTCAAATATAAATTTTGTTTGTTGTTTTGAATAATTTAAATTGCTGAAAACAACTGTTCCTTAATTATTGCATTTAAAATTGCCAAAATAATAACTTGCTCATTTTAAATCCAATTTCAACAAATGAAATATGTTTTCCATGCAAAATTAAACCCTCTTTCCAAATATAAAATTTGCTTCCTGTTTTGAATAATTAAAATTGGTTAAATGATTTAAACCTTGTTTAAATCATTTAATATTGCTAAATTCATAACTTGATCAAATCAAATTCTTTTGGGACATATAAAATATGTTTTCAAACCCTCAAAGCATAACATTTTCAAATGTGAACTTGGTTTAATGTTTTGATCAAATAAAAATTCAATTAACATCCACACTTGAATTAATTCCAATTTAATTCTTGTTTAACTTGTTTAATTCCTAAATAATTTATTTGAAATCCTTTTGCAACAAGTGAAACATGTAATCCACCCAAAATCTTGTGTTCTTTTCAAATATGAACTTTGTTATCTATTTTGAACATTTTAACTTGATGGAAACAATAATTGTTTGTGTGACATGTTTAAGTAACCAAATTTTCCAAACTTAACAAATGATTTCCAAAACTTGTTAAATTCCTTTTACCCTTGCACCTCTTGTTTACTTCTTGTTATCATCATGCATGCATCATGCTAACAACTTTCACATAATAATTAATTGTAAATCATTTGTTTCCACTTATTTCAATGGATCTTTTCCATATGCAATCCAATTGCCTATGGGTCCAATTAAATTGTGTTATCTTGTCAAGTAGTTTATTTTGATGCCTCTATTAACATGTCATGCATCATCCTTGATTGTGCACAATGCCATGATATTGATTGTTTATCTTTCTGCCCTGTTTGTTTGCTTCTTCCCGGATAAACGACGACGTTGAGACCGACGATACTTACGACACCCCTTCTAAGGAGTTAGCTCAGTACCAGGCTACTGGGTTTGCAGGCAAGTTATCACTCACATGAACCATTGTGTTCCTTTCAACCCTGGTTACCGATACTTTCTGTTGTCTATTTCTGCTAGCCTTAGTGGTAGTTGTTTCTGTTACGAACCTATCACATGAATCCTTTAACCCTGATATTGCCTCACCACCCCTCCTACAACCCTATTGATTGAGCCAGTGTCATACTAGCATGCTTAAGGTTGTTTTGCTCGAGTCTGTTACCCGTTACTTTCTGTTACTATTACTTTTATGTTCTGGGGGCTCGATGTTTAATCAATCAATCAATCATGCTAATGTTATTGTTAAATAATAATTTGATGATAAGGCACCGGCAGGAGGCCCTGTGTGGTTTTGAGGCCTGCTAGTGTCGACCCTAATAGGAAAAGGGTCTTGTCTACTGATCCATGATGAGCGCACTAACCGCATGTGGGAAGCGAGTATGGGCGCCCCCCTCAATTTGATTCGATTCGCATCTCGTCCAAATCGCCTCATTTAGTTCGTGTTTTCCATTTGCCGCATGCATGTTTTTGCGAGCCCATGCCAGGGTGGAACTTTTGTAGTCGGCATATAGGGGGACACGTTCTTAGAGTGCTATGAGGGTCCATTTTCTTCTGGGCTCGATTAGCCGTGCGCCCAAGGTTCTTTGGGCTTGATGCGAAGAAGAGTCGAGTTGTGTTGAGTGCCCTGCTTGGTGGAAGGGCCTTTCCATCTGGCGGGTTATTCATGCGTGTACGGCCAAATTGGTGCAACCATGCAGGGATAATCTTCTCGAGAAGCCGTGTTTTCCGCGGTTATGGATTACTTGGTGAAAGTACTGGCTAACAAGTACTCAGGACAACTTAAACATAATGATCAAACATGTTACACCCAATAATTAATAACTTGACTAGTAATAGGTGGATGACACAATAACTTGATTCACCTTTAATACAACTGTGTGAGTTATCCTCGGATTGCTTCTTTGGATAAGGGGCGAGATCCAGGATGGGTTTGTTTGAAGTTATCTTTCAGTTGGTTACAATCCTCGATCTTATCTCCTTTCTGTTAGCCGGAAGTGGTAGAATCTCTGTAGTTGGTTAGCGTAGCCAGTTGCAGCATCTTTTATATCCCCTCTCTTCCGTTGAACCCAAGGCATTTGTGCTTGGTGTTGACGGGTTACACTTTGGTGAACTGTGAGTCTTGCTTGCCAGTACGTTTATGTACTGACCCCTTTGGGGCTGTGGTTTACGCAGACGACGTTTCCGAGGATCTACATGGTGGCTACTACGTGGAGTATGATGACGAGACTGCTGACGAGTAGATAGCGGACCCGGGCAGGATCCGAGACTTCGTGGATGGGCTCCGTCTTTTCGTTTCCGGCCTCTTAGGCCTATTTGGTTCTTGTCTGTACTCAGACATGTTGAATGCTTCCGCTGTGATGTAATGATGATATGTTGGGGCATGTGCCCTCTGAATGATTGTATTTGCTATCTCTGCTCTAATGAGAGCTATTTGCAACTTATTTCAATCTTTTGTGTCGTAGAGATCTGTTGTGATATCAATTGTTCCAATGCCGTTGGCGTACCATGTGTGTATGTTTGAAGTACGTCAACGGAAGTATCTGGATTTCTACGGGATAGTTTACATCGACGGTGAACAGTAACGGTTGGTTGTCGCACATAAGTGCTGGCCTACCCGTAAGGGGACGCGGGAGCCGTTAAGCCCCGTAATCCAACCAAAATACTGTTCAGTTCGTACGGTGAGTATCCTATAGAAGTCCGGGTGCGACAAATGGTATCAGAGTCTGTCTGCCTGTAGGATCCCTTTTTACTGGTCGCAGTTGAGTCTAGAAACTATTTTGTAGCTATATAGGAAAAATGAAACGTGAGAGTAGGAATTCTGTTCTTTTTCTTCTTTTCCCCACCCTCCCTCCCTTTTTCTGGTAAGGAAGTGCAACGTTGATTTTTCCCTTCTCATCTAAACTGTCAAGCTAGGATTTCACGTATTCTGGTTTCTCTAGGATGGTTATATCTACTAGACCCTAGGAATGGAGGTGGTTGTGACATGATTTATCATGTTGCCTACTCATGATTGAGAACGGAGGCGTGTAAGCCCCGGAAGCAAATCCTCTATTCCTTAAGCAGTAGATATTGATCCTTTAGAAGCCCGGATGGGGTTTTCCGTAGTACCTCAGGAGTTTTGTTCTCGTTTTCCCCGATGTTGATATCCTGTTCTTCTCAACATCCTTTTCGTCCGTTGAAATATTGTTGTTGTTTTCCATTTCAGTTCTTCTACCGGCGTCCAATCAAAACTTCCCAAATATCAAGTCTATCTGGCCAGAAAGGTGTTTGTTGTTGTTGTTGTTGTGGATTTTAGTATGCCTCCCACCTACTGAATCACCACATTCCAGATAGTCTATTCTACAAATGAGTCAAATTCTATCCAGCTATACACCCTCAATACAAAACCTCTCCCTTTACTTGAAAATGTTCCGGTGGTTTCCAAATTCCCTGACGTCTACCCAAGAAGTTTCCGGACCTTTTCTTTTCTCAGTAGGAATCTCGGGGCGCGATTCCTTCAAGGGGGGCGTTTTGTAACAGCCCAAGTATGAAAACCTACCATTTAGAATGTTTGATTTCTTGTTTATTAAAGTATTGCATCATGTCATCATATTGTTGCATTTGTTTCTTTTGTTTTGCATCTGTTATTCTTTGTTTTCATAAGGAAAATCAAACAATTTCAACTGCTTTGTTTTCATACTTGTTCTGTTACAACTTTTGGAATAAAAATAACAAGTGAAAACAACCAAATTGTTCCATTTTATTTCATGTTGATCACTCCTTATTTTACTGGGTTTAATCAAACAATTAATTCAATCAATTAATTCAAATCATTTCAAATTCAAATCAAATCTTTAAAACATCAATCAACTTGAGTTTATAACAAATCTCCAAAACAATCAAACTCATTTTAATCACTTTAATCAATAGGGTTCACCCTATTAAAATCCTTGTTTTCAATATTAATCTATTAATTTCTAAATTGCTCAAATTCAAACCAAATGTGTTTCAAACAGAACCATCTTTGAATTTATAAACATTAACAAGCCACTCAACTAATTTTAGTCAAATTAAATCATTTTGGGTCACCTTTTTAAAGTGTGGGTTTTAATAATCCTTTTAATAATAAAAAAACACTCAAATTTGGTTTAAATCCCAAACAGCAATTTATTTTCAAACTTTCTGTAAAACAAAACTTGGCCGTGTTTTCTTTTAATCTAATTAGCTTAACCTAATTTTTCCTACAATTTTACTAACCTAAAATATCTCCTTTTCTTCCAAATCCTTTTCTGCAAAAAAATAATAATGAAACAGAACAATTATTTAAAAAGAACGGCTGGGGGGAGAGGCAGACTGGGCCAAGCCCAGCCCACCACCCCAGCAACACCACAGCGCGCAGGCCTGTTGGCCTTTTCTTCAAGCTCCGTACAGCTGACGTCACCTAACGTCAGCTGTCAACCACCCGAGCTCCACCTGCTCCTCCATGCCTATATCTACCCCCTAATCCCCACCAAACCCTAGCCTAGGTCCCTGTCCCCCTTCTACCGCCGCCAGCCATCTTTTGCCCTCCTTCTACATTGCAAATTTCTTGCCGGAGTTCGGGGGTGGAAGAATTGCGGAGGTGCTCGCCGGTGACAGGACGCCAGGGACCTCCATCGTCCACTCGGAGACCACCATCGACACCGCGTGAACCTCTATTTCCTCTCCGACAACCGCAGCATGGTCCAGGGGACCGTGTTCGACGACGACGAGATCATCGCCGCCGCTGCTGAACTGAACCTCCTCGACGCGCCATCGCCACCGTCTGCGTACAGGCTCCTGCTCGCCTCCGACAAGCTCCCGGTGAGCCACCGCACCGATTCCCCCCCTGAAACCTTCCTTCGTTTCTTGATTGCGCGATGCTATTTCTGAATCGCCGGCGGTGCTCCCCACCGTGCCGCCATGGTCACCGCGAGCTCGCTACAAAACGGCCACGAGCAGTCCACTTACACGAACTTCTTCCCCTAACCTTTGCGCACATATCCATCTGCTCAGCACCGCCCGTTCGTGACCTCGTCGCCGGTAGCCATCGTTTTCCCTCCGCCGCTGTCTGTCGCCGTCAGGTGCAGGCAAGGTTTCGTCGTCAGTTAAGTTCAGAAACGAGCAACACCTCAACCTCGCTGCGTGTTGTTAACTGACAACAAACGCGGCTCAGCCCAACTGGTTCAGGCACAGCGAACGCACTCGAGGGGTACCAGGTTCGAGTCCTGGCTCGCCCCTGGGATAAATCCCACTTTTTTCTCCTCCACGCTGACAGGGCGGGCCCCCTGTCAGCCACTCACTTCCACGCCAGCGCAGCGTGCCACGCTGGCCCCCCCAGGCCCACGCTGCAGTGGCTGGGGCTGGCTAACAGCACGGTATCAAAACATTTCTGCGCATTTTTCTGAAATTCCAAACTCTTTTAAATAACAGAATTAATACCAAAACTTCAAACCTTAATATCTTTTAATCCATAATTCCAATAAATAAAAACTTTTTATGTTTATTGCTCCAAATTTAATAATCTTTCCAAATAACTTATTTGTGTACTGTTTTGACAATTACAAATGCATTTAAAATTCAAACTCAAATATTTCAAATGCTAATTTCTAAAATCAATAACTAATTATTTATTAATTCAATAAATACAAATAAAATATGTTTTTCATACCATTTTGAATACCCTATTCAAATATAAAATTTGTTTCCTGGTTTGAGTAATTTAAATTGCCTAAATAATTTAATACTTGTTTAATTCATTTAAATTTGGTAAAGATCATAACTTGCTCAAAATAAAATATTTTGAACATGCAACATATGTTTTCAAACCATCAAAGTGTGAACTTTTCAAATGTGAGTTTGAATTCATGTTTTGAACAAATAAAACTTCAATTAAATTCAAACTTGTTTTAAAATCATTTAAAACCTGTTTAATATTATTTAATTCATAATAAATTCATCCTAATTCCAATTTCAATATTTGAAACATGTAATCCAACTAAAATTTGATGTTCTTTTCAAATATAAATTTTGTTTGCTGTTTTGAATAATTTAAATTGCTGAAAACAACTGTTTCTTAATTATTGCATTTAAAATTGCCAAAATAATAACTTGCTCATTTTAAATCCAATTTCAACAAATGAAATATGTTTTCCATGCAAAATTAAACCCTCTTTCCAAATATAAAATTTGCTTCCTGTTTTGAATAATTAAAATTGGTTAAATGATTTAAACCTTGTTTAAATCATTTAATATTGCTAAATTCATAACTTGATCAAATCAAATTCTTTTGGGACATATAAAATATGTTTTCAAACCCTCAAAGCATAACATTTTCAAATGTGAACTTGGTTTAATGTTTTGATCAAATAAAAATTCAATTAACATCCACACTTGAATTAATTCCAATTTAATTCTTGTTTAACTTGTTTAATTCCTAAATAATTTATTTGAAATCCTTTTGCAACAAGTGAAACATGTAATCCACCCAAAATCTTGTGTTCTTTCAAATATGAACTTTGTTATCTATTTTGAACATTTTAACTTGATGGAAACAATAATTGTTTGTGTGACATGTTTAAGTAACCAAATTTTCCAAACTTAACAAATGATTTCCAAAACTTGTTAAATTCCTTTTACCCTTGCACCTCTTGTTTACTTCTTGTTATCATCATGCATGCATCATGCTAACAACTTTCACATAATAATTAATTGTAAATCATTTGTTTCCACTTATTTCAATGGATCTTTTCCATATGCAATCCAATTGCCTATGGGTCCAATTAAATTGTGTTATCTTGTCAAGTAGTTTATTTTGATGCCTCTATTAACATGTCATGCATCATCCTTGATTGTGCACAATGCCATGATATTGATTGTTTATCTTTCTGCCCTGTTTGTTTGCTTCTTCCCGGATAAACGACGACGTTGAGACCGACGATACTTACGACACCCCTTCTAAGGAGTTAGCTCAGTACCAGGCTACTGGGTTTGCAGGCAAGTTATCACTCACATGAACCATTGTGTTCCTTTCAACCCTGGTTACCGATACTTTCTGTTGTCTATTTCTGCTAGCCTTAGTGGTAGTTGTTTCTGTTATGAACCTATCACATGAATCCTTTAACCCTGATATTGCCTCACCACCCCTCCTATAACCCTATTGATTGAGCCAGTGTCATACTAGCATGCTTAAGGTTGTTTTGCTCGAGTCTGTTACCCGTTACTTTCTGTTACTATTACTTTTATGTTCTGGGGGCTCGATGTTTAATCAATCAATCAATCATGCTAATGTTATTGTTAAATAATAATTTGATGATAAGGCACCGGCAGGAGGCCCTGTGTGGTTTTGAGGCCTGCTAGTGTCGACCCTAATAGGAAAAGGGTCTTGTCTACTGATCCATGATGAGCGCACTAACCGCATGTGGGAAGCGAGTATGGGCGCCCCCCTCAATTTGATTCGATTCGCATCTCGTCCAAATCGCCTCATTTAGTTCGTGTTTTCCATTTGCCGCATGCATGGTTTTGCGAGCCCAGGCCAGGGTGGAACTTTTGTAGTCGGCATATAGGGGGACACGTTCTTAGAGTGCTATGAGGGTCCATTTTCTTCTGGGCTCGATTAGCCGTGCGCCCAAGGTTCTTTGGGCTTGATGCGAAGAAGAGTCGAGTTGTGTTGAGTGCCCCGCTTGGTGGAAGGGCCTTTCCATCTGGCGGGTTATTCATGCGTGTACGGCCAAATTGGTGCAACCCTGCAGGGATAATCTTCTCGAGAAGCCGTGTTTTCCGCGGTTATGGATTACTTGGTGAAAGTACTGGCTAACAAGTACTCAGGACAACTTAAACATAATGATAAAACATGTTACACCCAATAATTAATAACTTGACTAGTAATAGGTGGATGACACAATAACTTGATTCACCTTTAATACAACTGTGTGAGTTATCCTCGGATTGCTTCTTTGGATAAGGGGCGAGATCCAGGATGGGTTTGTTTGAAGTTATCTTTCAGTTGGTTACAATCCTCGATCTTATCTCCTTTCTGTTAGCCGGAAGTGGTAGAATCTCTGTAGTTGGTTAGCGCAGCCAGTTGCAGCATCTTTTATATCCCCTCTCTTCCGTTGAACCCAAGGCATATGTGCTTGGTGTTGACGGGTTACACTTTGGTGAACTGTGAGTCTTGCTTGCCAGTACGTTTATGTACTGACCCCTTTGGGGCTGTGGTTTACGCAGACGACGTTTCCGAGGATCTACATGGTGGCTACTACGTGGAGTATGATGACGAGACTGCTGACGAGTAGATAGCGGACCCGGGCAGGATCCGAGACTTCGTGGATGGGCTCCGTCTTTTCGTTTCCGGCCTCTTAGGCCTATTTGGTTCTTGTCTGTACTCAGACATGTTGAATGCTTCCGCTGTGATGTAATGATGATATGTTGGGGCATGTGCCCTCTGAATGATTGTATTTGCTATCTCTGCTCTAATGAGAGCTATTTGCAACTTATTTCAATCTTTTGTGTCGTAGAGATCTGTTGTGATATCAATTGTTCCAATGCCGTTGGCGTACCATGTGTGTATGTTTGAAGTACGTCAACGGAAGTATCTGGATTTCTACGGGATAGTTTACATCGACGGTGAACAGTAACGGTTGGTTGTCGCACATAAGTGCTGGCCTACCCGTAAGGGGACGCGGGAGCCGTTAAGCCCCGTAATCCAACCAAAATACTGTTCAGTTCGTACGGTGAGTATCCTCTAGAAGTCCGGGTGCGACAAAAGGGAAACAAAAAAGAAAAATAAAAGAAGAAACAGGAAAAAGAAGAAGGAAACAAAAAAATTTCTTTATATTTTCAAATTAGTTTGATAAATATCTTATTTTTTATATTTTTTATTGTTTTAAAAGACATTTAGACAATTTTTACACAAAATATGAGAAAATATAAATATGTTTTTATAAATATTTGATTTTACAATTTTTTGAGTCTACTTTGATTTTAAAAATAAATGTAAAAGAAAACAGAAAAGGGAAACAAAAAAGAAAAATAAAAGAAGAAACAGGAAAAAGAAAAAGGAAACAGAAAAAAAGAAAAAAAAGAAAAAGTGACCCCTGTACAGACCTTTAGCACCGGTTTGTGTTGACAACCGGTGCTAAAGCCCCTTTCGCACCGGTTGTTAACACAAACCGGTGCTAAAGGTCTGTACAGGGGGCGCGCAGTCTGAAAGTGGCCCCTGTACAGACCCTTTAGCACCGGTTTGTGTTAACAACCGGTGCGAAAGGGGCTTTAGCACCGGTTGTTAACACAAACCGGTGCTAAAGGTCTGTACAGGGGAAGTTATCAACACTTAGCCAAAAATTTTGCTCTCATTTCGTTTGCGCGCGTCCTCTCTTCTTCTACGGCGAAGCCCTGCTCCGGCCGCGCGTCGCCGTCCGCCTCGCCGTCATCTGCTCGTCGCCGTCCGCCTCGCGGCCCCGGGCGCGCCCCGACGCCGCGCCGCCTCCCTCTGCCTCCCACCGCCGACCCGAGGCCGCGCGCGCCTCCCTCTGCCTCCCCACCGCGGCCCCGCCTCCGCCGCCCCGCCTCCGCCCCGTCGCCGCCCAGACGCGGCACCGACGCCGCCGCGGCCTCTGCCTCCCCACCGCTCGCCTCCCTCTGCCTCCCACCTCGCGCCGCCCCGTCTCCGGCCGCCCCAAGTGACGTACACGTGACGTACGCGTGACGTCACTCCCCCCCCCCCCCACAGTGAGTTTTTTTTCTGTTGTAGTTCTAATTAGAATTAGAATTTTATTTTTTAGTTAGAATTAGAATTATAATTACATTTAGAATTAGAATTAGATTTAGATTTAGAATTAGAATTAGCTAGAATTAGAATTTTTAAAATTAGAAAAATATTTGGAAATATATTAGCTAGAATTAGAATTTTTAGTAATTATAATTAGCTAGACTTAGAGAATTTGTTCTGTTTAAATTTAAAATATACCACATTCTCTATATAAATAACCGATGAAATAATTTCTCTAAGTGTCCGATGAAATAATTTCGCTAAGTGTCCGATGAAATAATTTCGCTAAGTGTCCGATGAAATAATTTCGCTAAGTGTCCGATGAAATAATTTTGCTAAGTGTTCTTCATTTTATAAATTTTACTAGCAGGTGTTGAACTATGGATCCCCAAGAACATGCACGTGATCCGCACGCCGATCAGCTCGCGGAAATGGGTGAGGCGGAGAAGGAAAGATACATGTGTCAGATGATTTTTGAAGATGCAACGGCCATATATCATGATCACGACGGTGGACAGGCGTTTAGCAATCAATTTTTGAATGACTCCGGTGACGGAGTTGAGAATATAGAAGATGTAGTAGATGATGACGACGACAACGTCGAGGATGCAGAAGTGCCCTCCAGAACAAACTCTACCAATGTATATCTCAAGTCACTGTTGACGCAACAATTAATTTGTATTGCACTTACTAACGAATCATTATTTTCCCGTTTAGGTTCCCTCCGGAACAGCTAGCGCAAGTACTGAGTCAAAGTCGAAACGAGGCCTGGCCGCAAGGTTGAAAGATACCGCAAGGTTCCCGATCGATACAGTTGCTGCTGATGGAAAACCACTGGAGCCCCCAGAAACTTATCGCAAATTCGTAAATCAGTGCGGAGTTGTTGTAAGAGACCTGGTCCCGATCAACTTAATAGAATGGAATAAGCCGAAGACCGGCGCCAACGTTGGAGCTACTTATGTCGATGACAGATTGAAAAAAATTCTTTGCGACACGGTATGGCTAAATTTCAGCGTAGCGAAAAATAAGAAGAAGAAAGTCGAGGAGTGGGCTTTGAAGAAGATGGCCACACAATTCCAGAGGTGGAAGAAAGACTTGTGGAAGAAATATAAGGACGAAGATCCAGTTTTCACTGGGCACCTAGTGAAGATAAGAGACGCTTGCGATGATTTTAAGGCGTACAAGAAATCGGGTGTCTTTGCATCCCGATCAGCCACAAATAAGGAGAATGCGAAGAAGAAGAAATATCACCATATTTTGGGGTCAGGTGGCTACATGACTGCCCTGCCTAGGTGGCGACGCTATGAAGATGCGCTTCTGAAAAGAGGTATCATTCCACAGACACATGACTGGCCCGATAGGTCCAAGTTCTGGTTGTTCGCGCATGGGGCAACGTTGGACGCTGAGACTGGGATGATTGTTGCGGAGGGACCATGGTCGGAAAAAATAAAAAATGTCGTAGCAGAACTAGAGAAGGCAATAGAAGCTGTTCAAAAAGGAACTTTTGTTCCCGATAGAGAGAACGACGAGCTACCGAAAGCACTCGGGAACCCCGAAAAGTGGGCACGAACACGAGGCTTTGGAGCCACTACCCCGTGGAGCCAAGGGTTTCCAGCGGACCTTGGCACTTACAGAAGCCGTGGTAGAAGCAAGAAGAAGGCGCTGGAATGGATATCGACATTAGAAGATAAGGTGGCGTTTCTCTTGGAGAAAGGGGGACACCATGTACCTGACACTGAAGAGGAGGTAGAACATCGTCCTGCACCTGATCAGCTGCAAATAGAAAACGTACCTGTAGCAGATGCCGTCCCATCTCAGCATAGAAGCAGCGTGGGTTCCACGCAGCTGCATCTAGAAGACGGTCGTGCAGTCGAACCGTCGGCGCCTCACTACCCCGTGGATGATATCACGGAGAAGACAAACTGTGAGATACATATGCCAATGGGGAACATATCCTTCAGGGTGGCGTCAGGCTATGCTTTACCGAATCAACCTGGAGCAACCTACCATGGTGGTCAGATTCCAGCATCCCATGCTCGTGTCGGGTTGTCAACAATTACGCCGGGATGCCATTCAATTGAGCTCCATATTCCTGGAGGTGAAGGCGAGAAGACACTGGGAGAAATGGAGCTTGGTATCATCTTGTGGAATAAGAAACACATCGTGTCGTGGGATAATCACGGCAGATGTTACCTGGGGTAACTGATCTTGGGGCAAGTCGACGCAGGTATTTGGGAGAGGGTTTAGCTCGAAAGAGAACATGGCGAAAGCAATCTAAGAACCGGAAAACAACTCGCCGGCTCTCGATATGATTATACTGGATACTCGATAATAGGTGTTACAGTTATGACTTGAATCTCTCTTAGGCGAAGCCCAGGGGTTGGTTTATATAGTACTCATATCCCCCTTGACTTGCCTTACAAAGCGCTTCTCGAGTCCTATTCGAACTCTTCATACGAACCCTAACTTTCTTTACCGTAACCCACAATCCGGGTTACGATCCTTACAAGTCCTGGGCCTTCTAGAAGCTTCTTTGTCCTTAGCCGGATTTGATCCATCCGTCGTTTGGGCCGGATCTCACCTGAGAGTCGGCATACCGGGTTACTATCCCCTCATCAGTAGTCCCCAGAATAGCCTGGGCTTCCAAGATTTACTCTTCGAAGCGCCGGCTATTCCCTACAGAAATATAAGACACAAACATATGAAAATCAGGACGCAGCGCGCTGATGAATAGCCGTGACTGGTACCAAGGAAGCCAAGTAAAAGCCCGGCTCTCCCTCAAGGGTTCTCCTTTAATCTTCCAGACTCGAGCTTTAGTAAGGAACTCCATGACTTCGCACCTTCTTCGATAATTATTGCTAATACCAGGAAAGAGATTCCCCCCTTCTCTTTTCTCGGGACCATATCTAAGTGCACATAAAGCACGTCTTCAAATTTCAAAATGTCCAACTATTACTCCGCAACCCCCGGGTTTCGCCCGTTAGGATAAGCTTTTCCACCCGGTTTATTATAAATAAGCCCCAGGAGGCAAACTCAACCCTTAACGGCTCACTTTCCCCATTTCTCTTCTCCCCAAGTTCAAGCTCGCAGAGCGCCACCACGGGAACCCCACGCATCTCGCCGGAGCCCATCCGCCTTCGTTTGCGCTCCGCCGCCGCGCGAGCCGCACCAGCTCCCGAATCCACCGTCAAGCCTCCGATTCGCCGGCCAACGACCACGAAAGGACACGAATCTTGCGCCATCTGTCTCCGCAAGGCCTTACTCCAATCTCCTTCAGTAAGTCCCTTACATCCTCCAACTTACCCCCGCAATTTCTTAGTTCTTCCTCTAATTAGATCTGAATCGAGCGGTCCGCAATTTCTCGGGCTGCGCCGGATTAACTCACTGATACTTACCATAAACATTCCTATGGATAGGATTCATAGCTTATATTACTCCCCTAACTCCAGTAATCGTTAATCTGGTCACAATTTTAGAAATAGGATTCCCAATCTAAGCTCGGGCCATCTGAAATTTCCGCCCTTGTTCTCCTTCCTCAGAAAATCTTACTTCTCCGACTCATTCGCAGATGGTAAGCATATAAGCATCCCCCTAACTCCTCCAAACATTTGCTTTTACGGAAAGCTCCATGTATTTTGTAAGGTCACTTGATACCCGGATAAATCATTCTTGACCCAGCGAGGCAATAGCCGGGTTATGTTCAAATTGCGGGTAATTGCTTGCCTGCTAACTTCCAAGTTTTTGTTCCTTACGTCCTTTCCTTCGATGTTTTACCAGGTCAATCCCATGGCACCCAAGAGGCAGGGGAAACAGCCGAATAAGGCTAAATCCACAAGCTCCATATCGGCCAATTGGGGGAAGTCCTCCGTCACCAAGGCCAAGCTGGAGGAGTTGGTCGAGCTTGGAACCCTACCTCCACAGGAGTCTATCCACTGGCGAGTGCCAGGCAATGAAACCCGGCCTTCTCCAGCGACGAATGAGGTAATATGCTTCGTTGAACATGTGACCCGGGGCTTTAGGCCTCCGGGTCACCCCTTCTTCCGTGACGTCCTAGACCATTACAACCTCCGTATCTTCGATATAGGTCCAAACTCCATTTTGAACATCTCCCATTTTATTGTTCTTTCCGAATCTTACTTGTGCACACCGCCAAGTCTAGCCCTCTTCGTCGAACTTTTTCAGTGCAAGCCGTGTCGCGAAAGCGGCGACGGCGCACTTCTCACTTGCGGCGGGGGTCTCTATCCAGCGCCGCAAGAACTCCCTGATGCCTCCTATTTCTCTCAATTCCCACGTAAAGCACTGGCAGCTTTCGTACTTCTACTGCCAGGATACCTCTCCACCCGGCGAAAAGAAGTTGCCGGGTTACTCGGAGGGTCAACTTGACATCTCCGAGAAATTCAACGCCTTCGCGTCTGAACCGGACAGGGAGGCGATCTTGCCTTTATTAGCTAGGATCTCCATCTTGTCCGCCCGAGGCCTCATCGGGCTAAACCTGGTGAAGACCTGGGTTAGCTTCCGCATTCAGCCAAACTCCATTCGTGAGAAGCTGATGTGCGAATACTCGGGTCAAACCACGGACCCAATCCGATTCTCCACCCGCACCCTTGCTCCGGGTGACATTAACAAAACAATTAAGGGTTTCCTGACAGAGAAGCTCGAAGTAATCCGGAGCATAGCCGGACTAGAACCTTTTACCCTCGAGAATCCAACCCCTGGAGTAAGTTTTCTGCCTTTTGATTTTGACTTCTAACACTTACTTTTATTCGCTTCTCTTGACTCGATATTAATCACTATCCTGGCATCTTCTCCTCAGGCCGATGATGACTTTTGGACGGTCGACTCCACTCCTAATTCCGAAGACGGGGAGGAGGAAGACGATGTCGTTGACTCGAATGAAGGTACCTACTTGATTCCTTTGCACACGTTATATCCTGCCTTTTCTTCTTCTTTATGCTGTAACTCGGACATTTCTCAGAGCGAGAGGACCAAAGCGAAGAAGAAGAAACGGACAGCAGGGGCGGGTCCACCAGCGAGGAGGAAGAGCCGGAGCCAGCCACCAGAACCGGAACAAAGAGGAAATCCCAGAGGATAGCCCTCCAGGTTTTTACTTCATCCCCTTACACTTTGGTTTTTTGCTCCCATAACGTCACTCCGGGGCTAACCCCATCTTCACCCCTTTTGATCATAACTGAAGGAGCCACCCATGACTAGGCGCCGAGTAACCCGGAATCATCCGGGCAACGAGACCCCTAACCCGGTTGCTTCGCCGCCCCCGGTTCAACACCCTGGTATTTGTTGTAAACAAAACTTCTTTCCAGTCATTCCTTTGTAACGTAATCCCAGACCTCTCTTGCCATTTCTCAGTCTCTTCCGGGTCTAGTGACGGCTTCCCCTCGGACTTCCCGGTAAACACCGGGTAAACGCCTTTTCCGGATATTATACCGAACTTTCATCCCCTTTCTTTCCATAACCAAAGATTAATTACGCCTTTGCACCTTCTTCAGAGCCACGGTTATTAGTAGCGACCAGGAGGACACCGAAGCTAAAGTCCGGGTCGAGGGCGAGTCGGCTGATGATGCCTTCACTACGGCTGGCGACGAGCAAATGTCGCCACCGGAGCCAGCTAGGCATGACGCCGAGTATCCAATCGCTTCGCACACGAGCGAGAAGGAGAAGGGGGCAGCTTCAAGCGCGGGAGGGGGACCAGACTCCGACATTCGGATGACCCGGGTGCCACCTCCTGTTACAAGAAATGCTCCTTTTCCCACTTTCCAGGTACCCGAGCCATCTAACTCGGATAACGCTGACTTTAACCAGCTGATGAGCGCTCTTCTTGCCATGAAAGCTTCAGAAGGGACTGTCTTAGAACGTATGGCTGCAGCACATCAGGTAATTTTCACTTGATACTCCTTATTATACATCCAGTCCCCAAGTCCCGAGTATAATTTTTTTTTTTAATTATCCTCGGTACTTCGCATAGTACTTGCCGGCAATCATTTCCTCAGATAAAATACTCTCGCGATATCCGGCTTACAGCTTCACCCGGCCTTTGCAGGCAGAGATTACTCAGTCAGATGAAGCGTTACTTAAGGCTAAGCAGCTCTTGCTGGCTGAAGTTAAGCGTAGGGAGGCCCTTGAAGCGGAGATAAAGACTTTGAAAAAAGATGTCTCCTCATACAAGAAGAAGTACCATGCTGCCCAGTCCTCGCTGAATAACCTGTCGGCTCAGCTTACGGACACTTACCGTATCTTGCTAAGTAAGTTTGCTATTTGCGATTAATTTGCGTACCTCTATCTTGCCGCTGTAATAACCAACATGACTGATATGCTTTCACATGTTTGGATTGCAGGTGCTAACCTTGCTGCTCCGGAGGAGAATGCCATTACTCAAGTAAAAACTCTGAAAACTGTGCTCCGGACGTTTTTTGCCGGCACGAAACTTTTGCTGGATGCTATCAAGTGGCCTTCTGAGGTATACCCGGGCGAGGCCCTTATACAGGCCTTTTCCACAGCACCTGGATGGATTGAAATACTGAAGCGTTCGTCTTGCCGAATTGGGGTGACCCGGGCTTTAACGCTGGCGAAGGCTTATTTTCCAAAGCTTGACCCGGCAAAGATAGTATCCGGGTTCCCAGAATTTAAAGCTGACGGGTCCAAATTCAAGCCCCAGGATTTCAAAGCTATACAATCTGCGGTACGTCCTTCAGCCACAGCTTTGGCCGACAAGATGGATCTAAACACAATTATGAGCTCGTATGATTCTGAGGGCAAGGTTATCCTGGTGGAGGCGCCTCCCCCTATTGATATGTTGGACAAATGGTCGACTGATCTGGCTAGGAGGAAGGAAGAGGCTGCAAAGAGGGAAGCAGAACTGGGCGTAAAGCCGTCTACCTCTACCCCAGCCGTGCCTCCGCCTGTTCGTCCAGAAGTGAAGAGCCCGGGTAAAGCTGCTGGTAAGGCCAAGGAGCAAGTCCAAGATTCAGACCCGGAGGACCACTCTCAGGACGCCGAGTAGGACGCTACCCAACGCTTTGTGTTTCTCGAGACTGATATGATTTTTGGTGGTGCGCTTGTGCACCATTGACGCTGATACTATGACTGTATGCTTATTAATCTTATGATAACTCTTTGCCTCCCCTGGCTTTTGATAATCTCGATCCCTGTGTTACTTATAAGCTTATTCTCGATACTTCGAACTCTTGTTTTCAGTTTCCTTTTGAGACTCGGCTAACCGAGTATCGTAGGTTTTGATAGAGGAACCTTTCTTTAAGTCCCCAATACTCGGAAATTAAGGTTTTCAGGCTTGGGTAGTTAAAACAGTTTGTTTCTGTTTCGAAGTCCCCAGTCCCCATGACCCAAAGTACGAGCTATAGGGGCGTGGCCTTTCTCAGATGACATACTGCTGTTTACCAAGCTGAATACCAATATCTGTTTACATAAATACTGAAGTCATGCTTAATATTTGTTGAGTTTCCGGCTTTTTTAGCCTTATACTCTGCATGGACTTGTGGTTTAGATGACCCTTTTGATTATCTTGTACTATAAGCCGGCTTTCGCGTGGATACCATGTCGTTGCGTCTATACGAAAAACAAGATCAAGCAAGCCACACTGGGCTGCATAATTTGATTGTGATCGTACGCGAACAGATCATGCCACTTTAGTGCGAGTCACATCGAGCTTAAGTAAGAATAACCAAGAAATTTGGCTCCTTTGTCCAGTTATAGGATTGCAGCTGTACCCGTTTTTTCGAGTAATCAGCCCCCATAACTCATAGGCATCATGGCCGGGTCTCCGGGTCTTGTGATTACTTATTGAAGCAGATCACCCCCCGGAGACCTATATTCATGTAATGTATTTCGATGATACTGATGTATTGATAGTAACAATGTTACTTACTTGTAACTGAAGCAAAGACCATGATAAGACTCGAAACCATCTTCTTTTATTGATAAAAATTTCTTTTTTGATTCAGCAGGCCGCCTCATTAAAAACCTTCCAGTCCCCTTAGGTACCCTGGATAGGAAAAGAGTGCGTATGAAACCTGCCGCCCATTACACTGCTTTAGTTATTCTCGAGAATCGGCCTCGCGTTGATACGGCCGATGCACATTCTCCACTTGCTATGCCCTTTCGTAATGAGTACCGGATTTGCTAGCCAGTCCGGGTATATCTTCCTTGGAACGTGATCAGCTGCGGACGGTGGTACGCCTTCTTCTTCCCTGCTGAGAGTTTTGAAAGTATTGCTCCTGATGAAGCCTACCATCTTAGGGTTTTGTTCTGCCCTAACTTTTGCTTTGTCCCCCTCATCGCACTCAGCTGCTATACCCCGGTTTCCGTGTATTGTAATGGTCTTCTTGGGACCCGGGATTTTCAGTTGCAGGTACACATAACACGGTCTTGCCATGAACTTGGCATAAGCCGGCCTTCCAAACAATGCATGATAAGGACTGCGCAACTTTACTACCTCAAAGGTAAGCCACTCGACTCGATAATTATCCTTTGACTCTCCAAAAGCTACTTCCAGTGCCACCTTTCCTTCAGGGCATGCTGAGTGACCCGGCACTATCCCGTGAAAAACTGTTGTACTCTTTTGCAGCTGCGATTCCTTTAAGCCCATTCGCAGAAAAGTTTCCCAGTACAGGATATTGATACTACTTCCTCCATCCATCAGGACTTTTTTCAGCTCGTAGCCGTTGACCTGTGGTGCCACTACCAAAGCTAAGACTCCCGGGTGATCAACTCTATCCGGGTGATCCTTCCTGCTCCATGTTACCTCTTGTTCTGACCACCTCAAATACCTTGGAACAGCGGAAGAGACCGAATTAACTGCTTGTTTCAGTATCTTCTTATCCTTGTTAGAGCCTCCTGTAGTGTGCACATGATATTGACCCAGCTGTTTGGGGTTAGCTTGAAAACCTCCTGCTCCATTTTGATTGTTACCTTGATTTCCAGCTGGCGGATTGCCGGCTGGGGGCGGCCCATTACCCAAGTTTCCACCTAGACCCGGACCTCCTCCCCGGCCCGCACCTCGCATAGCTCTGTTCACTTCTTCGTTCTTCCACCTTTGTAAGTCGGCACATTGCTCTAGTGAATGATTGGCCGGCTTGCCATTCCTGCTATGCTTCGGGCACGCCATCCTAAATATGTCCCAACTGTTGCTTGGTCTTGGAGGTCCTTGGTAGTGTCCCCCATTGTGATTCCCAGTATTAAAATTCCCTTCGGATCTAGGTCTTGAAGACCCGGCCTCCGTGTTGGCTACAAACTCGGAATTCCCGTCGAACGGGCGCTTGTTTTGGCTACTTCCATTATTGTTTGGCGCCGACCCATTGCCGGTTTTCCCGCTGCTACTTGCGTTTGCTTTTGCTTTCTTGTCGTCAACTTCCTCCTCTGTGGTATCCGTTGCAGCGTGTTTGTTGCACGCATCCATTAACTCCCCCATTGTAACCTCCGCTGCATTCCTACTAGATTTCATGCGAGTTAGCTTTTGTACCAAAGGAACGTACTTACATGTTTTTGCCATAGCTTGTAGCGCGTCCTTAGGCTGGATATCCGTAGACGAGTGGAGTATCTCCATAACCCGGCGTACCCAGCTGCGTGCCGATTCTCCTTTCTTCTGAACGCATCTTTCTAAATCATCAATAGTAAATAACTTTCTGCATGTCCCATGAAAGTGCTTGATGAATGCGGTCTTTAGCTCCTCCCACGATTTGATCGATTTTTCCGGTAGGTTGGTGAACCATAACTTTGCTGCTCCCTCTGACATCATTAAGTACATGAATTTGGCTTGGAGATTCTCGGATGCGTTGCGAATTGACATTGCCATCTCATAGCTGCTCAGCCACGTTTCTGGATCCATTGTTGGCTCATAATTTACTACTTTCCCCGGTTCTTTGAACTTCTCCGGGTAAGGTTCTGCTCTGATATCGTCCGAAAGGCACTTTGGCCCCGCAAGGGTGGTTGGGGCCGGTCTTGCCCGGGAAACGCGTGACCCGGCCGGGGGTGCCACGGGGTGAGGAGCCACCGGTGGATCGTGTGCTGCAGACCCGGCCCCGGCTCTTCTGGCCCTGGAGCTGTCCACTACTGCCTGTGCTGCTGATACTGCCGGTACTGTCTGGACGCGCGGTGGGGGTGGCATCTGCTGTTGCTCTTCCCTTCGTCGTGCCGCGCTTGTTTGGACGTTGCCCTGTTGTTGACTCACGTATGGCGTCCCATGCATCCCACTTCTGTGATCTGGATAATTGACTTGCTGTGCTACCGCGGTGTGCAGCAGATCTATCGCTCGCCGGGTTTCTTCTGCGTGCGGCGAGTCTCTTACAGGAATCTGGTTTAATGCGAGTGTTGCTGCATACACGTTGTCCATGGGGTTGTTGTAGTGACCTGCTGGGGTACGGAATCGCGATGGTGGAGGCGGCGTGATGTTGCCGGCTGTCGCCCCCGTCCGAGGCAAGGGTAACCCGGCTGGCGCGTTTACCGGCTGCACTCCCGTTGCTGGTTGCGGTATGGTCCCTTGGTTCGCCGGTGGGATTGGCTGATCTTGAGGCGTGAACACCAGGGCAGTCGGGTTGATAACCCCTCCTGTTGCCGGTAACATAGTTCGGTGCCTTTGGTGAATCCTCGTCGTTTCCTCCCGAAGCCGGGTCTCTAGGTCATCCAGTTCCCGCTGCCGCGCTGCCATCCCCTGCTTTTCTGCTTCTACCTGCCTTCTTTGCTGCTCCAATGCACGACGAGCCACGTCCAGATCTCTTACACGCTCTGCTGCGTTTTCTGGGGTGATAACTGTAGCTAGGACTGTGGGATCCAAGATCAAATTATTATCAAACAGAGCTGGGTGACGCGGATTCGAGGGGCCCGCCCCTGGTGTCCGGTTTGCTTGGAACCCAAACATATTTGCGTGTCGCTCCTCGTCCGCTGGGCGACTGGTGACAGACGCCGACTCTCCATCGACTTGGGCCAAGACCGGGTCAACTGGTCCTTGCTGCTGAGCCGCTGCCTGAACCGCCCCAGCTGGTGCCGCGGCCGCGTTTTCTTGATTGAGATTGGTCGCGGGAGCCGCATAAACTGCAACCCGGCGCATGATGCCCGGTGTAGATTCGTACTGTTCTTCCTCGCTGGTTTCCCTTTCATATCGATCCTCCGACAAATCCCGTATAGACTCGGTATCATCCTCCCTCTCTATCTGACCCGTTGTTCCAATCGATTCTTCTTTTCCCGATCGGACATACGCGTCTTCCCCTGACATAGAATCAGATCCAACATTATCACAATTCGAACTGGAAGTACATATCATACCGATGAAGACGTTGATGCGGCCGACTGTCACGACGGATCCGGTTTCGAGGTGATCCGACTCTGGCCCCCAGCCAGAATCGTCTACCATCTTCTCTCCTTGGTTGTTGACGTAGATTTCTCCGACGACGAGGTTCCTCATGTTCTTCCGAGCTTCTCCCGTGATGTAAACACCTTTGGACGCAGGCCCCACGGTGGGCGCCAACTGTCGTGGGATAATCACGGCAGATGTTACCTGGGGTAACTGATCTTGGGGCAAGTCGACGCAGGTATTTGGGAGAGGGTTTAGCTCGAAAGAGAACATGGCGAAAGCAATCTAAGAACCGGAAAACAACTCGCCGGCTCTCGATATGATTATACTGGATACTCGATAATAGGTGTTACAGTTATGACTTGAATCTCTCTTAGGCGAAGCCCAGGGGTTGGTTTATATAGTACTCATATCCCCCTTGACTTGCCTTACAAAGCGCTTCTCGAGTCCTATTCGAACTCTTCATACGAACCCTAACTTTCTTTACCGTAACCCACAATCCGGGTTACGATCCTTACAAGTCCTGGGCCTTCTAGAAGCTTCTTTGTCCTTAGCCGGATTTGATCCATCCGTCGTTTGGGCCGGATCTCACCTGAGAGTCGGCATACCGGGTTACTATCCCCTCATCACATCGTGTTTCCTAACGCGGTGCCAAGGGCACCGACTCCTCCAGGTACAAATGCACCACCTCCATCAATTACTGAATGTTGCACCACATGTAAGCCTATTTTTAATAGTTTTTTCCCTTTGTACAGAGAATGCACGACCTCCAAGTCCACCCCCCAACGCACCTCCAAGTCCACCCCACAACGAAGATTGGGAGCCCGAGGCCGAGGGTCCATCGCCCGTGCACTCCCGTGAGCCGACGGATGCGCCCACTACGGGTACGGCAAAGCGGAAGCTGCAGTTCAAAAGAAACGGGACTCCTCCCAAGAAGAGACCAAGGAAACACAAGAAAGTCGAGACTCCCCCGAAGTTACCAGGCCTGATGACTCCGGAGGAACTAGACGAGGCCGTGAAAGCCAAAAACAAAGCATGGTTCGCACGGTTTCCCCTGAAGCCCCCTCCAGACGTCTGGAAGGAAACTCTGAAGAACATCCCAAAGTGGCAAATTGAGCGCACCATCGACAACTTATATTATCCTGCACCGCCGCGACCGCCGCCCCTTTCAGACTATGAACGGTACATTGAAAAGATGCACACCGCACAGATGAAGCAGGCGGAGCAGATGAAGCAGGCGGAGCAGACGAAATGCGGGAAACAAGTTCTCCAGCTCTGACAACAAGAAGCACGGTCAATTGCCCCGCTCAAGGTGTTATCTGACCAGGCTTCAATGTCCGGTCCACGCATGGGCGACTCCGGTTACGCTATTGCTGATGTGGTATATAAATACAAGCCCGAGCACCCTCTGGTCGAAAATCCTACTGATCTAACAACCCAACTACGGAATTTACTTGATTGGTACTTGGAGGCCGCAAGGCAAAAGAGAGACTGTATCATGGCGGCAGTTCAGGATCAACACTACTTCGGAGAGTACGGCGTGGAGCTTGGGTTCGATGAATTTTTCCAAATGTACAATCAACGTGCCCTCGACAAGTCTATCCTCAGCTGCTACTGTTTGTAAGTGATTTATTTGTGTAATTTAATTATTTAGTTAAGCTCGCGTTCATTGCCCGTATAATTATCACTCACGACATTCTTTTTGTACTATGCAGAATGAAGATTCGTGAATGCAGGCTGGCAGGAATCTGGGACTTTGGGTTCATTGACCCGTATTCGTATCATCAAGACACAATAGAAAAGTTCAACAAGGATACACCGGATGATTTGCTAAGGTTTTTGAAGCGACAAAGTACCAAAAAAGAAATACTTTGGCCCTACGGATTCAAGTGAGTGTTCCTGTCTTGTAGACATTCCATTTTGCTTACCTGATGTTAAGTGTAATTGATGAGTATGCATGACTGCGTGTGTACACGTGCGCAGGTCCCACTTCATATTGTTCATCATTAGAATCGATCAAGGACAATTTGAAGTCTGGGACTCGTTAACCTGGGACGCTGACACATGGAAGAGCGCGCGTCAGATGCTTCAAAGGTATATATATATCGGACTCTTTCATTCATCGGCCTCTTTTTCGTTCATTTCCTGATATCAAGTAAGTAATAATTAACTCTTGTATTCATTTTTCTTTTGTCGGACAGGGTTTGGCAAATATTCATCAAGGAAGAACCCGGTACATGGGCAGACAAGCTCCACTTTCAGATTAACAAAGTAAGTAGTACTATGTACCCTCGTTTCAATACCATTACCATTCTCTTGATTATTATTAATTTGACTGAATTATGTTCTCGTATATAGAAAGTCCCGCAACAACCACAGAGAACTGATTATTGTGGATACTACGTTTGCGAGTTCATTCACAGGATTATCAATGAGAAATCCCGTACTTCCAGAAATCTAGAGGTACGTAACCGGATCTTCATAACTTTATTTATGTTGCCATCAATTATGTTTAGTTTTGTTCATAACTTAATTGTTTTCATCTACTTCTTTTAAAGATGGAACGAAAGCGGGCGATGCTCAAACCAATCCAACGTTGCAAGGCAGTTGCAGAGGAATTGGCAGGATTTCTCCTCACGCAAGTCATAGATGAAGGCGGAGAATTTTTCCATCCTATGAACTGATAGCCAGCTCACTTCTCTATGCAAGTATACAGCTATTGAAAACAAACTTCAGACTATGTAATGCTCGGTTGAGTACTTCGTGTTACATGTATATATATATGTACTTTTATTTGGTGCATCAACATTTAACCGCAAACACGGAATCGGTGTTTCCGGATACGTATTTCCGATTACGTGTTTCCGATTCCGTGTTCGTAAAAAACGAAACACGGACACACGAAATCGGAAAGACTAAACGGAAACACGTAAATGGAAACACGTAAACGGAAACGCTGAAAATACGGAACACGCCCTAAACCCCAAACCCTAAATATGGAATCGGAAACCCTGAAAAGAAAAGGAAAAAAAATGAAAAAAAGCTTTAGGACCGGTTGGTGTTACCAACCGGTTCTAAAGGTCCTCCGCCTGCGCGCGCTCTTTGACGCCCACGTGGAGGCCTTTAGCACCGGTTGGTGACAGACCGGTTCTAAAGGGGGGGCTTTAGTCCCGGATACATAGCACCGGATTTGTATCCGGGTCCAAAGGCCCTTACAAACCGGTGCTAATGCCCTGTTCTCCACCAGTGCAGGATTTTCCTATTTTCTAAAAATGTATAAGTATTGTTTTATTTCCTCTAGAATCTTGCAACCATCACTACATTGCGTCCCTTTATGGGAGGCACATGAAAGTGCCTCGAATATTAGCAAGAGTACCTCAAAAAATATTTCAAGGAAAAAAAACTCCAAATTTTGTTGAATAAATAAATGAATTTTGTGGCACACTTGTGCCTTACAAAAATATATTTTGAAGGCTCTTTCAATAACGCCTCTTAAGAAATCCTTGAAAAGTTTTGAAGGCACTTTAAGTCATGCCTCTAGTTTCACTTCAAAATTTTGAAGAAAATTTTAGTAATGCCTATATTTTTTCTTTCATCTAGAGCTACAATTGTAACAACTATATCGTGCTCAGTTAGATCGCCCTCTTGCTCAATTTCTTCATATATTGTGTCATTTTTCCATTACACCTACTCCTAAAATTGAATATAGAGTTTTCTAGAAGTTTTCTCCGTAAAACTACATGTCATGTATGATGATTGATTGAAACTTGTTTACATTGCATATGAGACGAAAAATGGATTCATTCTACCATTTGAGAGAATGGAGATAATAGCATAAAACTACCACTTTAGGCGCTTTTGTGCGGAAAACTACCACTAGACGTTTCAATCGCAAAAAACTATCAGATTTTTCTCCGACGTTCTCAATAAACACTCAACTGTCTCTGATGACGAATTGATGCCGAAATTGACACTGGGTCCCACTTGTCAGTGCAATTAATAAATAAAAATCTAAGAAAGAAAAGAAAAATATCAAATATGAATGAAAGAAAAGCCCCACAGCCAGTTCGCCACGCGCCCGCCCCGCTGCTGTTGCCGCCCGCCGCCGCCCGAGCAGCCCGTGCCGCCCGCCGCCGCCGCGCGTGCGCCCCGCTGCTGTTGCCGCTTGCCGCCGCCCGAGCCGACCGTGCCGCCCGCCGCCGCCGCGCGCGCCCCGCTGCTGTTGCCATACCGCATGCACCGGCACCGCAGCCGCCGCCACGCGCCCGCCCCGCCGCTGCTGCTCGCCGCGCCGTCCACCCGCACGATTCCGGCTCGGCCACCACGGCCTTCTCCGCCGCGTCCGGCATCACCACGCGAGCGCCCGCGCCTCCTCAAGCTCGCCGCCCTTGCCTCTCCAAGCACCGCCACCGTGCGCGGCTCCCAGTCTCCGATGCCGTCCTCCAGCCCTGTGCGCCCGCGCCTCCTCAACCTCGACGACAACGCCGGCAAGCTCGCCAGCCTTTGCCGGGAGTGAGCTCTCCGACGCGTCCTACAGCGCGGCTAGCCCGCAGAGCTCCGGCCTAGCTGTCCTGCGTGCTCCTCGCCGTGGTTCCTCAACGAGATGTTCTCCGTAGTGCTCGCCGGTCACGGGGAAAGCGCGCACAAGGTGCTCGATCTGAGAGGAATATTGAGGAGTTCACCGGTGTGGTATTAAAATAAGGAGAGAAAAATAAATGGTGGGTCCCATTTGTCAAAATTATATTTTTTTTATTTTTTTATTGGACTGACAGGTGGGGCCAGTGTCAGTTTCGACATCAATTCGTCATCAGAGACAGTTTAGTGTTTATTGAGAACGTCGGAGAAAAATCTGGTAACATTTTGCGATTGAAACGTCTAGTGTTAGTTTTCCGCACAAAAGCACCTAAAGTGGTAGTTTTATGCTATTATCTTACCATTTGAGCTTCAATGAAACTTTGGTGTAAAAGAACATGAAACGAAGGAATCCGCCTGGTGCATGATGCCTCCACCAAAGTGCCTCCAAAGTAGGACGTTGGGGGGTAGCGTCTCATGCGGTTCTACGCAGCTCTATTTCTTCCGCAACCTCTGAAAGAACTAATCATTTGAATAATACCCAAGCAAATGGCAGCTAGCTCGCTAAGTAACTATTTCGTATCTGTCATATTGATCCATCAACATTGCATTATGATTCGTTCTAATCATGCATATCACAACCCCTTTCAAACAGATTGCCCACTTGGATGGTCACAATATATATCAACATGGAATCATGGATCAGATGATGCTACAAGGCCTATCATTTTCGACTTCGTTCGCTAGCTACTTTGCTTGCCGACCTCACACAATGTGTCACCATCTCGCCTAGTTCTAATTGGCAATTTGCGCACAGGTAAGCATTCTCCGAATCAATTATGCAAATGCTAGCGTACAGTGACATGGGACTATGGCACAGAATAGTCACGCGTGGACTGTGTCATCTGCCAATGGCGAACCTTGGCTCACTTGACCATCTGGCGTCACGTACAGGTGAACAATCTGGATTCCGGAAGATGTGTCGTGTATAACTGGCGATGCCTTCTATGCACCACATCCAAACTTTAGGGCCTTCTTTTACTTAAAGAATTTTCATATGTGTTTTAGATGGTGGAAATTCTTAGTTGTTTTTTCCATATTGTTTTATTTGTAGGATTAAATTTTTTCTTAGGGTTCATAATCGTCGTTAATGTTATTCACAATGGATTTTCACTTTTTTTGTTAAGAATTTAGGCAATTTACAGATTAAATTAATCCAAGTATAAATCATGAACATGACGTAAACATACTGATATTTAACAATATTCGTGCATACTAGATTTATAGTAGATAAATCTACGCAAACTACTAGTGTTGCACACATGGAAATAATAATGGCAGGGATGTACGTGCTATACCCTGCAGTTGGCCAATTGGCAGTAGCCGTAGCAGAGGCGGCGGCAGCAGCAGCGTTGGCGGCCTCGGTGGCAGCAGCGGCGGCGGCAGCAGCTCGATCGGCTTCGGTGGCCATGTTGACGACGGGGGCGACGCGGTAGTAGACGAAGTAGATGTACAGCAGCAGCGAGCAGTCGCGTAGTAGACGCTCCCCAAAAAGCTAATCGCCCCTCTCCCGTACAGGATCTGGAGAGGCGGGGTTTCGGAGGCCTGCTCTTCCGTCGGCCGTGTACGCGGTAGACGGGATGGGATCACCGGCGACAGCAACAGGAGGTGGAACGACAGTGGGCGCAAAGAGGCGGCGTGTGTGAGATATATGTACTGCGTCCGCCTGGGCCTCCAATTTATAGGCACGGCCGAGAAGGAGAACGGTCAATTTAATTGGCGTTTACTACAGCCGTTACCACGTGATAAAGGCGGCGTTTTACTGCGCGCAGTTATCACACGCGATCAATACGGCTGTTACCAATATAAATGTGACGCATTTAGACAACAATAATTATGACGTCTCATATTATTGCCGTGTCTGTTGACTCCCCGTTTCTGACTGCCAAAATAAAGGCATCGGCTCGGCTCATTCCCGCAACCCGCGGCGCGTCGTGACGTGACGTGTCGTGACGAGGCGGGCGGCGGAGGAGGAGGAGCGCGCGTGTGGAACACCTCCACTACTCCTCTCTCTTCATACCAACTCACACTAGTGGGGAGAGAGCTCACCTTATAAACTGGTGCAAAACTCTCCCAACTAGCAATGTGGGACTAAACTCCCACCATTTGCTATGGCAGCATGGGCCTTTGGGATTAAGTGGAAATTGGCTAATGGGCCTGTAGGTCCATCCGAATTTCAGCAATCCCCCGCCAGATCCCGAAGACCCATGGTGTTGTCCTCTGTTCCATTCACTGTTTTTATATACTGGCATTTTCAGTGGAGACCCGTTAAGGTTGAACATCCACCTAGAACAAGTAGCTACACTACATCACAACTGAACAATGGACTATGCCTTGAATTGTCAGTTTGGCGTAAAATAGTTTCACTAAATGTCTTGCCAGTACTAGGCTGCCGAAGGCTGACCCCTCGGGTGGAGCATATTAGTCATACTCCTGGCCTATTCATGAACTTATTAGAGATCACCCAATCTCATAGACTGTGACCAGCAGTCAGGATCATATAGGTGTGTTCCTCCAAAGATCGCTCTGTAGGATAGCATCTTGCTTATACAAGCCTTGGAACACATTAAGACAAAAGTCAACCTGCCATACAGTTTTTGAGAGTACTGCATCTCCAGTGGAGTGGGTTAGTAAAATTACTCTCCTCAGTTAACCACTAGCTTGTTTTCCCAGGTCCCACTTCACGGGATCTCCGATCACATAGGTTGGGTTACTGCCATGGCAACTCATGTGGGTCTCATACCCATCTCCCTCGATGCACTTTCTATCACAACACGTGATAGCCCTTTAGTAAAGGGATCTGCCAGATTCTTAGCCGACTGGATATAATCCACCGCTATCACTCCGGAGTTTCTTAAATGTCTGACAGCTTTTAATCTCATTTTTATGTGCTTTGTGGACTGTGCATTGTCCTTTGAACTCTTCACCTTGACAATTACTGTTTGATTGTCACAGTTCGTAAGGATAGCCGGTACTGGCTTTTCAACCACAGGCAAGTCCATCAAAAGATCTCGAAGCCATCCTGCTTCGACACTAGACGTGTCTAATGCTGTTAATTCTGCTTCCATTGTCGATCTCGTTAAGATCGTTTGCTTGCAAGATTTCCAGGAAACAGCACCACCTCCAAGGGTAAACACATACCCCGTTGTGGCTTTCATCTCATCAGCATCAAAGATCCAATTCGCATCACAATACCCTTCAAGTACCGAAGGATATCCACTGTAGTGAAGTCCATGGTTCACGGTACCTTTCAGATAGCGCATAATTCTTTCTACAGCATGCCAATGCACATCACCCGGATTGGAAACAAACCGGCTTAGTTTGCACACAGCAAACATGATGTCAGGCCTCGTAGCGCTCGCTAGATACATGAGTGAACCAATTACTTGCGAGTACCTCAGCTGATACTTAGCTGTGCCTTCGAACTTTCGAATCCGCACACTAGGATCATATGGTGTTGGAGAAATTTTGCAGTCCGAATATCCAAAACGACTCAAAACCTTCTCAACATAATGGGATTGCAGAAGTGTAATCCCACCCTCTTTGTATCTCAATAGCTTGATGTTCAAGATAACATCAGCCACACCAAGATCTTTCATCTCAAAGTTCTGGGATAGAAATGACTTAACCTCATTGATTACTTTGAGGTTGGTCCCAAATATCAGTATGTCATCAACATACAAACACAAAATAACTCCTTCGCCCCCACCATGGCGATAGTATACACATTTGTCAGCTTCATTAACAACAAAGCCAACAGATGTTAAAGTTGTATTGAACTTCTCATGCCATTGCTTAGGTGCTTGTTTCAGCCCATATAAAGATTTCAGTAATTTACACACCTTTCCTTCTTGACCATCTAACACAAAGCCATCTGGCTGTTGCATATAGATTTCCTCGTCTAACTCTCCATTTAGGAAAGCCGTCTTAACATCCATCTGATGGACGAGAAGACCATGCGAGGCCGCCAACGAGAGTAATACTCGAATGGTGGTCAGTCTGGCCACAGGTGAATAAGTATCAAAGAAATCTTCATCTTCTTTCTGGGAATAACCCTTGGCCACAAGTCTAGCCTTGTACTTTTCAATCGTACCATCAGGCCTAAACTTCTTTTTGAACACCCACTTACATCCTAATGGTTTACAGCCATAAGGACGTTCAGTGATCTCCCACGTTCCATTAGCCATGATGGAATCCATCTCGCTACGGACCGCTTCTCTCCAGTAGTCAGCATCTGGAGATGCATAAGCTTCTGAAATAGAAGTAGGAGTATCATCCACAAGGTACACAAGGAAATCATCACCAAAGGACTTTGCAGTCCTCTGTCTCTTGCCCCTACCAAGGGTTTCCTCGTCATCCTTCTCAGGATTCTCATCATGTGTTTGTTCATAATATTCCATAGGAATGGCAGGTTCAGGAGTCTCCTCTGATTCCTGTCTAGAAGTGCTTTGCATATCTCTCATAGGAAAAATATCCTCAAAGAATGTAGCATCTTTAGACTCCAAAATCGTACCGACCTTCACGTCAGGTACCTCAGATTTCACTACTAGAAATCTATAGCCAACGCTATTCTTAGCGTATCCCAAATTAACGCAATCCACGGTCTTTGGTCCAAGTTTACGCTTTTTGGGGATCGGCACATTAACTTTTGCCAAACAGCCCCAAGTACGTAAGTACGAGAGTGTTGTTTTTCTCTTCTCCCATTGCTCATAGGGAGTGACCTCATTGTCTTTCGTCGGAACTTTATTCAGGACATGACATGATGTCAATATAGCCTCCCCCGACCATGCCTTGGATAAACCCGATGTATCTAACATGGCGTTAACCAAATCTGTTAGAGTATGGTTTTTCCTTTCGGCAACCCCATTTGACTGAGGTGAATAGGGAGGCGTCCTCTCGTGAATAATGCCATGTTCCGCACAGAAAGAGTCAAACTCATTAGAAAAATACTCTCCACCATGATCTGACCGGATTCGTTTAATTTTCTTTTCAAGTTGATTCTCAACTTCTGCCTTATAGATTTTAAAGTAGTGTAGAGCCTCATCTTTAGTGTTTAACAGATATACATAGCAAAACCTAGTGGAATCATCTATTAACGTCATGAAGTATCTCTTTCCACCTTTAGTCAACACACCATTCATCTCACAGAGATCAGAATGTATGAGTTCTAATGGCGCCAAGTGTCTCTCCTCCGCAGCCTTGTGGGGCTTGCGAGGTTTCTTTGCTTGTACACACGAATGGCACTTAGAACCTTTGGCTAAAGTGAAACTTGGAATTAAATTTAGTTTTGCTAACCGCGTCATGCAACTGAAACCAACGTGACAAAGACGTGAATGCCAAACTTCTGTTTCATTCACACTCGAATGAATATTGTTCACGACTTTATTACAAAAATCAGCGAGGGAAAAGCGGAACAGACCTCCGCACTCATACCCTTTTCCAACAAACAGTCCATATTTCGTTACAACTACTTTATTGGACTCGAAAACCAACTTAAATCCTTCTCTACATAGAAGGGAGCCACTAACGAGATTCTTCTTGATGGCGGGGACATGCTGCACGTTCTTGAGCTGCACGATCCTTCCCGAAGTAAACTTCAGATCGACCGTGCCAACACCAAGTACAGAAGCACTTGCGCCGTTCCCCATCAATACGGACCCGTTCCTTGTGACCTGATAAGAAGAAAACAATGAGATGTCAGCACACACATGAATGTTTGCACCTGTGTCAATCCACCAATCAGTAGACTGACAAACCGAAAATACAGTAAACAAATTACCATACCCAGATGCCCCATTCTCATTGTTGCTCACGATCATGTTGACAACCTTGGAATCATGTCCTGGCTTCACATACTTCTTTGGGCACTTCCCAGCCCAGTGTTCCAGTGAACCACAAGTGAAGCAGCCATCTTTCTTCTTATCCTTCTTGAATGTCTTCTTAGCCTTCTTCTTGAAGTCGGTATTCTGCTGGACACCAGTCCTCGCCTTGTTCTTGTGGGAGTTGTAGTTCTTCGGTACCATATTGGCCGCAGAAGTCCCTTCATTCCCTTTTCCATGCGAGTCATTTTCCCTCGAATTTTGCTCAACACTCAGATGGCCGATGACATCCTCTACTGAGAATTCACGCCTCTGATGTTTCAGAGTGGTGGCAAAGCTCCTCCAGGAATTAGGCAGCTTGGCGATTATGCATCCCGCGACATACTTGCCCGGTAACACGCACTTGAGAATTTCAAACTCCTTAGCGATGCACTGTATCTCATGAGCCTGCTCCAAAACAGAACGGTTTTCGACCATTCTGTAGTCATGGAACTGCTCTATACTGTACATCTCGCTGCCAGCATCGGTTGCGCCGAATTTGGATTCGAGCGCCTCCCACAAGTCCTTGGCAACCCGCACATGTAAATATGCGTCAACAAACTTCTCTCCGATCACGCTTAGAACGCATCCAACAAAGACGACGGTGGCATCCCTAAACGCCTTCTCCTGATCAGGAGTAATCGTTTCCGTGGGAGTGACACCGACGACCCAGAACACGTTCATAGCCGTGAGCCATAAGAATGTTTTGGTCTGCCAACGCTTAAAGTACGTCCCCGTAAACGGGTCCGGTTTCAGTGCAGTAGCAAAACCATGAATCGAAAATTGCCTACACATATTAGGTTTTTGGATTGTTAAGAATTTAGGCAATTTACAGATTAAATTAATCCAAGTATAAATGATGAACATGACGTAAACATACCGATATTTAACCATATTCGTGCATACTAGATTTATGGTAGATAAATCTACGCAAACTACTAGTGTTGCATACATGGAAATAATAATGACAGGGATAAACGTGATATACCCTGCAGTTGGCCAATTGGCAGTAGCCGTAGCAGAGGCGGCGGCAGCAGCAGCGTTGGCGGCCTCAGCAGCAGCAGCGGCCTCGGTGGCAGCAGCGGCGGCGGCAGCAGCTCGATCGGCTTCGGTGGCCATGTTGACGACGAGGGCGACGCGGTAGTAGACGAAGTAGATGTACAGCAGCAGCGAGCAGTCGCGTAGTAGACGCTCCCCAAAAACCTAATCGCCCCTCTCCCGTACAGGATCTGGAGAGGCGGGGTTTCGGAGGCCTGCTCTCCCGTCGGCCGTGTACGCGGTAGACGGGATGGGATCACCGGCGACAGCAACAGGAGGTGGAACGACAGTGGGCGCAAAGAGGCGGCGTGTGTGAGATATATGTACCGCGTCCGCCTGGGCCTCCAATTTATAGGCACGGCCGAGAAGGAGAACGGTCAATTTAATTGGCGTTTACTACAGCCGTTACCACGTGAGAAAGGCATATCACACGCGATCAATACGGCTGTTACGTCTCATATTATTGCCGTGTCTGTTGACTCCCCGTTTCCGATTGCCAAAATAAAGGCATCGGCTCGGCTCATTCCCGCAACCCGCGGCGCGGCGCGGCGTGACGTGTCGTGACGAGGCGGGCGGCGGAGGAGGAGGAGCGCGCGTGTGGAACACCTCCACTACTCCTCTCTCTTCATACCAACTCACACTAGTGGGGAGAGAGCTCACCTTATAAACTGGTGCAAAACTCTCCCAACTAGCAATGTGGGACTAAACTCCCACCATTTGCTATGGCAGCATGGGCCTTTGGGATTAAGTGGAAATTGGCTAATGGGCCTGTAGGTCCATCCGAATTTCAGCAATTTTCACAAGCAGTGCTCGAGTGCAATTAAATTTTATTTGTTGGAGTAACTATAAATTTCCGTTAAGTTAAAATACGGAAACTACTGATTTTATTTTTCGCAATGGAGGTTCGACCCCCCGATCTCTATATTAAAATGATGCACATAGTCTTTATTTTTCATTAATAACATTAAAAAGGCCATAAGGCTTTACAAAGAAATACATTCATTAACTTGAAGCCACCTTTCAGGCGACAACTACCTACACGCTTAATGAAGGGGGTGGACCTGATCGGAACCAGGTGCCCTGACCTCACTCACCTACGCACATTATCTGAATTCAAAGCTCTCACCATAGCGCCCAAAAGTAACCCGGGAGCAAAAACTGGTACAACGGACACTCGACGCGCGTCACATTCGCATGCCGATAAGCCGCCGCCGCCGCAGTCGATCCATTTTCAAGAAAGATCAAAGCAATGACCTTGACAGGTCTGCCGTCGACGCCGTCATGACGCCAGACAACGATCCTTCCCTGCGCGAGTCCATCATTGCACATCTGTCACCGAGATACCCTGCTACGCCATGACACCGAGGCTCGCCGATGTCGACACGGTAGATGCACATCTCTCCACTTTATTCCTCCCTCGTTCATCTACTACTTCAAAAAAAGAAGTGCCACCACGAGGGAGAGCGACACCGAGAGCATTGCCATCGTCCGATCTGGGGAACCCGAATCTGGGGTTTCCCTCGCAGCAGCGCAACTAGGTAGAGGACGGCTTCAAAGGCAATGCCTTCAACAAGGTAACGACGCGTAGACGCTGCCATCACCTACCATGACCGGAATCAGAGCACGGTTTTCACCAGCAGCCACACCTCCCAACTTGTCGCCGAGACTAAATGTGTGATCAATGATCCGCCAAATCCAGCCGACCCCAACCACCTCCGGTGAAGGAGGAGGTCACCACTGTTATAAAAGATAGCACAAAACGATGAACAGAAAAGATCTAGCATGATAAGGGACACGGGATTTTTAACGTGGAAACCTTCCAATGAGGAAGACAAAAAACCACGGCCGTCAACCTGCAGAACTTCACTATATCGGCTACGGTTACAAACGCCGGAGATTTACAACTTGCGACTTATCCCAACTAGCCGCTTATGTGAGATATATAAAGGGGTACAAACCTAGGCATGCTCGGATCCAAGTCCGAAGTTTCCTTTATCTTTATATCTTCATATGAATTTGGATCACACTAAAATAACAACCACCACCACGACCAAGGCCGATGCCCCTAACGTCCTCGTGTTGCAGATCTATCCCAGAAGCCATGTGCTGTCAAAGGATTCGGGGGAGGTGCAAGAGGATATCAGCAGGTCACGGCCCATCGGAGCCCATCTGGGTCCAGATCGGTCACCGCCCACCGCTGCCATTGGCCGTTGCACTGTCCGGCGAAGCCCCGCACCACTATCATAGATCCAGCCGGAGCGCTACACCGTCACTCTTAACAGGAAAACGGTCGAGGAGAACCGCCGCCGCTGCAGTACCCCAGACGGGATTTGACCCGTGACGCCCTAGCGGCGGCGGCGGGAGGGGAGATCTTGCACGGAGAGGGCTGGAGGCGACCGGCGGGGACACCCGAGTGCAGCACGGAGCCGCCACACGAAAACTAAAGATGACAATGTGCAAGGACAACTCTCCCGAATAACCCATCAAAAAGAAAATAACAACAAAGTCTTTTGAAATCGTTGCATACACCGAAAACAGTGGTTCCCAACTACCGGCGCCATCGAGATGCTTGTGGGAAGAAGAGAAACCAGCCTCCAAGGTAGGCAGAACCGGAAAATTCACCATGCAGGCATGCAACGCCTCCAACCTAGCCAGAACCGGAGAAATCACAATCGCTTTCAGCGGCGAGACATATATACCGATGTGACAACATGGCAGAACCGGAGAAATCACCATCACTTTCAACTACGGTAGCCAATGGGGGTGAACCCCAAGCCTCCGGGCAAGACGGAGGGCCACTAGTAATACGTGGCGGTTACCCATACGGGCATACAACACCCTTGGTCTTTTTGCATATAATTAAATTCCTTCCAGAAAAAACATCCATTTTCTTGTAGAGGGAAACCAAAAAAACATAACATTGTTTCCGGATTGAAACAAAAATACTGGTCCAAAATCTCCTTGCTGCGTTGCAAGCCGATGAAGCGTGCGTTTCCTAAGTACTAGCAGTCATCACGAGTGATGCGTAACCCTGTACTCAGATGGCGTTGTTGTCGGTATGGACACACGAAAGTTTCTTGCTGAATCATACCATGCAATTAATGATGCCCTCTTTAGGACCAGATCATGCATTTATAATGCCGATGATACGTTTAGCACTTATTCTAAAATGCCAATTTATTGTAATAACAACGGAAGTAGTACTACTAAGTTTTTGTTTTGTTTTGTTTTGCGAAACACGGTAGAGAAACAAACAAGCGCTCATATGCGTGCGCATTGTCTCACCCATATAGACGCACACACTACACATATAAACACCTCCCAGAGACTGCTCGCGGGTCGTATCTTGTAATTAGAGTGGAAAAAAAGTTTTATAAAAAAGATTGTAAGAAAGCATGACCTGGTACTAACCACGCCATACAGTGTCACGTGAGTGATGTAGCTTTGGGACGTGCATGGCTCACTGCTGACCTCATTTACGGGCCACTTTCGACCCAACCTGATGACGACCTGCAAGTTTGGCGCATGTCTGCTCTAGCGCATCTAGAGGTGCAAATTCCGGACCATTTGAGCAAAAAAAAAAAGTTATACTTATACAATGAGGAGCCTAAGGTCGGTTTGTTTGGGCTGCTGCTGTTGAGAAGCGGTTGTAGCTGTTGAACTGTTAGAAAGCAGATGTGGAAAGCAGCTGCTGAAAGCAGAGATTTGATGTTTGGCAGAACTGCTATTGACGAATGCTGCTGCTGATTTGAATTATAAAATATCCGGAATGAAACTGAATTCTGCATAAGCTATAAATGTTGATTCGAAACGAATTAGCTAATTTCGACCCTTATTTAACATAGTTCCCATGTTTAAGTGTTGAATTATCTCAATTTATTTTTTGGCTTATAGCTTATGGCTTTTAACTTTTAGCTTTTGGCTTGTGGCTTGTGGCTTTTTTTAGTGTAAGGTGGTCGATATCAAGGGCACCACCGCCGCCAGAAAATTCACCGGAGGGTGCTCTCCCACGCTGTCACCCCGCGCTGTGCCACCGCACCCATGCCATGCGCCCCTAACGCCGCTTCATCTCGCGCCGCCCAACCCCCCTGAAGCTCGAGCTCGAGAGGATAGCAGCTAGAGGAAGAAGCCCCGCCGCCGCCCTAACCGGAGGCACGCGGATTTGCCGATGCCCCCTCCGGCATCGGCGTTGCGGGGAAGGAAGAAGGAGAGGGTCTAGGCGGCGGCGGCTAGAGCTCCCCCGACTCGCCCACGGCAGTTAACAAGACTTCTCCATATTATATGAAACATAAATATCATATATTTAAATTTAATACGAGATTTTCGTGAAATTTATATTAAAAGACTTCTCCATACTTACGGATCTGGAAGAACGCCATGTTCCTCAGGTACATACATATGCAAGATCTATTCATTTACGTACGCTCGCAAAACGAAAATGTTACAACATAAAGTTGTGGAGTATGGCGAGATCAATCTACTTGTAGAAGAAAATTATAAACGGCCGCCCGAGTGCAGTAAATTTGACAAAATTTAGCTAAATATGTTGTGAACACGGTGAACCTTTCTCCAAAATTAAGAAGCTAGAGTACAAGAAACTCGAAACCGATTACGGGAATAGAACCTAATCGTCAATACGCACATATTTCATATACACATTATTTTGAACCGATATATAATTTTCTGAGATAGAATAGGTCTTTGTGCTGATAGAGGTAGACGTGGCACAAGTGACCCTCGGAAAAAAAAAAGACTTCTATCTACGATGGCACGGGAATGCCTACTGGACTGAGGATGGCAATCTGCGTGTAATTTTGAATAACTGAAAGGCTAGTAAGAAATACCGATTCAATATTTCAGCAAGAAGAGGAAATTGCACACAGCACCAACTATTGGGGCTTCTGTTGCACCAAATCACAACTCCGGATTTTTTTTTTAGCACAAAACACCAATATTTGGGGTAGTTACTTGCACATAACACAAATCCAGTGATTACTCTCTTTGACGAGTAATTAAGCACATGGACCCACATGTTTATGAACTGGTCGATATTCCAACAAAAAGCGCATGACAGGAACAGACCCGGCGATGACGGCAGCATTAGAAAATATCCATTATGCAAAAGGCATTAGGAAATATCAACATAATAGCTCTCTCATGACAATCCAAATCATGAGCTTAACATGGGGTCTTCAAAATTTGATAATATTGGTGTTCACAAGTACTTAATTATCTATCAAAGAGGGTAAGAGCGAGATTTGTGTTCTGTGCAAGTAATTAACCCAAATATTGGTGTTTTGTGCCAAAAAAGTTTCGAGTTGTGGTCTGGTGCAATAAAAGCCCCAATAGTTGGTGTTATGTGCAATTTCCTCTAGCAAGAAGTTGCGGGAAGCTCCTCCTGCTTCCGCGCTGCCTCGCTTGGTCAGTGCATTTCGGCACAACACTTCTAGACAGCGCTTTCCCACCGCGAGATGTTTGTTTGGGCTTCTGATTCTATACCCCAAAAGCAGAAGTTGAAGCCCAAACAAACAGGGCCTTAAACACACGCCAAACGTGTTTGTTTTGCTTCATTTGGGTGGCGCCATGGTCACAAACCATACTCTCTTTGTCCACCGGTATGCGGTACAACCAATGTCGTGACCCATTTTATTTTTTCTTAATTTTTCATTTAAAATAATTATAAATAGGTCTTAAATTACATTAATAACTACAACTAATTAAGATAAATTAATGTAAAACCCTAGTAAATCTAGGGTTTGGCCGTTGTCGGAGTCGACCGTGACGGAGACTCACGGTGACCACGACCACATGGTGGGTTGGCACTAGTGGCTACAATGGTGCTCTAGCTAGTGCTGTTGGCGGCCACACCTATGATGTCGTCGTAGGCGTCGCCCTTTAACCGGCGTGAGCAGGCCACGACTCCAACGGGGAGTGTTGCACCGTATGGGATCCCGTCTGCGTCGCAGCCTCCATAGCCGACCCGCCGAGTGTCGTGGACATCTCGGACCAAAGACCGAGCTTCTCTAGCTCTCTATCGTCATTTTGAGTTGGTCGTCCTCTTCCGGCATGGGTACCTCCTCATTCACCACCACTTGCTTAGGCGCCTTGGCCTCGCTGTTCTTAGCCCCGGGTGGTGAAGAAGGAGTGGCGACAGAGTTTATGCTCCATTTTGAACCACTTGTTGCATGGCATACGTCGGATCGTTTTGCAAGTCCAACAGGAGGAAAAACGGGAGATAACCTCGTGGCCGTGCTTCCCAAGAAACCATTTCTTTGGTATTTTCACCGGGGGAGTTGGCCAGGCTCACATGCGATAGAGTGGAGTGGGACTCTAGGGTTTGTGTCGGCGGTAGGAGAGGCAGTAGGAACATATGAATAGGTATGGGTCGCACCAGCGGCCATTTAAAAGGACCGTGTGCGTTGGTGGGAGGCTGACGAGCGGGTCCCGTGATGACACGGGAGGACGCGAGGAAGGTCCACCTTTTGTGTGTTTTCTATCTGCGGGGATGCAAACCTAGCCAAAATTTGGACTGGAGATGGGTCTAGAAGGACACCTACACGGACAAAATCCTAACCGCGTCTTGGGCCTTGCCCTCTGTCCGCGTGGAGAGGAATTATCATGGGATTGTCAAAGCCGATACCATCTAGGGTTTTCCACGAACATTAGAGAGAGTTCGGGGTGTGAGACATCGAAAGAGATGATCTGGGATCAGGATTTCACACGAGCATTTACCCAGTTCTGGGCTCCACGGCGATGGTGGAGTCTTACTTGATGCTATAATTCACTATACGCAAATAGCTCACATGCAGGTAACAAGATGTGTTCTTATGTATCTATCTAATCGTGCCATGAAGCTTCCTGTAGGCTGGCTTATATACACGTCAGGCCTAGGGCTTACAAGGAAAGTCCTAACGACTAAGTAATAAGAGTTGTAGACTAATCTGGCACACATAGTGACTTGTTCCCTGAGGTGGTTGACCCGCGGGGCTCCGTCTTGTTCTCTCCTTAGCCAGCTAGCTCTTCATCTTGTGCTTCAACATGCTAAGACACTCGGTAATCCCGTTGGCATTACCACATGTGGGCCATCCTGGCATGCTGAAATACCTTCACGTCGTGGGCCTGCCTATTTGGTATATCCCAATATTAGACACCGGCAAATTTATGTTCTCCATCTGCCATCTTCTTAATGAGTTTGATGCAGTTTATCTTGGTTGTTTGGTCTGTCTTGTCCATCCTGGGTAGTCTTGATAAGGCGGTTGCAGAACTTGAAGGATTTCCGAAGAAGCAGTCTTTTCCTCCACTTATGATAAGCCGGAAGATAATCATTTGTAGAAGTGTAGATAAGCCGGTTGAACACATGTTGATCTTTGTTAGAATCATATTTTTTCTTGTCGTGTTACTTGACCATGGTCCACTACGGTGATGGTGTGTTTGCCAATTGTCAATAAGGCGGATGCACCACAGAAGAGGGGATTACTGCCTCACGACCATGTAATGGACGTCAAGGCTGCCGAGTAGATAATCCCCCATGTTTTGTGAGGAAAAAAATTCTTGATATCTCCCTTTGTATCCCCCAAGGCTCATGTTGTCTTGATAATGCAGCTTGAGGCTCTGAGTTGGTTAGCTGGATACGTCGACTTAAAACTCTTGACTAGAACCCTGTGGATCATGCTATTTTATGCAGTAAGGTGACACGAGTCTTTATCCGAGGACCTATTGAAGCGTGTAAGCGTCAATATTTTGCTCACTCACAAACATATAAATTATTTCAACTATAACATACTACAGTCGCTCGGAAACTACACGGTGCAAATGTGCAAAGCCCAAGAAATTATAAATGACCTAGCCTCAATAGGTAATGTAAGCACGAAGTAGGTTGGCTAACAAAGAAATACAAGTGGGAGAAAATTTGCAAATGTTTATACCTTAATCCGGCGATCTTCAACCCTTATTATGGAAACTTTCGTGCTTTCTCATGATTTTTGGCTTCAATGGATGATGCATCTCTTGCAATGGTGTTGTATATTATGTTTGTGGATTAGAAACGAGCCAAAGATCACCATAAACGGAGTTTGTATGCAAAATTTATGGCCAAAACGGTGAATGCACAAGTGCTGCCCGACATGGTCGGGCTGGGGGGTATGAATGAAAGTCCGACATGGTGGCAAAAAAGCACGATGAAAACGACCAAATCGAAGGGAAATAGGTGGAATTAGGCTATGGAAACATAAAGGGAAGTAGATGAACAAGTTTAGCGATGAATCCACGGGTCAAAACCTACCAAAATGCAAAATAATCACATATCGAACCTAAAAAAATTGGGGCTTTTTTAAATGAAAATTTTGATTTTATCCAAGAAGAAGAAATGTTTTGGGGGAAAAGAGTGTCAAGTCCATGGCAACCTTGCTCTTGATACCACATGATAGAGGGGGTGACCTCTTGGGTGCCTGATCTTCACGGATTGACGAACATGGGGAGAGAACATGTGGAAGAACACAAAGAACACGACGAAAACCATGCAGAACACACACACACACACACACACACACACACACACACACACACACACACACAAAGAAGGATAACTCGTGCATAGTGTCTCAAAGATTAGTTGCGAGAGATTAGTGTGATAGTACTATAATCCGAAGGTGAAAGAATAGAAATCACCAAGGAGCCTTGATACAATCCTAGATGAACATCATAGGAGTAGCCATGAATCTCATGTAGGAGGTACTCCACACGGGAGGGGGAGATCACATGCTGAAATCTCTCTCACATCGGCTCTATCTTCTTTAGGATGTATGAGGGGACTACATATAGGGTTTACCACAAAAGGGTAGGTAAGGTGTCGTGGTGGTGTCACGGCAGATGCCATAGGATGGCTAAAGATGTGGGAACGATGGACGCTGGAGGTGCTCGGGGAGGGATCACGCGACGTGTAGACGCGTGAGGTGAAGATCAAACACTGCAAACAACACGATCTACCCAGGTTCAGGGCCCTCGTGAGGAGGTAAAACCCCTACTCCTGCCTTTCTCTATGTATTCTGGTGTCTCGCCGAGTAGCCACACTACAAATGTTCTTGCTACCGAGTAGCCACTCTTCTCTCTCCGAGTAGGATTAGGTCAAAGATCTCTACGTGTGATCCAGCCCAAGTCTCGTATGTGATCGTCCCTCGCGCAGGAGGCGGCTGGGCACCTTATATACCCGGTGCCCTGCCGGATAAAGCCAAATACAAACAAGTGTCGACATTGTGTGCACATCGTCCTTCTTCCGAGTTCCCGCTGACAGCTTTGGCTTCTAAGCTTGTCTTGATGCAGAAAGTCGTTGGGCAAAACCAAGTAACCAGTCTGTTATCACTGTGCGAACACAGAGTAGGTCCCCCCTATCCTGCGACGCCCTGCTGCCACACTGTCGCTGTCAGGCACGCCGTCCCCAGATGAACAGTGCCGTGAACAGTGCCAAGTACGGACCCGGGATATGCGGGATCCTGTGTCAGAACGGCTCCTTTGACTTCTGGCCCGAGTAGGTTCCCGCCAGTTTTACTCGGGCCAACTCTTCTACTCGAACAGATATAACTTGCTTGATATCTCCTTCTGGTCATCTTTTCGTAAGACCGAGTAGCACTCGACCGGGTAGCAAGTACCGGGTAGGCGGCTACTCGACCAAACTTCTCTTCTGACTGTCACCTTTATCACTTGCCTTTACCCTACTCGGGGGTAACCCCACGACAGCAGTCCCCGAAGCTGGTAGAGCCCTGCGAACTCGTTCACTGGGCCCTGCCAGCTTAAAAACCAAGCTTGGCAACCTTGCTCTTGAACCTCAGTATGCCGAGTAAAACCTCCGAGTAGCATTTCAAAGAGTACCTTGAGTTTCCTTTCTTCCGAATAGAGCTAGCCTCCTTCTCTGTAACCGAGTAAAAAGACTTAGGGAATTTCTTCAATCGAATCTCTGCAGCGCAGAGCACAATCCGGCTGTCCGTGCTGCAACTGGACACGTGTCACGCATCCAGGACCGCGACGCCTCGCTGCCCAGACCCTGACAGGCCACGCGCCCAGTTTTCACGGAGCGGGCCCACGACCTCGTAATGTCCCATCACGCGCAGTAATTAGCCACGATCTCGTCGTGGGATCAATTGCGGTCGTTACGCGCGCGTTCCGCGCTGTGTGCGTTTCTAACCGGCCACAGACCCAACGCCGCACGATTTATTGCCACGATTGATCCCAGTACTCCAATTCGTAACGGTTACCCGTGGTGCGGTATAAATACCCCCACGGTAACTTCCTGTTCTTCTTCCCTCACACTTTCCTCTTCTGCCTCTTTGTTTCTCCTCCGCCGCAGAGCTCTCCGCCGCCGCGCAACTCTTTGCGCCGCCGCGGATTCATCCAATCCACCCAACTCTTCCAATTTCCACCACTTCCTACTCGCAGCCATGGCTCGTGGCGACAGTGCTCGCGCCGGCTGGGCTGGCTCCGATGTCACCGTCGATGACTGCTCGTGGCTTGTGAACACCCGGAGGGTTCCTCCTGGTGTTCAATGCCGGCCGTCCGACGGCGAGATCGTTCCGGCCCGCGGGAGGGCGAACACGTCGTCTTCCTCGCGCACTTCGCGCGAGGATTCGGCCTCCCTGCTTCCGATTTCCTCTGTTCCCTTCTCGACCACTACGGTCTTCAGATGCATCACCTTCCACCCAACGCGGTCGTCTTCCTCTCCTACCACGCCGTGGTGTGCGAGGCCTTCCTCGGCGTTCGCCCCACGACGGAGACATGGTCGAAGTATTTCTTCTTCCGCCAACAGAGCCAAGGCAAGAAGGACGGGGCGGCCGCCAGCAGCCGGACAACCGACACCGGCAGCGCCATGATGGTGCAGCGGACGGGAACCAACCACCCTCGCATCAAGGGCTTGGATTCTGTCCGCAAGTGGCAGAAATCCTTCCTGTACGTGAAGAACATTCCCGCCACGAAGGATGCCAAGATCGAGGACCGCATCAATCTGCCCCCTTGGAGCAGTCGAGCTCCTACCGGGCAGAACTGGAAGAGCAAGCCATCCAACAGCAAGAATCTGACTCAGATGGAGGAAAGGCTCGCCTATCTGATCGGAGAAGGGCTGAAGAGCGACGATCCAGTCGCCTGCTGGATCCGCAACCGAGTGCTGCCTCTGCAACGACGCTCCCACCCCATGTGCTACATGGGCGGCCCTCGCGACTGCACTCGGACGACTACGTTCGAGCTCAGCAACGCGGACGTCGCCACGCATGCGAGGTCCATCCTGACCACAGGCCTCCGAGATAACTGGCAGTATGGCTTCATCCCATACAGCCGTACGAAGCCGATTGAACGGGTATGTACTTCTTACTCTGCTTCCAATACATGCAATCCGAGTAGATAGCTTCCTCTCCTTGCTGCGACTAGCATTCGCATTCTGCGCCGAGTAGGGCGTTTAGCGGAACTGCTCAGGCTTAGTATGCTTGCTGTTTGCACGCCTTGTCGGGTAGCACACTTAGGAGAAACACTTAGGCTTAATGTGCTTGATGTTTGCACGCCTTGCCGAGTAGGGCACTTAGGAGAAACACTTAGGCTTAATGTGCTTGATGTTTGCACGCCTTGCCGAGTAGGACACTTAGGGGAATCACTTAGGCTTAATGTGCTTGATGTTTGCACGCCCTGCCGAGTAGGACACTTAGCCGATCCGTTTAGGCTTATTGTGCTTGGTGTTTGCACGCCTAGTCGGATAGAGTGTCTTCACGCTACTCGACTCACTCTGCGATGTTTTTCTATTCTTCAGGTCCTTGACCGCCAGCTTGCTGAGAGCTGCGAGCGCTTCGAAGGCAACTGGTCAGATGACCGAGAAGAAGATGACGTGGTCTCCTTCGAGACCGCGGACAAGCTCCCTCCTCCTGAGGCCGCCCAGACCAGTGAGCATCACGCAGACTCGTCTCTTCGCGACTGGACCGAGGACGAAGATGAAGGTAATTGAGCTCATCCTGTCTGGTCGCAAGCTGCACAAACTAACTGCTTCCTGCTTCTGAATCACCCTTCTTCCTTTCTATTTCACAGGTGATGCCGACGCTGAGGACGGAGGCGAGGATGAGGACGACAATGAAGGTGAGGACGAGGACGATGCAGCCCTGGTCGTCCCACCTCTTTCAGTTGCCGCTCCTGTCACCCGCAAGCGGGCGGGTAGTGGCGCCCAAGAACCCCCCGCCAAGAAGAAAAAAGCCGAGAAGCCAGTCACCGAGAAGACGACCAAGAAGGTCGTGAAGAGAAAACGACCTCCGATCCCTAGCCGCAAAGGGTAAGTTCCTTCTCGATCATACGCTTTGGTTCACTTCGTTCTTCCCGGTTGATTCCCAATCCTTTTGCTTTGCTGTTTCCTCTGCCCTCTTCTTATTTCTGAACACGATTTTTCTCTTCAGAGCCCCCTTGGACGCGGATGCCGCTCGTGCGCCCATGAAGACCAAGAAGAGAGCCGCCATTGACGTTGATAAACTCATCAACCTCGACGGCGACGAGAACGACACCGCCAAGGCGCAAGCGGAGGACTCCGACGAGGATCTGTACAGGGATACTGATGCCCACGACGTTGAGCAGGAGCAGCAGTCCCGCGCCGAGCAGGAGGCGCAGGATGCTGTTCACCAGGAGTTGCCACCTTCCCCTCCAGCCACCAGGGCTGAAGAAAACCAAGATCCCGACCACGAGATGCATGACGACGCCGCCCTTGAGCGGCAGGAAGAAGAAGAAGAGCAGCCAGCGACAGGGGCTGCTGAACAAGAAGACCCCGCGGCCCAGCCACGGGTAGAAGAACCGGATGCCTCACAGCCAGATCCCGCTGCCGAGCAGCGGGTAGAAGTAGTCGACGAGGCGGAGCAATACCCTCTGAGCAACGCGTAACCAAGCGCCGCGCAGGGTAGCGCTCAGCCAGACGCCGCGCCGAGTAGCGCACCACTGGCGCCGCCTACTGATCAAGGTACCTCCTCCAGTGCACCAGATCCTTCCTTGGTGCAGAAAACCAAGGCTGCAACCAGCTCTCCGGCCAAACCGGTTACCAGGAAGAGCGCCCAGGAAGCCGCAGAGAAGAAGGCCGCCGAGGAGAAGGCCAAGAAAACCACCGAGAAGAAGAAAACCGAGAAGCCAGTCACTGAGAAGCCAACAGCCAAGAAGGAAGTTTCTAAGAAGCGGGCTGCCGAGATGCCGCCGCCAACATCAACTGTCCAGTCCAATCAACTCGCTATCCGTGAGCCTGACGCGGCTGCTGTCGCTGCTGCTGCATCCACCATCTCAGATCAGCCCTGCTACCCTCCTTACATGGTGAAGGTTAGCCAGCAGCACCAGGTCGGCCTCACCACCAAGGAACAGAAACTTGCTATTCAGAAAGGGAAGAAAGCCGTGGCAGTGGACTCCAGACCCCCAGCTCCGAATCAAGACAAATCCCTCTCCATTTCTTCTCGTGGGGTTCAGGATCAGGCGCTGACGTCCCAGGGCCTTGAGCAAGTACTGGATCTGGTCGGCTTCATCGATGCCAAATGGGACAGCAAGGTTCTTGGCAATACGAACTGGAACGGCACGGATTTGGGCGAGATAGACCATATGTGTGTCGACTGGAACAAGGTAGACTTGGGTTACAAACCCATGACTGTCTCATCCAGCTCTGCTACGCTTCCCGCCAAGATGTTTGTCCACCGCAAGAACGCCGAAGACCTTGAGCAATCCTACGCGGTAAGCTCCTACTCATCCTCTCCGAGTTGCATCTTCACTTCTCTTCTATTCGTCTTCTTTTCCTTATCCATCACCCAGTCCCCGAGATTCTGGCCGAGTAGGCGGATACTCTCTTGAGTAGCCACCTTCTCGGGTTGAATCTCTACTACCTTGCCTGATTCTTTTTTCTTTTGCTTCTCAGAATAGCGTACTGAAGCGGACCGACTTGCATCGTCGGCTACTCTGGAACCATGCTGTTGCCAGGAGGCGCATTGCCGCCTTGGAAAAAGAGAAGATAGCTGCCGAGGAGGCTGATAAAGAAGTGATGAATAGCACCCTGAGGCTTTCTGAAGTTGAAGGTACGCTTCTAGCTGCGCGGTTCTTGCGTTTGGTGTTTACGCCCGCTTCTGCTTTTTGCGCTAACTAATTTTACTCTGCAGGGAAGTTGAAGGCCCTATCCGACGAGCACGAGAACTGCCGTGCCTACGTCGAGAATGGCCAGGCCACCATCAAGAGATTGGAAGGTACGCTGCCGTCTTCTCGGCCTGTCTCTGTATTCTTTTCTTCGCTACTCTGTTGATCGTGCTTTGCTTTTCTCAGAAGATCATAAAAAATTTGTCGAGGAACATCAAGACTGCCTCAAGCCTGCTGAGGTGAAGCAGCAACTGTCCAGCCAGGCTGTCGAGCTGATAAAAGAGCACACTACCGAGGTGGAAACTCTCCAGGCCCAGCTGCAAACTGCGCTCAAAGACGCCCTCAACTTAGCAGCCGAGAAGGATGAGCTGCTTGCCGAGAAGCAGAGGAACGAAGCGACAGCCAAAGCCAGGGAAAGAACCCTCGAACAGGAGTGCGAGGTGCTGAAGAAGAGCAATGCTGGCCTCTTCACTCAGCTAGAGGAGCTCCGTTTGATGGAGGAGAAGCATCTAGCCAATGAGGAAACTTGGAAGAATCTGCTGCAAGGGCTGCGCTATGACTTGAACAGTAAGTGCTCCCTTTTCTCTGCTTCTCTGCTACTCGGCTGCACCTTTCTTCTCGGTTTCTCGTTTCTGATCTTCTCTCATAGCTTTTGCAGAAGTTTTCCCTGATATCGTGTCCTCTTGGGCGCCTGCCCTGGCCAAGGCCCGAACAGCACGCGCTGAGAAGGGCGAGCCCATGGACACCCGAGCAGAAATTGAAGAGAGCATCCTGGTCATGCAAGGGCAATTCCAGCGCCTAGCCGGCGTGGGCACCGATCTGGTGCGCGTTGGCTTCCAGCTCCATGAACTCTTCTGGCCCCAGGACGCCGCGCCAACGACCATCCGCGGGCTTGCCCTGAAGCTGCGCGGCGTGAAGGCCGAACTGAAGAAGTGGCGTGCCTCGAGAGCTCGGGCGGGTGCAGACATGATGCTGCTCTTCATCACCACTTGGTACGAAAACCTCAATATGCAGATTATCCGCGAGATGCGCCAGGAATCCAAGTGGGAGAAGAATCCCGACTGCGTGGCTATCCGCAAGCTGGTTGCGCACGAGGTTGCCCAATATGCTGACACGGCGACCTTCATCGACGGCCTTACTGAGCCTGGCACCGAGATGGAGGAGGACGAAGATGAGGAGACGGACTCAGAGGATTTGGACTTGAGCTACTTCGACTCTCCTGGTGGCAAGGCCGGGAAGGGGAAAGCTGCGGTTATTGCGGGTAGCGACGAGGAGGAGGAGGGCGAGAAGATGTCCATCGACACCGCCGCGCTCGAGTTCGGCACCTCGTCAGGTGCTGCCCTCGACGACACCGTCAACCTTCGCGTCCAAGCCACCGGCTCCACCTCCGCGACAACGCCCGTCTCAGTGGCCACGGCCACTTCAGACCAGGTAGCCACCGAGCCCGACGTCGAGGACGAAGCAGCGAAGCTTGCTGATGCCAGCGCAGAGGCGGACACGACCAATGCCAGCGCCGAGGACGAAGCCGCGAAGACTGTCAACGCCAGCCTGGAAGCGGACACAACCACTGCCACTACTGAAGGTGAAACAACCAAGGCCAGCACCGAGAACACCACGTCGACCTGAGTTTATCCTGCAGCTTATTCCTTAAACACTTATCAGATCCCCGGGATGCCGGGTGCAAATGTATCAGACTATTTATGCCGTTGCTACTCATTTTTATTCCCACTTGTTATTTTCAACTTAATCAATTTGTTCAGCCTGGGCTCGATGCCGGGTTGCGTTATCATGCGAGTCCCCGAGTTGCATTTCTTATTCACTCTCTCTTTTCGTCTCAGCTCTACCCGCAACTTGTTGCTTTTTTGGTATTCGAGTCACAAGATTTAAAGATCAGAGCTGCAAATACTTAGCCGCTTAGAAACAATCATAGTAACGCAGCCCACCACTTAGCCGAAAAGATAAGACAAAGAACAGTAGTAAAAGCACCCTACTCGGTTCCTGCATTCTTCTTTTCCTTAGTAATTTTTCTTGTGCTCATGGACCTTTTGCTTGTTCTCTTGCTTGCCATGAAGCCGGGTTTCGGACAGCAGCAAAGTCGAAGAGTTGGCATGTAGGTTTAAACACAGTACTCAATGTAACTTTGAATTTTGAAGTAGAGCAACCGAATGGGCAAAAGGTAAAGCCGAGTAGAAACACTTAGAGCAATTTTGGACGAGGGCAGTCCCCGAGTTCAATTTCAGATTGCAGAATAGAATTTCAACTCGGATAAGAGGGTACATACACATCTTTGCTCACGAATGAAAACGACGGAGTAGAGCTACATTCCAAGGGCGCTTGGTTTCCTCTCCAGCTTTATCTGCCCTGTTCGCCTGTGGTGGGCGCGCATCTATAAGATAGTATGCATCGTTGTGTAGCGCTTTGCTCACAATGAGAGGCCCTTCCCATGGAGGAGACAACTTGTGCATCCCGGCTGTGCGCTGCACAAGCCTAAGGACCATGTCTCCTTCTCGGAAAACCCTTGGGTTCACCTTTCGGCTATGATAACGCCGCAGGTTTTGCTGGTAGATAGCCGAACGTGACAGAGTCAGCTCTCTTGCTTCTTCAAGCAGGTCAACGTCGTCTTCTCGAGCTTCTCTCGCCTCCACCTCAGTGTAGAGGGTTACTCAGGGGGAGTCATGCTCTAGGTCTATTGGCAACACGGCCTCAGCCCCGTATACCAAGAAGAATGGCGTGTAGCCGGTTGACCGGTTAGGGGTAGTCCTTAGACTCCACAACACCGCTGGCAACTCGTCTAGCCAACACCCAGGTGTTTTCAGCAGTGGCTCAATCAGACTTGGCTTTATGCCTGCCAGTACCATGCCGTTTGCTCTTTCCACTTGCCCATTGGAGGCTGGATGCGCAACAGACGCAACATCTAGTCGGATGTGCTTATCTCTGCAGAACCGCACCATTGCTCCTTCTGTGAAGTTTGTGCCGTTGTCGGTGATGATGCTGTGCGGGTAGCCGTATCTCAGGATCACATCCTTCACGAATTTCACAGTTGTGGCCCCATCGCACTTCCGAATAGGCTTCACTTCGATCCACTTGGTGAACTTGTCCACCATGACAAGGATGTGTGTCATGTTTCCTCTAGCCGGCTGGAAGGGTCCGACCATGTCCAAACACCAAACAGCAAATGGCCAAGTGATAGGAATTGTCTTCAGCTCGGAAGCAGGCATGTGAATCTTACTCGCGAACATCTGACAGCCATTGCACTTCCTCACGATGTCTTCGGCTTGCTGCAGGGCTGTGAGCCAGTAGAAGCCATGCCGAAAAGCTTTCTTGACCAATGCCCGAGAAGAGGCGTGGTGCCCGCACTCTCCTTGGTGTATCTCTACCAGAATATCTTCTCCTTCTTCTGGTTCCACACAGCGTTGCAGCACACCGGTGGCACTCCTCTTGTGCAGCACATCTCGGAATATAGTGTAGCCCTTGGATCTTCTTTGAATCTGTCTTGCGGCCATCTCATCTTCTGGCAGAGTACCGTCCCTTAGAAAGGATAATATGGGCATGGCCCAACTTGGTGTCTCCCGTGTAGGAAACACTGGTTCGTCCACTTCCATTGGCACAGGCACCTCTGGTTGCTCTTTAGGGTTGGGAGCACTTCTCTGGAGCCCAGATCGATTGGCGAGGACTTCCTCAATGAATGCGACAGTCCCCGGGTTAAGGACATCAGTCCCCGAGCTTGGAGTGGCAGTCCCCGAGTAGGGAGTGGCAGTCCCCGAGTAAGGAGTGGCAGTCCCCGAGTAGGGAGTGGCAGTCCCCGAGTAGGGAGTGGCAGTCCCCGAGTAGGGAATGGCAGTCCCCGAGTAGAGGACGGCAGTCCCCGGGCCAGGAGCAGCAGTCCCCGGGTTTCCTGTAGCATTCTCCCAGTCAATTTCCATGGGATCAGATTCCTCACTTGGCAGAGAAGGAACAAATATGGACTCCGAGTTGGGAGAGGGCTTGATGGATGGCTTCCTCAAGTGCTCCAAGGCAACCCCCGCCGGGATGGACTGCCGAGAAGATCCCAACTTGGACAGCTCGTCTGCCGCTTCGTTCTCTGCTCGGTGGATGTGCTGGAACTCGCAGCCCTCGAAGAATCCAGTCATAGACTGTACCAGGAAGCGATATGATGCCATGTTGGCATCTAGAGCGTCCCAAGTGCCAGAGACTTGCTGCACTACCAGATCTGAATCGCCATAGCATATAATGCGCTGCACGCCAACCTCCTTGGCTACTCGCAAGCCATGCACCACTGCCTCGTACTCTGCTACGTTGTTGGACGCCTTGAAATGAATCTGCAGCACATACTTGAGTTGGTCTCGCTTGGGTGACGTAAGCACTACGCCAGCACCAAGGCCTTCCTTCACCTTCGAGCCATCAAAGTGCATCTTCCAGTAATTAGAGACTGGAGCAGGAGGTTCATACTGCACCTCGGCCCAATCCACCAGAAACTCCGCCAGAATCTGAGACTTGATGGCTTCTCTTCTCGCATACGCGGGTGCATACGCGGCCAGCTCGATTGCCCACTTGGCTACTCTGCCACTCGCCTCCTTGTTGCCCATGATATCCGAGATGGGAGCAGAGCTCACAACCGTGATGGGATGCTCTTGGAAGTAATGCTTTAGCTTCTTGGCGCCCAGGTACACGCCATAGGTCATCTTCTGGTAGTGCGGGTAGTTTTGCTTGGAGCTGGACAGCACTTCACTGAGATAGTACACTGGGCGCTGCACACTCTTGCCTTCTTCTTCTCGTTCCACCACAATCACCACACCGACTACTCGGTTAGTCGCAGCAATGTACAGCAGCATTGGCTCCTTTGGTAGCGGACTAGCCAAGATGGGAGCGCTAGCCAGCATTGCTTTCAGCTCGTTGAATGCCACATCCGCTTGCGGAGTCCCGACAAACTTGTCACTTTTCTTCATCAATTGATACAGAGGCAGGGCCTTCTCGCCCATTCGGCCCAGAAAGCGGCTCAGAGATGCCAAGCAACCAGTGAACTTCTGCACGTCTTTCAGGGATCTCGGCAAAGACATGCTCTCAATAGCTTTTATCTTTGAAGGATTGGCTTCAATGCCCCGACTAGACACCAGGAAGCCGAGTAGCTTGCCAGCCGGGACACCAAAGGTGCATTTACTCGGATTCAGCTTCATTTTGTACTTGCGTAGGTTAGCAAAGGTTTCCTCCAGGTCGGCAAGCAGAGTATGTGTTTTATTCGTTTTGATGACATTGTCATCTACGTACACCTGCACATTCTTGCCGAGCTGGTCGTGCAAGCATTTCTGCATGCATCTCTGATAGGTTGCACCGCATTCCTCAAGCCAAAACACATGACACGATAGCAATAAGCCCCGTACGGGGTAATGAAAGCAGTCTTTATTTGATCAGCAGGATTGAGTGCAATCTGGTGAAAACCAGAGTAGGCATCTATGAAAGACAGCAGTTCACAACCAGCAGTGGAATCGATCACCTGATCGATGCGAGGTAGCGGGAAGGGATCCTTGGGGCATGCCTTGTTCAAGTCGGTGTAGTCGACACACATGCGCCATGAAGTGGCAGCCTTGGGATCCTCCTTCTTCTTCTCGACCATGACCGGGTTGGCTAGCCAATCCGGATGCAGCACCTCCATGATGAAATTGCTTATCAGCAGCTTGGTGATCTGGTCGCCAATGGCCTTCCTTCTCTCATCTCCGAAGCGGCGCATAGCCTGCTTCACTGGCTTTGCGTCAGGACGCACATGTAATGAGTGCTCAACCAACTCCCTCGGGACTCCTGGTAGATCTTCATTGGACCAGGCGAATACATCCCGATTCTGACGGAGGAAGTGGATGAGCTCGCTTTCCTATTTCTCCGCCAACCCGGAGCCAATGATGGCTACGCGGTCGGGGAACTCGGGGTCGACCTGGACCTTCTTGGTTTCCTGGGATGCCTGGAACACGGTCTTGTGTTGGGTACTCGGTACGCCCTGCGCGCCAGCCTGCGCGGACTGCGCCATAGCCACCACTTCATACATCTTCTTCTTCTCGGCAGCAATCACCATCGACTCCGCCAACTGGGAACCAGCAGAGGCACACTCCATGGACTTCTTGTAATCACCAGAGATAGTAATTATGCCATTGGGACCAGTGATCTTCATCTTTAGATATGCAACATGAGTAGAGGCCATGAACTTGCTCAGAGCGGGCCTGCCGAGTAGAGCATGGTAAGGGCTCTGATGATCAACCACTTCGAACTGCATGCGCTCTGTGCGGCAGTTCTCCCTGGTGCCGAATAGCACATCTATCCACACTCGGCCAATCGGGTTGCACGAGATCCCGGGCACAATGCCATGAAAGGTGGTCTTGCTGGGCAGCATCATGTTCTCGGCCAGGCCAAGCTTCTCGAGTGTGTCTTTGTACACGATGTTGATGCTGCAGCCGTTGTCGATTAGCACCTTGCTGAACCTCACATTCTTCTCGGGACCCAGGAAAGTAGGATCCAGCACCAAGGCGTAGCTACCCGGGTTGGGCATCACCTTGGGATGATCTACTCGGGACCACCTGATCTCCTGGTCACACCAATACATGTAGTGAGGGACAGCAGGAATCACTGCATTGACCTCCATGGCACGCCTGTGCTGTGATTGCTTGTCGACTGGCTCAGAGGTGAAGATCATGTAGCTCTCATGGTGCTCTTGGTACTGGTTGGAGCCTCCGCCCCCATTGTTGTCGTTGTTGTTGTTGCCCTGGTAGTTGTTGTTGCCTCTGTTGTTGTTGCGGTTGTAGTTGTTGTTGTTGTTGCGGTAGCTCTCATTGTTGAAGTGTCGGTTGGCTCCTAAAGCCACTTGGTTCACATTCTCTCTTCTCGGGAACACTGGCGGCCGAGCTGCGGGTGCGCGAGTAGGCTGCACATTGGCGTTGGCCGCTGGCAGAGGAGGAGGAGGAGGAGGCAAGCCATCATTCTTGATCACATCCCACCACTCGCACTGCCGAGTAGTGTGGTTAGCAGGCCTTGAGGGGTGGTGAGTGTGAAAACTGCATGGGCCATCCTTCATGTCATCAAAGACGAACTTCCTCGGCTGCTCGGAGTTGCCGCTACCCGACTGAGGAGTACGGAATGGTTTCTTGTTGCCCTGGCCCTGGTTCTGGTTCTGCCCGTAGGTTTTAGCAGGTTTCTGCCTTTGGCTACCCCCAGCTCCAACAGCCACTGCATTCACCTCCTCAGGATCATACCGAGTATCTATTCGGTCACCTCTGCGCTTGTTGCGGAACTCATTGCGCTTGCTGTTGCTGAAGTTTCTTCTCGGCTCAGAGGAGTCCATCAGGGGCTGAGTAGGATCACCGAGTGCGTACTGATCCGCAATCTTGATGGTCTCCGCCAGAGTGTTTGGCATCTCCCTCTGCAACCTCTGCCACAACATGCTGCCATGCCTGCATCCCTGCGCAAACCAAGTGATGGCCTGGGCTTCATTCACACCTTCACAGGTGTTCCTCAATGTGCTCCACCGAGTAAGGTACTCGCGGTCTGTCTCGTCTTCTCGCTGCCTGCAAGCGGACAGCTGTTGTGGCCTATTCGGCCTCTTGTAAGTGCTCGTGAAGTTGCTGACGAAGGCGTCCGAGAAATCCAGCCAGCAATTTATGTTGTGCTTGGGCAAGTTGTTGAGCCACGTGCGAGCTGGACCCTCTAGCATCTGCGGGACGTACCGCACTGCCCATCTCCTGTTGCCGCCCGCAATGTGGACTGCGGTGACGTAGTCATTGAGCCAGTCTTCGGGCTTGGTGCTGCCATTGTAGCTCTTGGTGGCCCTTGCGAGCTGGAAGTTCTTCACGGACGGCTCGTTCATGATGCGCGGGCCAAAGCACTCGGGGCCAGGAGGACCCGTGTTCTCCAGCCGGGCTGACAAGTTGATTCGGTCCAGCTGATGCCTTGCGTCTCCAGGCGCCAACACGCGCTCGCCCACACAGTCCAGAATGTCATAGCCAGCCATCTCCATGGCCGAGTAGCCGTCATCATATCTGTCCACCTGCACAGCTGCAGGCTGCTCCACCGGGTTGGCGACTGGCGCCACTGCGCGCGGCTGCTGCCTCTGCCGAGTAGGCTGAGCAGCGGGACGCTGAGAAGGACCTGGGCGCGCTCCACCTCGGGCCTGGCTTTGAGCTTGATGGGCTTGGGAGCCTGCTCTTGCAGCGTTGTGTTCCTGCCCGGGCTGCTGCGGCATAGCGAGCTGTTTCGCGGCAGCAGCCGGGTCATACACCTGCATTTGCCTATCTCTGGCGGAACGTCCACTGCGGCTCTTCTCGTGGCTGGGGTGCGGAGACGAGGCCTGATCATTAGATCTAGCCGCGTGCGAGTGCACCACCTGCGAAGCTCCAGCACCCGGGTTGGCCTTCCGGAACTCCTCATTCTGCCTAGCAGCCTCTAACACCAACTCGTTGAGCCTTTCCTGCTGCCTAACGCGCGCGTCGCCGTCGAGACGAGGCAACTCGGCGGCCACGGCCTCAGCAGCTCTAAGTGTCTTGGCAGGTGTGCTGTACCTAGGCCTAGTGGAGGTGTTTGCGGTGGCGGACTGAGCGGGAACCTCTACAACTGTCGCCATCTCGGCACCAAGGTTGCGCCGCGTGGCGCCTACCCTGCTAGCTCTCCTAGTGACTGGCGTGAAACCTTGAGCCTTGTTGTACTCAAGCTGATCTAAGCTAAGCTCTAGCCTGATCTTGTCCAACTCCGCCTGCTCGGCGAGCAGCTCCTGGCGTTGCCGCTCGAGCTGCTCCTTCATGCTCAGGAGCTCGAGGTCGGTGGGAGGCGGCATGCCGTTCCGCCCAGCTGACGCGGGAATGGTCGGAGTGGTGGAGGGAGGGAGGTTGCAGTCCTTCTCGTAAGGCCTGTGAGTCCTGCCACCAGCGCTCGAGGCAGCAAGATCCTCGACGACGGCCGCGGCGCCAGCAGCAGCTGCGCTGGCGTTTGCCGCCTAGCCGGTCACCATCACCTCAGCGCGGTCCGCAGAATGGCGCGCAGGCCTTCCGCGAGCAGTGATCACCGCAGGAGGATCCTCCGCGTCATGCACCAGCTCGGGGTAGACGCGGTCGATGACGGTGGTGACGTAGACGAGGTGCGCGCCGAAGGAGATCACCGTGCCGCCCTCCGGCATGGCCTTGCCGCCGAAGTCGCCTGCGTTGTCGGTGACGAAGTCGAAAGAGCCGAATCTGTGGACAAGGCCACAGACTACGCGCTCCGCTGAAGAAGATCCCGTCCGAACAGAAACTCCAGCCAGCACCGCTGGTTGCCCCACGGTGGGCGCCAACTGTCGTGGTGGTGTCACGGCAGATGCCATAGGATGGCTAAAGATGTGGGAACGATGGACGCTGGAGGTGCTCGGGGAGGGATCACGCGACGTGTAGACGCGTGAGATGAAGATCAAACACTGCAAACAACACGATCTACCCAGGTTCAGGGCCCTCGTGAGGAGGTAAAACCCCTACTCATGCCTTTCTCTATGTATTCTGGTGTCTCGCCGAGTAGCCACAGTACAAATGTTCTTGCTACCGAGTAGCCACTCTTCTCTCTCCGAGTAGGATTAGGTCAAAGATCTCTACGTGTGATCCAGCCCAAGTCTCGTATGTGATCGTCCCTCGCGCAGGTGCCCTCGGGATACCCGGTGCCCTGCCGGATACAGCCAAATACAAACAAGTGTCGACATTGTGTGCACATCGTCCTTCTTCCGAGTTCCCGCTGACAGCTTTGGCTTCTAAGCTTGTCTTGATGCAGAAAGTCGTTGGGCAAAACCAAGTAACCAGTTTGTTATCACTGTGCGAACACAGAGTAGGTCCCCCCTATCCTGCGACGCCCTGCTGCCACACTGTCGCTGTCAGGCACGCCGTCCCCAGATGAACAGTGCCGTGAACAGTGCCAAGTACGGACCCGGGATATGCGGGATCCTGTGTCAGAACGGCTCCTTTGACTTCTGGCCCGAGTAGGTTCCCGCCAGTTTTACTCGGGCCAACTCTTCTACTCGAACAGATATAACTTGCTTGATATCTCCTTCTGGTCATCTTTTCGTAAGACCGAGTAGCACTCGACCGGGTAGCAAGTACCGGGTAGGCGGCTACTCGACCAAACTTCTCTTCTGACTGTCACCTTTATCACTTGCCTTTACCCTACTCGGGGGTAACCCCCCGACATAAGGGGTTAGGTGAGAGGGATACGCGGGGATATTCCCTATCATGCACGCATGTATCGATAGGCCGGTCTGGTTAGCTGGTATGGGTCTTCATGGTGGTCGGCCTTACCGTAATGGAGGCCGGCCTGGCCAGGTTGGAGGCCGTCCTGGGGCCCGGACGGATGAAGGGCTGGGTGATCACCCGAGCTAGTCAGTTTGGGAACCGGTCTGGCGGCCAGCCTAGGCTGGCTGCCCAGCCTGGGGGTGGTCTAGCCGGCCTGTCCGACCGACCAGCCTGGATCCATCTTTATCTTTGGCTTCTCTTCGTCTTGTCGCTTCCTCCTCCACTTCCATGCATAGACATTGGATGCCCTTGAGTCATGGGCTTCCTCAACATCTCCCCACGTGGTCGTAGTTGTCGGCTCACACCTCGCAATGCAAGAGGGTCGATGGCCAAGTAGTATACCATCAAAATGCGTATGAAATGGGTGCTCATAGACGAAGGGGTTCACCTTTGAAGTCCATGGTCACTTGATGTATGATGGAGTGCGAGACATGTCCGGTTGGATGGTGTTGGATGTATGCCCAAAAGGCAATAATAGCTGTATATATGTTTCATAATTATGATTCATATTACTATGCTATAACTGAAGTGGTTCCTGAATATGAGATTCGTAGGAAAACTCACGCTCACGTGTAGTAACATGAATACAAAAATAAACCCTAGTCCTGCCTTTTACGGCTAATTTATTGCATGCTAGATGACTATGTTTTCCTGGTCATGGACATTGTTTATGTCGGCATCAATGAAAGCATATTGTTGTAAGAGAACAATATGGCTAGGTAGTCCCTAAGTAGATTGATATGCTAAGATATTTCACTAAGACAACTTTTTCCTTAGAATCATATCACATCACGGTTATATTACAATGCATCCTTTGACCATGAGGTTATCGGGATAATATATTCTGGAGGTTTTACCTTGGTAGTACCATGAGTCACACCATAAACTGGGTGAACATAAAGGTAGCCATTGGGTAATTATAAAGGAGTATATTACCTCAATGTTCTGAGATATGAATTACTCCTCCGTAAAAAGAGAGATACATGCCTGGGCCTACTCGGTATTCTTGATATCCATAAGTTCTGTATACAATGCATGATGATGATACATCATGTGGGATATCATAATAAAGTAACAAGTAAAAGGAAAATTTATAGTTAACAAGACAAGACAAAGGTAAGTGAACTAGAGATTGTTTCACGGCAATACCGAAATCCATAAGTCTCGGGTAAGTTCGGTATCATGAGTAATGGGATAATTATATAATGACCAACATGTTGAGAAGTTTATTCGCATAGTATGTGGGAGTCAATATGGGCGTCCATGGCCCCTCTATTGATTATTGGAAAGGAAAGAGTTTCCAGTTTCATGTCCACACACTATCGAACCTGTAGGGGAAACACACTTAAGTTTGGGCTGTTTTTTGTGTATATCGGTAGGTCAGGATCAACTAGGAGTATCATCGGGACGATGTTTATGCATGATAGATATATTTTATAAATCTGAGAGAATTTATATTGAGGGAATTGGATGTCTAGAGTAATCGAAACAGTTTCTATTACTACAGGAATTTATTGAGGAGTTATTCTGAGAGAGAAATTGAGGTTGCACGCTCTACGGAGCAAATGCAGAGGAGCATGAGATGTCCTAGGGTGTCGGAAATATATTCTTGACATTGTTAGATAATATCGATAATTTTATATAAAGAGGTCATATGGTTCTGGAAGATTTTTGGGGGACTTTCCATAAAGGATGGAAGTACCGTAGGAGGGCATATTTCCCCCTCATGGCCACATCCTATTTTAGGGGGCTGCCAGTTGTGCCCCAGTGGCATCACATATTCGTTCTAGTCATCCCGGGTTTTTCCTGAATTTATTTGAGAGAAAAAAGGGGAAAATAAAAAGGTGAAAAAGGAAAAATGAAAGAGGAAGGTGGAGTTGGACTCCAATGGAGCCCAATCCAACTTGGGCTATGGAAAGGGGTGGGGTGATGCTGACGTGATCACACGCTCATTGGGGGACCCCAAGCGGAAGGTATGATGTAGACTATAGTAAGTTTTCCCCTAGTACAGAACCAGAGTTTACCGAACAAGTAGGACTTCGTAGTCTTGAAGAAGGTTGCTTGTATCAACGAGGCTATTTATTGATGTTGAAGAAGCGTGGAACCTACACACAATCACAAACTCTCTCTTGCCCCAACTTTTCGTAAGGTTGCCAATCTTCAGGTCTTGCTTAAAATAGGAGAATTAAACGTATAGAGTGTCGAAAAACAATAAAAGTAAAAAACGGGACATCAAGGAAACAATTATGGAAGTTCTTAAAAGAAGGATTGTGATATGAGGAAAATAGGATTAGGGTCCATAGGTTCACTAGTGGTGTATCTCCAAAGAAAACAAACATACTGGGTGAACAAATTACAGTTGGTCAATTGAAAAATCATGAACGTATAACAATACTATTATGACGAGATAAAGTTCATGGGTTCTAACATTGTAGGCATTATGTCAAGGTATATGGACCGTTATCTATTATGCATCTATATCTAAAAGTCCAGCATGGATCTACGAGGTGTTGCATAAATGAGATTGACCATTTAATAGAGGTAACATAGGGCAACACAAATATATAAGAAAGTATCCAAGTCGCAAACTATCATAGACATATTTCCCGACAATTTTCGTACGTGATTGCAATAAGAACTTGCACGACATATTTTGTCCTACCATCCCGTTGTTGCGGTGCCAAAAAGGAACTAATGGTAATTAAGGTACTTGTTCTCCCAAGCACCAAAGCAAAGCATTAACATATGGTGGAAACACGTAATCCTCGAACTAGAGTCCATCCCCTCCGATATCCCAACCATGTCACCTTGGGGTCTCGGGTTTCGGACAATAATAAGTGTATACAACCAGTAGATATGCTCCAAAATAACAATTATATTCATGAAAACATAACAAGTGTAGATCTGAAATCATGGCACTCGGGCCCTAGTGACAAGCATTAAGCACTCCAAGTTGCAACAACGACAATAAACAACACTAGTGGATACTAGGAATCAAGCCCTAACAATCTCGTGATCTATTACATGATGAATCTCATACAATCCCTACCATCCCCTCTGCCTACATCAGAGAATTACTCACACATCAAAGGGGGAATCATGGAGAGTTGATGGAAAGGTGATGGCGATGAAGATGGCCACAATCCTCCTCGAATCCCCGTCCTGGCAGGGTGCAAGAACAGGAACTTATGTCTCCCATACTAGGGTTCTAACATTGTAGGAGTTACGTCAAGGCATATTGACCGCAATCCAGCAAGCATCCATATCTAAAAGTCCACCTCAAGAAAGTTATCCAGCAAATTCCTTGGTATTAAGTTGCAGCAACGAAGTCATTGCTATATGTGCAACAGACAATTGCATTAAGATCAATACGTAATGTAAGCAGTAGTTCTCATCAGTAGACAAGAGTACTGCTGCTTTCTCCCTAGTGGAAGCATCACACCCCTCCCCCTCCCCCCGTTCATGTCACTCGATCGCAGCCAACAAGGAGGCATGAACCCACTATCTAGCATATAAACCCTCTCTTGGAGGTGAAAACAACTATGTGGCCAAGGTAATTATAAACATCAGAGAGCATCGCAAGACAAGATTAAAAATCTCTAAAAATATAAGTGAATCATCTCCGATTGACATGAACAAAATTATCATAATCTCATGGTTCATCAGATCCCATAAATCACAACTTGCACAATTACAGAACGGTGGTCTCGATCATGTGAGGCAGCTCACAAGATTCTAAAAATGGAGGCATATGGGAGAGAACAACCATCTAGCTACTGCTCTGGACCCGTAGTACCGAGATGAACTACTCACGCATCTAACCAGAGGGGATCAGAGGTGCCGGAGTAGGACTCCAGAAGCCCTAGATTGGATTTTCGGGGTGACGGTGCCTCTCTGTATGTTTCATAGATAATAACTCCGTCCCTGATGGTTTTAGGATTAAAGGAAATTTATAAGTGAAGGGGGACATGAGGCAGTGCTCGGGATACCCAGAGGCCCACGAGGCGCGGCCTAGGGTGGGGTTGCCTACCAGCCGACTGGTGGCCCCTGTCTCTCCTTTGGACATCGTCTTCGCTCCGGGTAAAAATTGATCTCCGTGGATTTTCATCCTTTTCCGAGAATATTTTCTTAAGAACTTTTCTGAATTAGAAAAAGGCAGAAAATAGTAACTGTCCTGGGGCATCTTCTTAATAGGTTAGTCTGGGAAAATATTCAGCAAATGAAGGAAAACGAAAGAAAACATGTGGAAAACAAAAGGTATTGGGTAGAAAACAAGCATGGAGCATAAAAAATTATAGATAAGTTTGCAACGTATCAACATCCCCAAGCTTAACTCCTGCTCGTCCCCAATTAAGTAAGTTATAACAAAATAATTTTTGAGGTGACAGTGAGCCAACACAAATCTTGATCAACATTATGTAAAAAGCATTGCAAAGCTGGCATGAAAGTACTTTAACAAAGGCATGAAAAATATTATTTCAACTAATGTAAACTTAGCAACCATGTTGCACATGAAAATAAACAAAAACAAAATAAAATGAATAATGAAACATTGAAAGTGATGCAGTTGTTTCAATCATCAAGAAAACATAATAAAGTGGTATCCAGCTAATCGGTCGTGTGGTAGCAAAACATAAATGATAGGACACCTTCAAAGTTTAAATGGTGACTAGATACAAATAATTGGAGAGCAAGCAATACCACAAATCATGAATAAATCAATAATAAATTTTGGGACTATGCACATTATACTCAGAATGACAACTATGCTCTCTTAGCTGGTGTATAAAGTAAGAAGATGAAGACTCAAGATAAAAGTAAAACAAAGCCCCTTCACAGAGGGAAGCATGGATTATTCGTGTGATAGATTTTTTTTTTGATTAAACCGAGATACTGAAAACAATTTTAAGAGAGGTGTATGTCTATGTCAACGAATTGTAATGAAAAAATTATCATAATCCATGTCAAGCAAAGTGTTTAGACTTTTGAGAGAGCTTTCCATTGTTTTATTAGTTTGGCACCTCCCTCACCTTTCTTTCACAAACCATGGCCAGCCAGGTTCACAGGTACCCACCAGCTTTCATCAAACCATGGGGAAGTGTATTTTTGTTACTATTTTTGCACCAACTCTCTGCAAATTAAAATGAGCACATATTCCATACTCATCAGGTGAAAGAAGGAAGAAGAACTTTGCTTGACACAAACCATAATAAACTTCAAACTACTTCCTCATGAGCTAAAATAATAACACAAAACATGTTATAATTTTGAATGTTTAAAGGTAGCACACGAGAAATTTACTTAGGGAGGCGGTTAAATACCACATATAGGTAGATATGGTGGACACATCTGGCAAACTTTGGGTTTTGGGAGTTGGATGCATGAGTAGATCTCATACTCAGTACATGCGTAGGCTAACAAAAGGCTTGGGGCGACGAATAAGAGAGCAATAACGGCCATAATCATGCATAGAGACAAAACATCATTAATAAAAGCATGAAGTGATATTACAAGTTAAAAACTAAATGATCATCAAGGCTAGAAGTGACTTTGTTTGTATTCATAACATGGTGTGAGCATGCACCAAGTCAATTCAGATAAATCATTCAAAGGAGAAATACCACAATACCATGCTTCAATATGAGAGAACAACACATTATAGAATTCAATGGCACATTAAGAAATATCAGCTATTTGAGACTAGTCATGATACATCATAAATAACTAAGCACACAATTAAAATAACATCTAACATGACATGCCAAAGCCTATGCCACAGTCAAAACAAGCTTCCTATTGGACCACTATAAGAACGAAACACTTTACTCTTCTCCAACACCAATCAACTTATTCAAAACAACTCTCAAAGAAAATAATCATCAAAGACCAGAGAGCTAATAAAATATAAATGAAGCAACCCAACAAGCACTGAATAAAACTCAAATGAAAAACAAGAGCTAAACGCAGTACTAACAAAAACTAAATAATCCTAGAATAATAAAAGTGAAAACTAGAGTGTTATAGACAATGAAAATGGAACGTGTCTCTCCCAAAATAAAATTGCTAGGATCCAACGAAAAGATACAACAAAGAAAAAAAACTGAGAGAAAAATAAAATGATGCTCCAAGAATAACACATATCATGTGAAGCAATAAAAATATAGTGTTTTGAAAGAAACGTGGTATTTTTGTTGAGGAAGAAGGGGATGCCTTGGGCATTCCCAAGCTTTGACTCTTGTACTTCTTCGATATGTCTTGGGGTGACCTGGGCATTGATACGTCCATTTTGCATCACTATTTTATATCATAATTTTCTGTTATTCATCGATATATTTCATGTTATGATGCATCTCTTATGTTATTTAATTTTATTTTGCATGTTTTATAATTTTTGGAGAATAAACACCAGGACCAGAAATCTAATGGAAAAAGCACCGTCGAGATACCATATTTCAGAAGATCAGAAGAAGAAGAAGGGGGACATCCGGGGGTTCCTAAAAGTCCAGAGGAGGAACACAGCCAGAAGGAGAGCCGGAGGGGGGCCACCAGGGGCCCACACCTAGGGGTGGCGCGCCCCCTGGCCGCGCCATCTAGGGGTGTGGCCACCTGGTGGCCCCCCTCCGGCTCTCCTTCTAGCTGTGTTCCGCGCCATCTAGGGGTGTGGCCACCCTGGCCCACCTCCGGGGGTCATCTTTTGCCCCCGACCCCGAGGGAACCCTAAGCCTCATTCCGTCCTCGAAGAATTATTCCGCCGCCGCTGCGGGGCGGAAAATACCCGAGAGAGAAAAGCTCTCCAGCAGGGAGAAATCTGCCGGGGAAATTCCTCTCCGGAGAGGGGAAATCACCGCCATCTTTACCGTCATCGCTCCGGGCATCATCAGGCATCCCTAAGCTTGAGCTTTTGTCCATCCTTCATATAATCACAGCATTCTTCTCTCCCTACACTTGAAATATTCCTACACCTAAAACTTCTCACAATCTTCATTAGCAACATTAGTGTAATCAATATAATAAATCCACTTGGTCCAGTTTCAAAACAAGTCTCACACTTCAATTAAAACAGTAGCTACGATCACAACTTCTTTTAAAGCTCTCCCTCTCAAAAGAACACCAAAAGAAACAGATTGAGATGCAAATGCAAATATTGGCTGAAATCTTTCAAAACAGAATAGTCGGTAGAGATGATTTTTTTTCTAAAAAGTGGGAAACTAACGAACGTTAGGTAAGAACTTGGGCCATCTGTCTATATTTTCAAAGCAATCCGACGTTCTAGCTGAGAATATAAATTTTTGGTAACAACCCAGAAATCTGTTTCAGAACAGCAACTTCCCCAAATCGCACTACCTCTCAATTAGAGGTTACTCTTGGCACACAAAAAACAAAATAAAAAGGATAATGAGCGATTGCTACAGAGGTAAAAACTTCCAAAACATAAAAAGAACAAAAGAAAACAGAAGAAAACAAAACGATAACGAAGGAAAACAAAAGTGGGTTGCCTCCCACAAGCGCTTTTCCTTAACACCTTTTAGCTAGGCATGAAGAACGAATCAAGTATTATCAATAGAATCATGGGTAGTCCTCACAAGGAACTCAAAAGTTAACTTCATTCTCTTTCTATGGGAAATGTTCCATGCCCTATTTAAGGGGAAACTGAAATCTTATAATTCCCTCTTTCATATCAATAATGGCACCAACGGTGCTAAGAAAAGGTCTCCGCAAAATGATAGGACAAGAAGCATTGCATTCAATATCCAAAACAAGAAAATCAACGGGGACATAATTATCATTAGCAATAATAAGAACATCACCAATCCTTCCCAAAGGTCTTTTAACAATGGAGTCTATAAGATGCACTCCCAATCTAGTTTCATCCAATGGTTTCAAATCAAGAATATCATATAGTCTTTTAATAAAATAACTTGCACCAAGATCACACAAAGAATTGCAATAAAAATCATTAACTCGTATTCTAATAGTGGGCTCCCAACCATCTTGTAACTTTCTAGGAATAAAGGCTTCAAACTTGAGCCTTTCTTGTCTAGCTTGCATGAGAGAATTATTGATATGTTTAGTGAAAGCAATATGCATCTTACTAGCACTAGGATCTTTAGCTAACTTTTTGTAAGTACTTTATAACATCAGAGATGGTGCAATTATCAAAATCAAGTTTATCATCCTCGAACATGGTGCGAAAATTTCTCCTAAAGTCATATTATCCTCAATCCCAGTTTAAACAATTTTCTCACTACAAAAAATTTTTAATCTCCGAACTTTTGGGACTCTGATGACGTGAGAACACACGTTCGTTGGGAGACCCCAAGAGGAAGGTATGAAGAGTACAGCAGCAAGATTTTCCCTTAGAAAGAAATCAAGGTTTAATCGAACCAATAGGAGAAAGAAATCACTTCTGAAGGTTGCTGACAGCTGATGTTGGCATGACGCACTGCCAGGCTCAGCAACAACATGCAATCTGCACACAACACAACCAACATACTTTTCCCCAACGAATCAGAGAGGTTGTCAATCTCACCGGTTTTGCTGAAAACAAAACATTAGACGTATAGTGTGGAAAACGGTTTTGTTTGCAGTGAATGAAATGAAAACAATGATTGCAGTAAAAATAAAGTGCTTGCAGTAGGTTGTATTATTAGTGCAAAAGAAATGGACCGGGGTTCACAGTTCACTAGTGATGTCTCTCCATAAAAGATAGATAATATGTTGGGTAAACAAACTAGAGCTGGGCAATTGACAGAAATAAAGGCAGCACCGTAGTGCATATACAAGACATGATGATTACTATGATATTTATGTGGGCATTACAACATGATACATAGACCGTAATCCAACTGCGTCTATGACTAATAATCCACCCTCAGAATGTAATCCAAGCAGATTTTGGGTATTGAGTTGCAAGCAACATATTATTGCATTAAGTAAAGTGCTTAATGTAAACAATAGAATTTGTCCTTAGACAAAGCATTGTTGTTTTCTCCCTAATGGCAACAACACATCCCCCATCCGTCGCGTTTCTGTCACTCGAGCACAAATGTAAGGGAGGCATGAACCCACTATCGAGCATAAATACTCCCTCTTGGAGTTACAAGCATCAACTTGTCCAGAGCATCTACTAGTAACAGAGAGCATGCAAGATCACAAATAACATATAAAAGATAGATAAATAATCAACTTGACATAAAATTCAATATTCATCGGATCCCAGCAAACACAACATGTAGCATTACAGATAGATGATCTTGATCATGTTACGCAGCTCACAAGATCTAAACATGGTGGCATAAAGAGGAGAATACAACCATCTAGCTACTGCTATGGACCCCTAGTCCAAGGATGAACTACTCACGCATCACTTCGGATGAAGGCATGGTGATGTAGAGCCCTCCGGTTATGATTTCCCCTCTCGACAGTGTGCCGGGGAGAGCTTCCAAACCCTCCCGAACTAGGGTTGACGACGGCGGCTATGGAACTTTTCGTGGATGGAGACTTGGGTATTTAGGGTTTTCCCAAGTAAGAGTATATATAGGCGAAAGGGAGATGTCGGTGGGCACCCAAGGGGACCACACCATGTGGCAGCACAGGCAAGGGGGGCGCACCGCCCTATGGTGTGGCCACCTGGTGGCCCCCCTTCGGGTCTTCTCCGGACTCCGTGTACGTGACAGAAAATAGGACCATGGGATTTTGTTTCGTCCAATTCCGAGAATATTTCCAAAATAAGTTTTCTGAAACCAATAACAGCAGAAAATAGGAACTGACACTATGGCATCTTGTTAATAGGTTAGTCCCAGGAAATCCATAAAAATGCTATAAAGTGTATAGAAAACATGTAGCAATTGGCATCAAAACAACATGGAACATCATAAATTATAGATACGTTTGAGACGTATCAATCATCCTCAAGCTTAATTCTATTCGTGCTCGAGTAGGTAAAACAACAAAAACAAAATAATTTATGAGGTGACATGCTACCAACATAATCTTGATTATCATATTTGTAAAAGCATTTGTAAGCTGAGATCAGAGTACTCTAAACATAGGAATGATAGATATAATTTCAATAATGTAAACTTAGCAACCATGTTGCAACATAAAAAGTAATACAAACAAAAGATCATGAATAATTATTCACTAAAAGATATATGTTTGTTTCGAGCATAAAGAAAACATAGCAAAGTGGTATTCCGCTTGTCCTTAAAAGGGGAGCAAAACATAAATGCCAGGACACCTTCAAAGTTCAAGTGGTGACTTGAAACAAGTAACTTGAGAACAAGTAATAACATATAATGAATCAATCAATAATAAATTTTGGGACTAATGCACATTATACTCAGAATGACAACTATGCTCTCTTAATTGGTGCATAAAGTTAGAAGATGAAGTCCCAACATAAAAGTAAAAGAAAGACTCTACGCAGAGGAAGCAGTGATTAACTCATGTGCTAGAGCTTTTTATTTTATAAACAAAGGTATTGAAAACAATTTTGAGAGAGGTGTATGTCTATGTCAACGAATAGCAAACAGACAACACAGTACATCACAAGTTAACTAGACTTTACAAGAGAGGCTCCCATTGAAGGACATTCTTTCTATTGGGGTCAGTAGATCATTCCTTTTCTCCTTTGTTTACACACTTATGAACTTTATTTAACTGATAAATTAGGGGCAAAAGAGTGAAGAGAATTTATAGTAACCAAGTTTGGGGCTGGGCACCCCGTTGCCAGCTCTTCTATCAATTTGGATAAGCGGATGTGCCACTTGTCCAAGTGTGTAAAGACCAGTCAACAAGTGAGATAAAGATCGTCTACATGCGTCCTCATTAGCTAAAACAGAGGCACAATACATGTATAATTTTGAAGGTTTTAAAGGTAGCACATGAGAAATTTACTTTGGAATGGCGGTTAAATAATTAAGAATACAAATATTCATATGAAAAAGCGGAGCGTGTCTATCTCCCACACAAGGATGCTAAGATCCAACCAATTTTATTGCAGCAAAGAAAATAAAATAAAAGCAAATAGATGCTCCAAGTAAAGTGCGTATGATGTGACCGAATAAAAATATTGTTTCACTAGAAGTGACATGATAAGTTGCTGATGAATAAGGGGATGCCCAAGGCATCCCCAAGTGACGTGGGGATGACTCCCAGGCCTATCGGATGAGCCTACCCGGTGACGTGGGGACACTCAACAAGTCCCCTACTTGAGCCTACCGCCGCTACGCTACGAGAAGCCCACTCGAAAGTCCATCCGGGTCCAAGAAGGTATAGTCGATTTCTTGAAGCACAAGACAAAATCTCCTATTCGTAGTCTACTAGAACTCATGTAAACCCCTCCTGGATCCATATATAAAGCCAAGAGGGAGGAGAAAAAGAGGGACAACTAGACACAATCCTAGACTAGACAATACACGGGATACCCCGTACCACCACCACGGCATCACCATTATAACAGCTCGACTATCCCGCCATAATACAGATCAGACAAACAGGAGTAAGGAGTTGACCTCAACGAGGTCCCCGAACCTGGGTAAATCTTTCCTCCATGTTGGCCATCAAGATCACCAGCGCGTATATCGTTCCTCTACTCAAAACTCTACCGGATCACCCGAGGGATTTGTCGACACAATTCATCAATAATTGGCACCGTCTGTGGGAACGACACGTGCTGGATCTACGGTCTCGTCGGCCTAATCTACATCAAGCTTTGGGTCCTCGACACCACAGATTCTATCCACTTCGGATCCTTCAACTTCATCGAGCACTCGCCGGCATGGCGCACGGCCTTCATCGTCCACATCGACATTATTCTTCGCGCGCAGGCTGCAGGACAGTAGCAACGTACATATTGCGGACGCCATCAACGGCGACTCGAAACTCATTTGGAAAATTCCTTTGGTGTAAAGATGCGAAATCAACTTATCTATCGGCTCCAAAATAAATCGGCGAATTCCGACGGTTAGATCTCCGTGGATGACCCAAACACCGAAGTCCTGACAGAATCTGACAGAACTCCGCGCGACTTTGGGAAAATAATTCTCACGGTCGACTCGGACATCAATTCGAAGATCACACCTTTGAAAATATGCGGAATACAACCCCGCACCACTCCGTCTTTTTTGAGCCAATTTCAACGGTTAGATCTCCGTCAACGGATCGCACACTGCGACACGTTTTGGATCTTTGCGAGTTCGCGAATTCAAATCGCGGATCCGGTTTCTATTTCATCAATTTGCGAGTTGACACAAAGGCCAAACAACGTCAACAAAACATGGCGACTCGCCATACTAGTTCTCGGGGGCTCAACATCAACATTTTCCTCCGTGTACGCAAAACAAACATCGCGACTCCGCCGCGTCGAGCCCTTCCGGAAAACATCGCTACTCCGTCGCCTGGACTCGGTCCGCCGCGTCGAGTCCTACCGGCAAACATCGCGACTCCGCCGCGTCGACTCGGTCCGCCGCGTCGAGTCCTTCCGGCAACATCGCGACTCCGCCCCGTTGGCTCGGTCCGCCGCATCGAGTCCTTCCGGCAAATATCGCGACTCCGCCGCGTCGAGCACTTCCGGAAAACATCGCGACTCCACCGCGTCGACTCGGTCCGCCGCGTCAAGTCCTTCCGGCAAGTCCGTCGTGTCGAGTCCTTCCGGCAAACATCGCGACTCCGCCGCGTCGAGTCCTTCCGGCAAACATCGCGACTCTGTCGCGTTGACTCGGTCTGTCGCGTCGAGTTTTTCCGGCAAACATCGCGACTCCGCCGCGTCGACTCCGTCCGCTATGTCGAGTTCTTTCGGCCAAACACCACGACTCCTCCACGTGGACTACGTACGATGCGTCAACTACTTCCTCTAGATAAATCGGGAGCCGTCCTTCACCGCGGCCACACTATTTGCTCGGGGGCTGTACCGCAAAGTAGACGCACTCGAGAATTCACCGCAACCGCACTCGACACTCGGGGGCTGAGACGCGAAACAGCCGCACTCAACACACGAGTCCGGTACCTTGTCGACTCCGTTTCATCGATTTCCGCGATATTTGTCGACTCCTTCACTCGGCACCGCCTCGTCGACTACGGCAGTGTCACATAAAGATAAGTTCCTCTCATACGAGTCGACAAATTTACCCTTTTATGTTTATAATCTGCTATGAAGCTACAACGGACACTCGGGGGCTGCGTCCCGTAAACTACATGTATACTCGACACCCGTCATGCTGCACGTTACACTCCCGCATTTACACGCTACAACACGAGTAGCTGATACTGTCTAACATCGACCCTTGACTCTGACCCGGTTTGCAGCAGCAACTGACAGGTCGGCAAAGAGCATAGACAATGGCTGTCAGACTAACGAAAAGTCACAGTGTACAATGCTAAAGTGTCGTGTAGGGAGAAATCATTGCCTACCGACCGGCCATACTCGACTCTGCGAGTCGATAGATTGTTGGTTCACAACCAAGATTAACCCGAGCAATAGTTTGTTCCATATATTTTGCTAGACACAACACTATTGTTACATTATTTAACCACATCCGTTTATATGGCTGCAATTGAAACGCAGGAACCACAACATTGGATGCACCTTTGGGAGTCAATTATCCTCCGCTCGGAGTCGACAGACGACACATATCCTCTGCTCGGAGTCGACAGTCGACATAATCCTCCGCTCAAAGTCGACACATATCCTCCACTCGGAGTCGACAGTCGACACAATCCTCCGCTCGGAGTCGACACATATCCTCCGCACAGAGTCGACAGTCGACACATATCCTCTGCTCAGAGTCGACACATATCCTCCGCTCGGAGTCGACAGTCGACAGTTGACACAGATCCTCCGCTCAGAGTCGACACATACCCTCCTCCGGGATTCGACGCATGTCCACCTCCGCGAGCCAACAGAAGACAAACACATGGGGTTAGCTTCAGAACAACCTGAGCCTATGCCCGACTCTGTGAGTCGAACATAGCCTCGGGGGCTACTCCCATCAGGAGCACTGCCGTGCACCCGATAAATCGAAGAAGCGACGTTAGAAAATCTTTGAGTCTATGTCCGATTACAAATAATCGGACATAGACTCGGGGGCTACTCCCATCGGGAGCACTGCCGTGCACCCGATAAATCGAAGAAGAACCGTTAGAAGATCTTTGAGTCTATGCCCGATTATAAATAATCGCACGTATACTCGGGGGCTACTCCCATCGGGAGCGCTGGCCGTGCACCCAATGAGCGTTGGTCGTGCAACCGACGAGCGCTACGCGCGCACTCAACGTACTACAGTGTCGGAAGCATCTGACACGCTGGCCGCGTACCTGAGGAGCTATGTCAGATTTCTTCGTTCAGGTCCTTATTATGGTCGTACAAACCGCATATTAATTTGGATGAAGAAAATCAAAACATCAAACTTGTCCGTCTCGACGAGACGCATACGACAAGACGGGAAAATTCGCGAAATCAGAATATCTTGAACACTTTTCGGGTCCATCTTCTTGCATGGACTCGGTGGCTGAGCGTCCGCATCAACTACACGACTTCCACGTCGTCGTGCGACTCCGCCACGTCCGCGTCAACTACACGATCTCCACCTCATAGACGCCGTCCGCCTCGTTTACTACACGACTTTCGCATCGACTCCGTCCGCCGTGTCGAGTACATCTCCACCGCATCGACTCCGTCCGCCGTGTCGAGTACATCTCCACCGCATCGACTCCGTCCGCCGTGTCAAGTACACCTCCACCGCGTCGACTCCGACACGTCTAGTGTCGGGGGGTTACCCCCGAGTAGGGTAAAGACAGGTGGTAAAGGCAGTTTACAGAAGGGAGGTTTGGTCGAGTAGCCGACTACCTGGTACTCGCTACCCGGTCGACTGCTACTCGGTCTCACCTCAAGATGACCAGAAGGAGAAATCAGGCAAGTTCAATCCTTTCGAGTAGAAGGTTGACCCGAGTACAATTGGCGGGAACAATTGGCGGGAACCTACTCGGCCAGAAAGTCAAAGGAGCCGTTCTGACACAGGATCCCGCGTATCCTGGGTCCGTACTTGGCGGCATGCGAACTACTGTTCATTTGGGGACGACGTGCCTGACAGTGACAGCATGGGAGCATGCTGTGGCAGGATATGGGGGGTCTACTCTGTGCCTAGGTACAGTGTTAGCCGCCTGTCCCCTAGTTTTGCCCAACGACTTTCCGGATGAAGCCAAGGCTGGGAGCCAAAGCTGTCGGCGGGAACCCGGAAGAAGGACGGTGTGCACACTATGTCGACACTTGTTCGTATTTGGACGTATCCGGCTGGGCATCGTGTATATAAGGTGCCCAGCCGCCTCCTGCGCGAGGCAGACACACACACGGCACGGCTCATACGCTATCACTTACAACGCTCTCATCCTAGGAACCCTAAGTTCTTGACCTAGCTCTACTCGGAGAAGAGTGAGAGGCTACCCGGTTGAGATATCATTTGTACTGTGGCTACTCGGAGAAGCATCATAATACACATAGAGAGGCAGGAGTAGGGGTTTTACCTCCTCACGAGGGCCCTGAACCTGGGTAGATCGTGTTGTTTGCAGTGTGTTGTTCTTACCTCACGCGTCTACTCGTCGCGTGATCCCTCCCCGAATACCTCCAGCGTCCATCGTCCCCACAACTTTAGCCATCCTATGGCATCTGCCGTCACACCACCACGACAGTTGGCGCCCACCGTGGGGCAAGCAGCGGCGCTGGCTGGAGTTACTGTTCGGACGGGATCTTCTTCATCGGAGCGCGTGGTCTGTGGCCTTGTCCACAGATTCGGCTCCTTCGACTTCGTCATCGACAACGCCGGATGTTTCGGCGGCAAGGCCATGCCGGAGGGTGGCTCGGTGGTCTCCTTCGGCTCTCATCTCGTCTACATCGCCACCGTCGTCGACCACGCGTATCCTGAGCAGGTGCAAGACGCGGAGGATCCTCCCGCGGTAATTGCTGCTCGCGGAAGGCCCGCGTCTCGCTCTGCGAACTGCGCTGAGGTGCTGCTGACGGGCTTGACGGCAAACGCCGGCGCAGCCGCTACTGGCGCTGCGGCCGTCGTCGAGGAGGTGGACGTACCGGCTGGTGGCAGGGTACACCGGCCCTACGAGAGGGAGAGCAACATGCCGCCCTCCACTTCTGCGGCCATCCCTGCGTCTGCTGCGCGGCTTGGCGTGCCAGCCTCTACCGACGTCGAGCTCCTGGCCATGAGGGAGCAGCTCGAGCGGCAACGCTTGGAGCTGCTTGCCGAGCAGGCGGAGTTGGACAAGGTGAGGTTAGAGCTGAGTCTAGATCAGCTTGAGTACAATAGGGCTCACGGTTTCACGCCGGTTGCTAGGAGGCCTAGCAGAGTAGGTGCTACTCGTCGTAACCTTGGTGCCGAGATGGCAACGGTTGTAGAGGCTCCCGCTCAGTCCGCCACCGCAAACACATCCACCAGGCCCAGATACAGTACACCCGCCAAAACCCTTAGAGCTGCAGAGGCGGTTGCTGCCGAGTTGCCTCGTCTAGACAGCGATGCGCGTGTTAGGCAGCAAGAGAGGCTCAATGAGTTAGTGTTGGAGGCTGCTAGGCAGAACGAGGAGTTCCGGAAGGCCAATCCTGGGGCTGGGGCTTCGCAGATGGTGCATTCGCACGCGGCTAGATCTAACGATCAGGCCTCATCTCCGCATCCCAGCCGCGAGAAGAGCCGCAGCGGCCGCTCGGGCAGAGACAGGCAGATGCAGGTGTATGACCCGGCTGCTGCCGCGAGACAGATTACTGTGCCGCAGCAGCCCGGGCAGGAACACAATGCTGCAAGAGCAGACTCTCAAGCCCATCAAGCTCAAAGTCGTGTCCGAGAAGCCGCGCGTCCGGGTACTTCTCGGCAACCCGTAGCTCAGCCTACTCGGCAGAGGCAGCAGCCGCGCGCTGTGGCGCAGGTCATCAACCCGGTGGAGCAGCCTGCGGCGCTGCAGGTGGACAGGTATGATGACGGCAACTCGGCCATGGAGATGGCCGGCTATGATATTCGTGATCGTGTTGGTGACCGTGTGTTGGCGGTTGGAGATGCAAGGCATCAGTTGGACCGAATCAGCTTGTCGGCGCGGCTGGAGAGCACGGGTCCTCCTGGCCCCGAGTGCTTTGGCCCGCGCATCATGAACGAGCCGTCCGTGAAGGGTTTCCAGCTTGCAAGGGGCACCAAGAGCTACAATGGTAGCACCAAGCCTGAAGATTGGCTCAATGATTATGTTACCGCGGTCCATATCGCGAATGGTAACAGAAGATGGGCGGTGCGCTATGTGCCGCAAATGCTAGAGGGTCCAGCCCGTACTTGGCTCAACAACCTGCCCAAGAACAGCATTAACTGCTGGCTGGACTTCTCGGACGCATTCATCAGCAACTTCACGAGTACATACAAGAGGCCGAATAGGCCACAGCAGCTGTCAGCCTGCAAACAGCGAGAAGACGAGACTGACCGCGAGTATCTTACTCGGTGGAGCACGTTGAGGAACACCTGTGAGGGTGTGAATGAAGCTCAGGCCATCACTTGGTTTGCGCAGGGTTGCCGGCATGGCAGCATGCTTTGGCAGAGATTGCAGAGAGAGATGCCGAACACCCTGGCCGAGACCATCAAGATTGCGGATCAGTACGCACTCGGTGATCCTACTCAGCCACTGATGGACTCTCTGAGCCGAGAAGAAACTTCAACGGCAGCAAGCGCAACGAGTTCCGCAACAAGCGCCGAGTGGACAACCGGTATGATCCCGAGGAGGTCAATGCAGTGAATATTGGAGGCAGTGGTGGCCAGAGGCAGAAACCTGCTGGAGCCTACGGGCAAAACCAGAACCAGGGCCAAGGCAACAAGAAGCCATTTCGCGGATCCCAGTCGGGTAGCGGGAACTCCGAGCAGCCGAAGAAGTTTGTCTTCGATGACATGAAGGATGGCCCATGCAGCTTTCACACCCACCATCCGTCGAGGCCTGCTAACCACACTACTCGGCAGTGCGAGTGGTGGGAGGCAATCAAGAGTGATGGCTTGCCTCCTCCGCCTCCCCTGCCAGCCGTCAATGCCAATGACAATGTGCAGCCTGCTCGTGCACCTGCAGCTCGGCCGCCAGTATACCCGAGAAGAGAGAACGTCAACCAGGTGGCTTTAGGAGCCAACCAGTACTTCAACAACGAGCGATACCGCAACAACAACAACAACAACTACAACCGCAACAACAACAACAACAGAGGCAACAACAACAACTACCAGGGCAACAACAACAATGGCAACAATGGGGGCAATGGCTCCAATCAGTACCAAGAGCACCATGAGAGCTACATGATCTTCACTTCTGAGCCTGACGACAAGCAGTCGCAGCACAGGCGGGCCATGGAGGTCAATGCAGTGATGCCTGCTGTTCCTCACTACATGTACTGGTGCGACAAGGAGATCAGGTGGTCCCGAGTAGATCATCCCAAGGTGATGCCCAATCCGGGTAGCTATGCCTTGGTGCTGGATCCTACCTTCTTGGGTCCCGTGAAGAATGTGAGGTTCAGCAAGGTGCTGATCGACAACGGCAGCAGCATCAACATTGTGTACAGGGATACACTCGAGAAGCTTGGCATGGCCGAGAACATGATGCTGCCTAGCAAGACTACCTTCCATGGCATTGTGCCCGGGGTCTCATGCAACCCGATTGGCCGAGTGTGGATTGATGTTCTATTCGGTACTCGGGAGAACTGTCGCACAGAGCGCCTGCAGTTCGAGGTGGTGGACCATCGGAGCCCGTACCACGCTTTACTCGGCAGGCCGGCTCTGAGCAAGTTCATGGCCTCCACCCATGTGGCTTACCTGAAGATGAAGATCCCCGGTCCCAATGGCATCATCACCATCTCGGGGGATTACAAGAAATCCATTGAGTGTGCCTCTGCTGGTTCCCAGTTGGCGGAGTCAATGGTGATTGCTGCCGAGAAGAGGAAGATGTACGAGGTGGTGGCTATGGCTCAGTCCGCGCAAGCTGGTGCACAAAGTGTGCCGAGTATCCAGCAGGGCACTGCTTTCCAGGCTGCCAAGGAGACAAAGAAGATTCAGGTCGACCCTGAGTTCCCCGACCGCGAAGCCATTATTGGCTCCGGGTTGGCGGAGAAATAGGAAAGCGAGCTCATCCACTTCCTCCGTGAGAATCGGGATGTTTTTGCCTGGACCAATGAAGATTTACCAGGAGTCCCGAGGGAGTTGGTTGAGCACTCTTTGCATGTGCGTCCTGACGCCAAGCCCGTGAAGCAGGCTATGCGCCGCTTCGGAGATGAGAGGAGGAAGGCCATCGGTGATCAGATCACCAAGCTGCTGATAAGTAACTTCATCATGGAGGTGCTGCATCCGGATTGGCTAGCCAACCCGGTCATGGTCGAGAAGAAGAAGGAGGATCCCAAGGCCGCCACCGCATGGCGCATGTGCGTCGACTACACCGACTTGAACAAGGCGTGCCCCAAGGATCCTTTCCCGCTACCCCGCATCGATCAGGTGATCGATTCCACTGCTGGCTGTGAACTGCTGTCTTTCATAGATGCTTACTCTGGTTTCCACCAGATTGCACTCAACCCTGCTGATCAAATAAAGACTGCTTTCATTACCCCGTACGGGGCTTATTGCTATCGTGTCATGTGTTTTGGCTTGAGGAATGCGGGTGCAACCTATCAGAGATGCATGCAGAAATGCTTGCATGACCAGCTCGGCAAGAATGTGCAGGTGTACGTAGATGACATTGTCATCAAAACGAATAAAACACATACTCTGCTTGCCGACCTGGAGGAAACCTTTGCTAACCTACGCAAGTACAAAATGAAGCTGAATCCGAGTAAGTGCACCTTTGGTGTACCGGCTGGAAAGCTACTCGGATTTCTGGTTTCTAGCCGTGGCATTGAAGCTAACCCTTCAAAGATAAAAGCTATTGAGAGCATGTCTCTGCCGAGATCACTGAAGGATGTGCAGAAGTTCACGGGTTGTTTGGCATCCCTGAGCCGTTTCTTGGGCCGAATGGGCGAGAAGGCTTTGCCTCTGTACCAGCTGATGAAGAAAAGTGACAAGTTTGCCTGGACTCCGCAGGCGGACGTGGCATTCAATGAGCTGAAAGCAATGCTGGCTACTGCTCCCGTCTTGGCTAGTCCGCTACCCAAGGAGCCTATGCTGTTGTACATTGCTGCGACTAACCGAGTAGTCAGCGTGGTGATAGTGGTGGAGCGAGAAGAAGAAGGCAAGAGTGTGCAGCGCCCAGTCTATTATCTCAGTGAAGTCTTGTCCAGTTCCAAGCAAAACTATCCGCATTATCAGAAGATGACATATGGTGTGTACCTGGGCGCAAGGAAGCTGAAGCATTATTTCCAGGAGCACCCCGTCACTGTTGTGAGTTCAGCTCCCATCTCGGATATCATGGGTAACAAGGAGGCGAGTGGCAGAGTGGCCAAGTGGGCAATTGAGCTAGCCGCGTACGCTCCCGCGTATGCGAGAAGAGAAGCAATCAAGTCTCAGGTCCTGGCAGAGTTTCTCGTGGACTGGGCCGAGATGCAATATGAGCCTCCTGCTCCAGTCTCCAATTATTGGAGGATGCACTTTGATGGCTCAAAGGTGAAAGAAGGCCTTGGCGCTGGTGTTGTGCTTACATCACCCAAGCGGGATCAACTCAAGTATGTGCTGCAAATTCACTTCAAGGCATCCAACAATGTAGCCGAGTACGAGGCAGTGGTGCATGGTTTGCGAGTAGCCAAGGAGGTTGGTGTGCAGCGCATTATATGCTATGGCGATTCAGATTTGGTGGTGCAGCAAGTTTCGGGTACTTGGGATGCTTTGGATGCCAACATGGCATCGTATCGCTTCCTGGTACAGTCTATGACTGGGTTCTTCGAAGGCTGTGAGTTCCAGCACATTCACCGAGCAGAGAACGAAGCAGCAGATGAGCTGTCCAAGTTGGGATCTTCTCGGCAGTCCATCCCGGCAGGGATTGCCTTGGAGCATTTGAGGAAGCCTTCCATCAAGCCTTCCCCCAACTCGGAATCCATCTTCGTTCCTTCTCTGCCAAACGAAGAATCTGACCCAATGGAAATTGACTGGGAGAGTGCTGCAGGAAACCCGGGGACTGCCGTTCCTTACTCGGGGACTGCCGTTCCCTACTCGGGGACTGTCGTTCCCAACTCGGGGACTGCCGTTCCCTACTCGGGGACTGTCGTTCCCTACTCGGGGACTGCCGTTCCCTACTCGGGGACTGCCGCTCCCTACTCGGGGACTGTCGTTCCCTACTCGGGGACTGTCGCTCCCTACTCGGGGACTGTCGCTCAGTACTCGGGGACTGCCGCCCTCAACCCAGAAGCTGTTGCATTCATTGAAGAGGTTCTCGCCAATCGGTCCGGGCTGCAGAGAAGCACTCCTACACCTCCTGTGCAACCGCAAGAGCCTGTCCCAATGGAACTGGACGAACCAGTGTTTCCCATACGGGAGACACCGAGTTGGGCTATGCCCATATTATCCTTTCTAAGGGACGGTGCTTTGCCTGAAGATGAAGTGACTGCGAGGCAGATTCAGAGAAAGTCCAAGGGCTACACTATAGTCCAAGATGTGCTGCATAAAAGGAGTGCCACTGGTGTGCTGCAACGATGTGTGAGCCCAGAAGAAGGAGAAGAAATATTGGTGGAGATACATCAAGGGGAATGCGGGCACCACGCCTCTTCTCGGGCTTTGGTCAAGAAAGCTTTTCGGCATGGCTTTTACTGGCTCACTGCGCTGCAGCAAGCTGAAGATATCGTGAGGAAGTGCAACGGCTGCCAGATGTTTGCAAGTAAGATTCACATGCCTGCTTCCGAGTTGAAAACAATTCCTATCACATGGCCATTTGCTGTTTGGTGCTTGGATATGGTTGGGCCCTTCAAGCCGGCCAAAGGCAACATGACACATATTTTGGTCATGGTGGACAAGTTCACCAAGTGGATTGAGGTGAAACCTATTCGGAAATGCGATGGAGTCACAGCCGTGAAGTTTGTGAAGGATGTGATCATGAGATACGGCTACCCGCACAGTATCATCACCGACAACGGCACCAACTTCGCAGAGGGGGCAATGGTGCGATTCTGCAGAGATAAGCATATCCGACTAGACGTTGCGTCAGTCGCGCACCCTGCCTCCAATGGGCAAGTTGAGAGAGCAAATGGAATGGTACTGGCAGGCATAAAGCCTAGGCTGATCGAGCCGTTGCTGAAAACACCTGGGTGTTGGCTAGAAGAGTTGCCAGCGGTGTTGTGGAGTCTAAGGACTACCCCTAACCGGTCAACCGGCTACACGCCATTCTTCTTGGTATACGGGGCTGAGGCCGTGTTGCCAATAGACTTAGAGCATGACTCCCCCCGAGTAGCCCTCTACACAGAGGTGGAGGCGAGAGAAGCTCGAGAAGACGACGTTGACCTGCTTGAAGAAGCAAGAGAGCTGACTCTGTCACGTTCGGCTATCTACCAGCAAAACCTGCGGCGTTATCATAGCCGAAAGGTGAACCCAAGGGTTTTCCGAGAAGGAGACATGGTCCTTAGGCTTGTGCAGCGCACAGCCGGGATGCACAAGTTGTCTCCTCCATGGGAAGGGCCTTTTATTGTGAGCAAAGCGCTGCACAATGATGCGTACTACCTTGTAGATGTGCGCCCGTCGCAGGCGAACAGGGCAGATAAAGCTGGAGAGGAAACCAAGCGCCCTTGGAATGTAGCTCTACTTCGTCGCTTTCATTCGTAAGCAAAGATGTGTATGTACCCTCTTATCCGAGTTGAAATTCTACTCTGCAATCTAAAATTGTTCTCGGGGACTGCCCTCGTCCAAAATTGCTCTAAGTGTTTTTCTTACTCGGCTTTACTGTTTGTCTACTCGGTTGCTCCACTTTAGAACTCATAAGTGTATTGAGTACTGTGTTTAAACCTATATGCCAACTCTTCGACTCTGCTGTCGTCCGAAACCCGGCTTCATGGCGAGCAAGAGAACAAGCAAAGGGTCAATGAGCACACGAAAATCATTAAGGAAGAAAGAGTGCAGGAACCGAGTAGAATGTTTATTACTGTTATTCCCTGTTTTCGCCTTCTCGGCTAAGTGTTGGGCTGCGTTATCATGATTGCTTCTGGCGGCTAAGTATTTGCAACCCTGCTACTCGACTCTTGTGACTCGAATACCAAACAAGCGACAAGTCGCGGGTAGAGCAAAGATGAAAGGACAGGGTGAATAAGAAATGCTACTCGGGGACTCGCATGGAAACGCAACTCGGCATTGAGCCAGAGTTGCTCAAAATTGATTAATATTGAAATAAACAAAGTGGGTATAAAAAATGTGTAGCAAGCAAAACAAAGAGAGTATATGACATTTGCTCCCGGCATCCCGGGGATCTGATAAATATTCGAAGTGAAACAGATTGCAGATTGATCTAAGATGAGGAAACAATGTGCTCGGCGCTGGCCTTGGCTGCTGCTTCTTCAGTGGCAGTCGCGGCGGCTGTTTCCTCGGTGCTTGCGTGGGTGGCGTCCGCTTCCGTCTGGACGGTGGCGGATTCCGTCATCTCGGCAGCTTGCTGGGGGGCTGCCTGCTCGGAAGTGGCCGTGGCCACCGAGACGGGACCGGGAGCCGAGGAGGAACCTGCAGCCTGGCCAGGAGGAGGCACCGTGTCATCAAGAGCAGCGCCGGAGGAGGTGCCGAATTCGAGTTGAGCAGTCTCGATGTGCTCAACCTCCTCGTCGCTGCTCGAGACGGCCGTGCCTTTCCGCTTCCCGGCCTTGCCCTCGGGAGAGTCGAAGAAGCCTTCCAGATCGGAGTCGCCTTCTTCGTCAGCTTCCCCTTCGTCTTCATCGTCGGTGTCAGGCTCTGGGAGACCATCAATGTAGGTCTCCGTCTCGGCGCACTCCGCGACCTCGTAGGCAACCTGCTTGCGAGTAGCCACGCAGTCGGGGTCTAGCTCCCACTTGGAGTCATTGCGCTTCCCGCGGATGAGCTCCATGTTGAGGTTCTCGTACCAAGATGCGATGCAGAGGAGCATCACATCCGCGCCGGCACGGGCTCCCGAAGCGCGCCACTTTTTCAGCTCCTTCTTCACGTTCTTCAGCTTGAGGGCAAGGCCCTTCATGGACTTGGGCGGAGGATCGTTAGGCCAGAAAAGCTTGTGAAGTTCGAAGCCCTCGTGCATCAGATCAGTTCCGAAGCCAGCCAGCTGTTCAAAGTAGCCCTTGAGCACCAGCAGGCTGTCCTCGATCTCGGCTCTGGGATCTGCTGCCTCACCTTTCGCAAGGCGAGCAGCTCTGATCTTGGCCAGTGTAGGCGCAGTGGGAGATTCAAGATGAGGCCAGATCGCTGAAAAAGCAAACGGAAGCGTCAAAACCGAGAAGAGAATAAACGAGTAGAGGAAAATCCGAGAAGAAACGGGACCGAGAAGAAAAGAAGCAGTGAAGAAAAACTTACCAGGCAGTTCGTTGCGCAGCTGCTGCAGCTTCTTCTTCCAGGCTTCCTCGTTAGAGATATGCCTTTCTTGGATCATGCGCAAGCCGTTCATCTGGGCGAAGAGATCAGCGTTGGCCTTCTTCAAGGTTTCGCATTCCTGCTCAAGGGCCCTTTCCTTGGCTCTGAAGGTGCCCTCGGCCTTGGCCTTCTCGGCGATGGCTCGGTCTCTCTCGGCGCCAATGTTGATGGCATCCTGGAGGGCCCGTTGCAGCTGGAGTTGAAGCTTCTCGGTCTCGCTGGCATGGTGGTCCAGCAACACACCAGCCTGCTTGGACAGTTCGTGCTTCAACTCGTCCGGTTGGACGCACTCTCGGTGTGCTGCGGCAAACACCTTGTGATCTTCTGCGAAGAGCCAGACAGGATCAGTACAAGAAGCAATGAAGACATGGATTCAAGACTAAGCCAAGTGGGCGACAAACTCACCATCTAGCCGTTTGATGGTGGCTTCGGCATTTTGCACGAAAGCACGGCATTTGCTGTGCTCCTCGGCAAGGCTCTTCAGTTTCTCTGCAGAGAAGAAAGGTTAGCACAAAAGAAAGCATAAGCGAGCGTAAACACAAAACGCACGAATCGCGCAGCTAAAAGTGTACCTTGCACTTCGGCCAGCTGCTGAGTGCTGGCATTGGCATCTTTGCTGGCGGCCTCTGCAGCTGCCTTTTCCTTCTCCAAGGCAGCAATGCGCCGCCTGGCGATGGAATGGTTCCAGAGGAGATGGCGGTACAAGTTAGTCCGTTTCAGGACGCTGTCCTGAGAAGCGAGAAGAAGAAGAAAGTTAGATAAAGCAGATAAGATTCAACCCGAGTAGGAGGCTACTCGGAGAGTATCCACCTACTCGGCTAGAATCTCGGGGACTGGGAGTGATGGAAAGGAACAGAAAGGCGAATGGAAGAGAAGCAAATTCAACTCGGAAAAGATAAGGAGAACTTACTGCGTAGGCCTGCTCGACGTCCTCGGCGTTCTTGCGATGCAGGAACATCTTGGCGGCAAGGGTCGCGGTCTCGGTGGAGACGGTCATGGGCTTGTGTCCCAGGTCGACCTTGTTCCAATCCACGCGCATGTGGTCGAGGCCGCCAAGGGAGAGACCATGCCACTTCTCCACGCCGAGAACCTTGCTGTCCCATTTGGCGTCGATGAAGCCGACTGTGTCCAGTACCTGCTCAAGGCCTTTGGATGTTATGGGTTTGTCTTGGACTCCGCGAGAAGTAATATTGGCAGTCTGTTGTTGGCTTGGATCTGGAGGAGGGGAGTTCATGGCAACGGCCTTCCTTCCATGCTGGATAGCTAAGGCTTTGTCCTGGGGAGGGAAGCCGATTGAGTGCTGGTGGCTAACCTAATTCATGTACTCCGGGTAGCAGGGCTGGCTAGCAGCGCGAGCATCCGCCGAGAGCGCGGCGGGAATTGGGCCGGACTCGCGGATCACGAGTGCTCCACCTGAGGTTGGTGGCGGCACTTGGTCTCTGGCTCGCTTCTTCGCCCTCTCCTTCTCGGCCCGCAGCTTCTCGGGGTCTGCGACTTTCTTCCCGGCAGCTATGGCCTTCGCCTTCTCGGCGGCTTCCTTCTCTGCCTTGGCCTTCTTGGCGGCTTCTCTCTCCGCCTTGGCCTTCTCCGCAGCTTCTTTCTCGGCTGCCCTTCTGTCCACCTCGCTCCTCAGAGCATCCAGGGCGGCTTGCTGCCTGGTTACTCGCCCGGCAGGGGAGTTAGGTGCATCCTTGGGTTGCGGAGACATGGAGGAGTTGGGCGGTGTAGGGCCTTGTGCGGTGGGTGGCGCCGCAGATCCATCGCCCTGGGCAGCTCCTGGCAGAGAGCTGCTCGGTGCATCACCTGGCTGCACACCGCTCAGTGGATCGGCATTGGTTGGGGTGGCGTCCATGGCATTGGTGGCTTCCACTCGCTGCTCAGTGGCAAGATGATCTTGTGCGGCAGCCCCTGTGGTTGGCTGCTCTTGCTCCACTTCTGGCCGCTCCTCGGCGGCGTTGTCTTGCATCTCTCGGTCCTGGTTCTCCTCGGCATTGCTAGCCGGAGGAGAAGGGGGTCTTTCTTGGCGGACGGTAGCGTCCTGTGCTGCTGTTTCGCTCGCTGCTCTTTGTGCATCTGTAGTTTGCGGATTGGCAGCAGCAGCACTAGCGGTGTGATCCTCGTCATCATCAAGATTGATGAGAGGCACTGGTGGTTCTCTAGCTTGGCCGGACGCGAGAGCTGCGTCCGCATTCATGGGAGGTCTGTAGAGTGGGAAGAAACCAGAAGTTAGAAAAGATCTGAGGAGAATAGTACAGCATGAGAAGGGAAGCAACCGGGAAGAGGGCTTACGCGGTGGTGGACTTGAGCTCTCGCCTGGACCTTTTCACTGCCACCTTCTTCTCGGTGGGCTTCTTCCTCTTGGCAGGAGGTGCTGGTGCCCCACTGCCGGTCCGTTTGCGGGTCTCAGGGGCGGCGACGGACAGAGGCTTGGCGGCTAGGGGCGCCACGCCCTCGTTCTCGCCTTCGTCCTCGTCATCCTTCTCAGCAGCACCTTCATCTGAGAATACAAGAGAAAGGAGAAGGAATCAGAAACAGCAAACAAGGAATTGGTCCTTCTCGGAAGTAATCAAATTGAAAGTGAACTTACCATCAAAGTCCTCATCGGACCAGGTGCGGAGAGCGTCCCGCTTGTCAGCAACGGGGGAGCGAGAGGGGTTGGACTGCTCCGCGGCATCATGAGAAGGCACATCGTCCTCCTCACGATCAGCAGTCCAGTTGCTCTCGAAAACATCGTTGCTCTCGATGAGCTGGCGCGTGAGAACCTGAAAACCAGAAAAAGATCACAGAGTGGCCAAGTACCAGGAAGAAATTCTACCCGGATAGGCGTGCAGGTACAAAGCACACAAAGCCTAGGCAATGTACTAAGCATTCTACTCGAATAGGCGTGCAAGCACAAAGCATACTAAGCCTAAACATGTTTGCGGGAGGGAATTACTCGGAAGGGCGTGCAGGTCTAAAGCACATCAAGCCTAGGAGTTATTCTCGAATAGGCTACCCGGCAAGGCGTGCAAGCACGAAGCACCTTAAGCCTACGCAACCCGGCTAAGTATCCTACTCGGTGCAGAAGGCGATCGCTACTAGCGGCAAGGGAAGGATTTGGCTAGTCGGAAAGTACTGCAAAGAAAGAAAAGCGTACCCGCTCAATCGGCTTCGTACGGCTGTACGGGGTAAACCCGTACTGCCAGTGGTCGCCAAGGCTTGTCGTCATGATGTTCCTGGCGTGCAGAGGAACATCGATGTTGTCGATCTCGATGGTGGTGGTCCTGGTGCAGTCGCGGGGGCCTCCCATGTAACACATGAGATGGCTGCGCTCCTGCAAAGGCAGCACTCGCCGCTGGATCCAGCACGCCACTGGATCATCATTCTTGAGGCCTTGCGCCTTCAGCCAGCTAAGGCGATCCTCCATCTCGATGGCGTCGTCGTCGTTGACGGGCTTGTCCTTCCAGTACAAGCCGATTGGAGCGCGGTTGCTCCAAACCGGCAGGTTGATGCGGTCATCTAGTCGGGCTCCTTCCGTGGCGGCGACATTCTTGACGTAGAGGAACGTCTTCTGCCAGAGCTTGACGGAGTCCAGCCCCTTGACGCGGGGGTGGTTCGTCCCGGACCGCTGCACCATCATGGCGCAGCCGGTGTCCGTGGCGCGGGCATTGCCCGCGGAGTCCTTCTTCCCTGTAGACTGTTGGCGCAGGTGGAAATACCTGAGCCACGTCTCCCATGTGGGCCGGACGCCGAGGAAGGCCTCGCAGACCACGGCGTGGTAGGCGAGGAAGACGACGGCGTTGGGGGGAAGGTGGTGCATCTGGATGCCGAAGTGGTTGAGGAAGTTCCTCAGGAAGTCGGAGGCGGGCAGTCCGAAGCCGCGCTCGAAGTGCGACATGAACACCACCCGCTCTCCCTCCCGCGGAGTGGGCACAAGCTCGCTGCCTGGAGCCCGGCACTCCACGCCGGGAGGCACCCGCCGGGTGTTGACGAGCCACGCGCAGTCCTCAGCCGTGACGGAGGAACCGGCCCAGCCAGCCTTGGCCATTGCTGCGGGTGGGGTGAGTGAGAGGTGTTGAAGGATTTGGTGGAGAGATTGGTTTCGCGGCGGCGCGAGAACTTGCGCGGCGGCGGAGAGCACTGTGGCGGAGAAGCGCAGGAGACGAAGGAGGAAAAGTGCGAGGAAGGGGAAAAGGAAATTGCCAGGGAGGTATTTATATCTCCTCTGCGGATCTTCCGTTACCATCGTGGGAGTGGGATCGATTGTGGCGTGTGGTGGATCCTGTGGCCGGTTAGAAACGCACACAAGCGCAGGTTGCGCGCGTAACGGCCGCATTGGATCCCACCACCGAATCGTGGCCCATAACTGCACTTGATGGGACACGACGGCCGGTGGGCCCACTGCGTGGAAACTGGACGCGTGGCAGGTCGTGTCCTGGGCAACGAAACGACAAGGCCTTGGATGCTTGACACGTGGGCAGTTGCTGCGCGAAGGGCTGGATTGTGCTCTGTGCCGCAACGGCTCGATTCCAGAAAATTCTCTAAGTCTTTTTACTCGGTTACAGAGTAAAGAGCAAGTGATACTTGGAAGAGAGGAAACCCAAGATACTTTCCATGAGTCTTTTTACTCGGCTACGGAGTAGAAAGCCAGTGATACTCGGAAGAGAGAACAATCAAGGTACTTTCTAGACAGCTACTCGGAAGTTCTTCTCGGCATCTTGAGGTTCAAGGGCTGAGATGCAAAGATTGGTTTTTAAGCTGGATGAGCCTGGTGAACAAGTTCGCAAGACTCAACCAGCTTCGGGGACTGCTGTCGGGGGGTTACCCCCGAGTAGGGTAAAGACAGGTGGTAAAGGCAGTTTACAGAAGGGAGGTTTGGTCGAGTAGCCGACTACCTGGTACTCGCTACCCGGTCGACTGCTACTCGGTCTCACCTCAAGATGACCAGAAGGAGAAATCAAGCAAGTTCAATCCTTTCGAGTAGAAGGTTGACCCGAGTACAATTGGCGGGAACAATTGGCGGGAACCTACTCGGCCAGAAAGTCAAAGGAGCCGTTCTGACACAGGATCCCGCGTATCCTGGGTCCGTACTTGGCGGCATGCGAACTACTGTTCATTTGGGGACGACGTGCCTGACAGTGACAGCATGGGAGCATGCTGTGGCAGGATATGGGGGGTCTACTCTGTGCCTAGGTACAGTGTTAGCCGCCTGTCCCCTAGTTTTGCCCAACGACTTTCCGGATGAAGCCAAGGCTGGGAGCCAAAGCTGTCGGCGGGAACCCGGAAGAAGGACGGTGTGCACACTATGTCGACACTTGTTCGTATTTGGACGTATCCGGCTGGGCATCGTGTATATAAGGTGCCCAGCCGCCTCCTGCGCGAGGCAGACACACACACGGCACGGCTCATACGCTATCACTTACAACGCTCTCATCCTAGGAACCCTAAGTTCTTGACCTAGCTCTACTCGGAGAAGAGTGAGAGGCTACCCGGTTGAGATATCATTTGTACTGTGGCTACTCGGAGAAGCATCATAATACACATAGAGAGGCAGGAGTAGGGGTTTTACCTCCTCACGAGGGCCCTGAACCTGGGTAGATCGTGTTGTTTGCAGTGTGTTGTTCTTACCTCACGCGTCTACTCGTCGCGTGATCCCTCCCCGAATACCTCCAGCGTCCATCGTCCCCACAACTTTAGCCATCCTATGGCATCTGCCGTCACACCACCACGACATCTAGTCTCTGATACTTCTCGCCACATCCCATCGGGAGTCAGAACGAGTGCTCAGTGCACCACGAGATCACGCGAGCGTCAGCCAACAGGCTTATTTTTCTTCGGAATCTTCAAACAAAAAGGCACTCTCCACAATCATCGCCGAAAACATCGCGGCTCCACTACACAAAAACAAGGCACTCAACACGCAGCAGGGAGAAGATTGTGAGTATGCGGCTCCTGCAAAAACCACGACTCCGCACTACAATGTACAGACACATCACTCGAAACAAAAGACAGCACTTGCTGCGCATCCAAAAGAAAATTGCGAGTACGCGGCTCCCGCAACTCCGCATTACGATGAACTAACACATCATATTACCCTGGATCGTTCGGCCGACTAGGCACATCCGGATGTCGTATTTTTCGAGTACGAAGGTAAGACCCAAGGATCTTTCCTGTAGGCCTGGAATCGCACTCGAGCTGCGTCCTTCAGTGAATTTTCCGTATCAACAACACGAAGAAAAATCCTAGCGGACGCGCCGGGTACCCCTTTAAGGTTAAGTTCGACTCGATAAGTCCTCCACGGCCCAGTCGCAATGATCACCTCGCCGAGTTCGAGTCGAAGGTCTCGAATTTGTGTAGGCCAGAATTGTTTTTGCCCGAGAAGCAATTAATTGGCCCTGATCTTTCGGGAGAGCCAATCGACTGAGCCATACCCTTTTGCGAAAAAAGCCAACGCAAGGCACACTTACTGCTCGATACTCGAGTACATCTCACACAGGGTACTCACGCTTCAGAACAAATATTCGACTAATTGAGTCGTGAGATCCAGAAACAAGCATTGAGTGCTTACTCAACTATTCTCAGTCAAACAAACACTCGGGGGATACTGACGTGGGGATGACTCCTAGGCCTATCGGATGAGCCTACATGTGGGGACACTCAACACGTCCCCTACTTGATCCTACCGGCTGCTACGCTACAGGAAGCCCACTCGAAGGCCCATCCGAGTTCAAGAAGCTATAGTCGATTTCTTGAAGCACAAGACAAGAAATCCTATTTGTAGTCTACTAGAACTCATGTAAACCCCTCCTGGCTCCATATATAAAGCCAGTAGGGAGGAGAGAAAGAGGGACAATTAGACGCAATCCTAGACTAGACAATACACGGGATACTCTGTACACACCAGCACAGCATCGCCATTGTAACAGCTCGACTATCTCGCCATAATACAGATAAGACAGCAGGAGCAAGGGTTTTACCTCTACGAGGGCCCCGAACCTGGGTAAATCTTGCCTCCTTGTTAGCCGTCGAGATCACCAGCGCGTGCATCGTTTCTCTACTCGAAACCCTACCGGATCACCCGAGGGATTTGTCGACACGATTCATCGACACCAAGCTTAGATGCTTGACTCTTCTTGGAATTTTCTGGGATGAACCACGGGGGCATCCCCAAGCTTAGTATTTTCACTCTTCTTAATCAAATTATATCATCCTCTTCTCTTCCTTCACATCAAACTCGAAGTGATTCTTATTAGAGGGTTAGTGCACAATCAAAAACTCAAATGTTCTGGATGGACACAAGCATTACTAATACTTTTTAAACATTAGCTACAAGCACTGATGTTTTGTGGAGCAAAGAAATCCACTGAACATAGTAAAAGAGAGAATGCAAAGTAAAAAGGCAGAATCTGTCAAAACTACAGCAGTCTGTAAAGACGAATTTTTTTGAGCCACTTACGTTGCTCAAATCAGAAAACTCAGAACTAGAAAAAAGTTTCGTAAATACCTACGGATCATGCGCAAAATTTTCAGGTACTTTCGATTTTTCTGGAAATTTATACGAATTAAACAGTGGACAGCAAAAATATGTTCCTGCGCAGAAATCCAAATCTAGCATGAACTTTCCACTAGAGACTTTACTTGGCACAACAATTCGAAAAAGTAAAGATACAAAGGAGTTGTTACAGAAGTAAACAAAACCTTGACTCAAAGAAAACAGAAGAAAACATTGCAAAAATAAAACATGGGTTATCTCCCAAGAATTGCTTTTCTTTAACGCCTTTCACCTAGGAACAGAAAGAAAGAATCAAGTACTTTCAAATGAAGAAGCATCCAAATCATAACTTGTCCTAATGATAGAATCAAAAGGCAACTTCATTCTTTTTCTAGCAAAGTGGTCCATATATTTCTTGAGTGGAAATTGATATTTAACATTCCCTTCTTTCATATCAATAACAACACCAACGGTTCTAAGAAAAGGTCTTCCCAAAACAATAGGACAAGAAGCATTGCATTCAATATTCATAATAACAAAATCAACTGGGACAAGGTTATCGTTAACAATAATGAGAACATCATCTACTCTCCCCAAAGGTTTCTTTTTAGCATTATTAGCAAGACGAACATCCAAATAATAGTGTTTCGAAGGCAGTAAATCAAGCATATCATAGAATTTCTTAGGCATAACAGAGATACTAGCACCAAGATCACATAAATCATTACAATCAAAGTCATTTGCCTTCATTTTAATGATGGTATCTGATGCGTGTGAAAAAAACGTTCGTTGGGACACCCCAAGAGGTAGGTATGAAGAGTGTAGCAGCAAGTTTCTCTCAGAAAGAAACCAAGGTTGAATCGACCAGTAGGAGGAAGGAGTAACTTCAGAAGTTTGATACAGTTGAGATGCTAGGGCACATGATGTCTACGCACACTTCTATTCTTGTATACAGTGTTGGGCCTCCAAGTGCAGAGGTTTGTAGAACAACAGCAAGTTTCCCTTAAGTGGATTACCCAAGGTTTATCGAACTCAGGGAGGTAGAGGTCAAAGATATCCCTCTCAAGCAACCCTGCAATCAAGATACAAGAAGGCTCTTGTGTCCCTAACACACCCAATATACTTGTCAGATATATAGGTGCACTAGTTCGGCGAAGAGAGAGTAAAATGCAAGTAGTATGGATGATAATAAGTGATAATAGCAATCTGAAATAAAATGGCAGCAAGCAAACATGTAGCAGAGCAGGCGGAAAACGGTGTTTCAATGCTTGGAAATAAGCCCTAGGGCTCCTACTTTCACTAGTGGACACTCTCAACAATGAAAACATAATTGAATGCATAAATATCATCTCTTCACTATGCTACTCTGAACCACTCTCCGGTCAAATAATGAACAGTAATCATTGCGTAGGTCTTTAACAACACTCCTCAAGTCTATATTACCTCTCTAGGGCACCCCAACGTCACTACGAGCGCCATAAATTAGTACTAAACAAACGCCACAATTTCATAGGTTCATCTTCCAACACAATATATAAATATAATGCTAAACCACACCGAGCACACATTATCATCTTTACCCCGTGATCAAAGTGTTTACGGAAATAACAAAACCACTTGATTAGCATAAAAGATGAAGATCAATCTACATATTCAACTAGATTACAAAGCTCATGATCACATAAAGATCACACCATGGGAGAGAGAGATGAACCACATAGCTACCGGTAGAGCCCTCAGCCTCGGGGGAGAACTACTCCCTCCTCATCATAGGAGACAGCAACGGCGATGGAGATGGCGGTGGATTCGATGGAGATGGCTTCCGGGGGCACCTCCCCATCCCGGCAGGGTGCCAGAACAGAGATCTATCCCCCAAAACTTGTTGGCGGCAGCGGCGGAGCTACGAATGTATTTTGTGGAAAAGGTCAATTCTCCTAGGGTTTATGCCTCGAGGAGTATATATGGGCGAAAGGGCGATGTCGGGGGTGGCCAGGGGGCCCACACTCCTAGGTGGCGCGGCCAGGCGGACACGTGCCAGCCCATGGTGTGGCCACCCTGTGGCCCCCCTCCGGGGCTCTTCGGGACTTTTGGATTCTTACGCGACTTTTAAGACTTCTGGCTTTCGAATTTTCCAATTCCGAGAATATTTCTAGAACAACTTTTCTGAAACTAAAAATAGCAGAAAACAGGGAACTGCTCTGTGGCATCTTGTTAATAGGTTAGTTTTGGAAAACATAAGAAAACGTAGGAAAACAAGCGGAAAACATGTAGCAATTGGCATAATATCAACATGGAACATCAGAAATTATAGATACGTTAGAGACGTATCAAGCATCCCCAAGCTTAGTTCCTACTCGTCCTCGAGTAGGTAAACGATAAAACAAAATAATTTCTAAGGTGACATGCTACCACACAATCTTGATCATAATATGTAAAGTAGAGCATGTAAACTAGGATCAAATGAACTAAAGCTGTGATCTACATTTGATATCAACAAGTAATGCATAAACAAATAAGAAGGAAGAAGCAAAATTTTAATGAGTCAGTACTAAAATACTATCAACCGTGCAAAGTTTATTAGAGATGATTTAAGCTTTCAAGAACAACAATATCATGCACGTCAAATGATCTTCACAACCTTTGTTAGGATCAAGTCAAGCTTTCCACACGATGCAATGCTTGAATCTTAAACTATTTGCGCACTAAAAACAAGCAAGTGTTCTGCGTTGGTCCCTGGCACCAGGATGTTATGGCAAAGAGAACATTATGGGGGATTTGGAAGGTCAATGGAAGAAAGGCTCACAAAGCTGAAAGTGGTCATTAGACAAGAGAAAGTCTTACAACCGAAGCTATACAAGGAGTAGGGATTGCCACACAAAAGATGCACATAGAGATATAAGTGTATGAAAGCTCTCCAATGGAACTAGTGGGGGTGCATCCAACTTGCTTGCTCACGAAGACCTAGAGCTCATTTGAGGAGGCTGCCAAGTTCTATAATGTATAGTTCCCCACATAGTTATGAATGATATTAATATGAAAACTCTCTCCAAACTGAAGTATTGGTGCTAAACATGAAGTACAAGTGTGGTATAAAGGATAGTGATGCACCCCCTCTCTCTTTATTTTCTCTTTGGCCTTTTTTTCTTCTTTTTGGGATTTTTCATTTTTTTTTATATCCTCACTGGTAGGGGCAACATCCTATATTACAATGAATCATCACAATTTTAGTACTCATAACTCACAATGAAATATCTCTGGTGTATCCAACTGCATGCTCCTCCCAGTGTAGTAGTATGCAAAAATAACCATGAAGCTCATCATCAAGTAAAATAATGGAGGTGGATGTTGTGCAGCAATATATCTCGGAATGGCTATGGAAATGCCATGATAGGTAGGTATGGTGGCTGTTTTGAGGAAGAATATATGGGCTTATGTGTAGGAGAACAAAGTCCTCCCACGGGATTTGGATGCACTGGCGAAGTTTGCACCAACTCTCAATGTGAGAAAGGGCAATGCACAATACCGAAGAGGCTAGCAAATATGGATGGTGGAAGTGCCAGGAACCGCAACATAGACTCACGAGTTAAAATATTACAGCAAGCAAATCATCTTACATGGCAAAGTGCAAATCACTCCAAGAGGGTCCGTGGCAGTGACAAGCACTGTTAGCTACCCCGACCGTAGCGCGTAACAAAAGGCCGATCAGAAATGTATCACTCGTAGCAATCATATACCATTGTTTCTATCAGCTGGTAATTTAAGTGTGGCACAGTTTCAAGTTTCTTAGACCAACCATTAAAATTTTATACTTACTAGTCCTTCCCGTTTATCTATTAAGCAAATTAATATCTCAAAACAACAACAGTGATTCAAATGAAGCAGTTTAGTGATCTACAAGATCATGCGTATTTTTCCACTAAACCAACTATCACATAAGCATTTCTATTCCCAACCAAGCACATATATGAGAGCCACCTAACTACAAAACTAACAGCTCTGAATAAGAGATGCATGAAAACAAAGGCTAAACGCAGTACTAGCAAAAAGTGAACACTCACAGAACAATAAGAATGAAAACTAGAGTGTTCTAAGCAATGAAAACGGAGCATGTCTCTCTCCCACACAAGTATGATAAGAACCAACCATTTATTACAGCAAAGAAAACCAAACAAACTGAAAACAAAAAAAAAACAAAAAAAAAGACGCTCCAAGTAAAGCACATCATATGTGACCGAATAAAAATATAGTTTCACTAGAAGTGATCTGATAATTTGTTGATGAAGAAGGGGATGCTTTGGGCATCCCCAAGCTTAGATGCTTGAGTATTCTTGGAATTTGCTGGGATGTACCTCCAGGGAATCCCCAAGCTTAGGCTTTTCACTCTTCTTGATCACATCATATCATCCTCTTCTCTTGACCCTTGAAAACTTCCTTCACACCAAAATTCTCACAATCTTCATTAGCAACGTTAGTGCAATTAAAATAATAAAATCACATGGTTTAGTTTCAACACAAGTCTAACACTTAAAAACACATTAACTAGTGTCACAACTGCTTTCAAAACTCTTTTTCTCAAAAGAACACCAAAATAAAGAGATTAAGATGCAAATGCGATAAATGACAGAAATCTGTCAAAACAGAACAAAAGGAAAAGATCGATTTTTTCAAAAATCTTATGTTGATCAAATCAAAAAGTGGTATTCTAAGAAAAGTTGCGTATATAACTCAGGATTAAGCACAAAAACGCTCAGGTCATTTTGAATTTTTTGTGAGTTTTAACGGAATTAACAGTGGACATCAGAAATCTGTTTCCTGCGCAGAAATCCGAAATATAGGCTCAACTTTCCACTAGAGGCTTTACATGGTTCAAAAAAACACAAATTAAAAGATACAGCAGGGTTTCTAAGGAAATATACAACACCCAGGTGCAAAGTACACAAAATAAAACAAAGTAAAACAGGTTGAAAACAGAGAAATAAAACGGGTTGTCTCCCGGTAGCGCTTTTCTTCAACGCCTTTCAGCTAGGCATAGTGATTTTTAAAAGATGCTCATATAAGAATAAGATTTGAAGCACAATAAGAGAGCATCAATAAGAAAATATAAAACACATTTAACTCTAACCCACTTCCTATGAAAAATAATCTTGTAGAAAAACAAGTCAACGAAGCACAAAGTGACTAGCATAGGAAGACAAAATAAGTGCAACTTCAAAAATTTCAACATAAAGAGGGGGAAGTTAATATTGTTGAGATGCATAAAACCATATTTCCCTCTCCCATAATAACTTTCAGCAGCATCATGAATAAAATTAACAACATAACTATCACATGAAATATTCTTATCACGAGCCACATGCATAAAAGAATTAATACTCTCCACATAAGCATAGTCATTCTTATTAATAGCAGTGGGAGAAAATTCAACAAACTAGCTATCATTATAATTCTCATCACCATAATCATCAAGTATAGGAGGCATATTGTAATCATAATTAATTTTTTCCTCAATAGTAGGTCAACTGAAAATATCATATTCATCATTGCAAATAGGTGGAACTAGAATACCACAATCATTATAATCATCATATATTGGAGGCAAGGTATCATCAAAGAAAATTTCCTTCTCAAAACTTGGAGTACTAAATATATCATATTCATCAAAACTAGCTTCCCCAAGCTTAGACTTTTCCATAGCATTAGCAATAATGGTGTTTAGAGAGTTCATACTAATAACATTGCCACTAGCTTGCAAATAAAGTTCCATAGGTTTTTTAATTTTCTCTTAAAACACTTCATGTCCTAACTCAAGATAAAGATTATAAAGCTCTCTCATATTTTTGTTTTTTTCCATTAAGCCTAACTAGTGAAAACAAGAAACAAAAAGATTTAACTTCAGAATCTAAAGGAAATAACTTTGAGCACTCACACCCGAGGATGTGAGTAGCTTTTACCTTACCTCCCCGGCAACAGCGCCAGAAAAGAGCTTGATGTCTACGCACGCTTCTATTCTTGTAGACAGTGTTGGGCCTCCAAGTCCAGAGGTTTGTAGAACAACAACAAGTTTCCCTTAAGTGGATTACCCAAGGTTTATCGAACTCAGGGAGGTAGAGGTCAAATATATCCCTCTCAAGCAACCCTGCAATCAAGATACAAGAAGTCTCTTGTGTCCCCAACACATCCAATATACTTGTCAGGTATATAGGTGCACTAGTTCGGCGAAGAGAGAGTAAAATGCAAGCAATATGGATGATAATAAGTGACAATAGCAATCTGAAATAAAAATGGCAGCAAGCAAACATGTAGCAGAACAGGCGGAAAATGGTGTTTCAATGCTTGGAAATAAGGCCTAGGGATCCTACTTTCACTAGTGGACACTCTCAACAGTGAAAACATAATTGAATGCATAAATATCACCTCTTCACTATGCTACTCCGAACCACTCTCCGGCCGAATAATGATCACTAATCATCGCGTAGGGCTTTAACAGCACTCCTCAAGTCTATATTCCCTCTCTAGGGCACCCCAATGTCACTACGAGCGCCATAAATTAGTACTAAACAAACGCCACAATTTCATAGGTTCATCTTCCAACACAAGATATAAATATCATGCTAAACCACACGGAGCACACACTATCACCTTTACCCCGTAATCAAAGTGTTTACGGAGATAACAAAACCACTTAAGTAGCATAACAGATGAAGATCAATCTACATATTCAACTAGATTACAAAGCTCATGATCACATAAAGATCACACCATGGGAGAGAGAGATGAACCACATAGCTACCGGTAGAGCCCTCAGCCTCGGGGGAGAACTACTCCCTCCTCATCATAGGAGACATCAACGGCGATGGAGATGGCAGTGGAGTCGATGGAGATGTCTTCCGGGGGCACTTCCCCGTCCCGGTAGGGTGCCAGAATAGAAATATGTCCCCCAAAACATGTCGACGGCAGCGACGGAGCTACGGATGAAAATGTCGATTCTTCTAGGGTTTATGCCTCGGGGAGTATATATGGGCTAAAGGGCGATGTCGGGGGGTGGCCAGGGGGCCCACACCCCTAGGGGGCGCGACCGGGGGGACCCGCGCCACCCCATGGTGTGGCCACCCTGTGGCCCACCTTCCGGGGCTCTTCGGGACTTCTGGATGCTTCCGGAACTTTTAGGACTTCTGGCTTTCGAATTTCCAATTCCGAGAATATTTCCAGAACAACTTTTCTGAAGCTAAAAACAACAGAAAACAGGGAACTTGCTCTGTGGCATCTTGTTAATAGGTTAGTTCCGGATAACATAAGAAAATGTAGGAAAACAAGCGGAAAACGTGTAGCAATTGGCATAATATCAACATGGAACATCAGAAATTATAGATATGTTAGAGACGTATCAGCGCACTACCGGTTCAGCAGCAACATAGAACCTACACAACACAATCAAATCACTTTGCCCCAACGAAGCAGTGAGGTTGTCAATCTCATCGGTGTTGCTAAACACAAAGAGATTAAACGTAGGGTGTGGAAAACAGTATGAGAACAATATGAAAACAGTAGCAGCAGTGTGAAAACAGTAATTGCAGTGGTTGTATTATCAGTATGAGAAAATGGACCGGGGTCCAGAGTTCACTAGTGGTGTCTCTCCATAGAAGATAAATAACATGTGTGGTGAACAAATTACAACTGGGCAATTGATAGAAATGAAGGCTACACCGTAGTGCATATGCATGACATAAAGATTACTATGTGATTCATGGAGGCATTACAACAAAATACACTATCATCCAACTGCATCTATGACTAATAATCCACCCTCCGGATATCATCCGAACAAACGTTGGGTATTAAGTTGCAAGCAACAGATAATCGCAGTAAGCAAAGTGTGTAATGTAAAAATGTAAATAAAGTAAACACTGTTATTTTATCCCTAATGGCAATAGCACATCCTTCATCCGTCACATTTCTGTCACTCGAGCACAGATGCAAAGGAGGCATGAACCCACTATCGAGCATAAATACTCCCTCTTGGAGTCACTGGCATCTACTTGGCCAGAGCATGTACTAATATCGGAGAGCATGCAAGATCAACATATGCATGAAGATAACATGATAGATTTCCAATCAGAAGACATATCATTCAACATTCATCGGATCCCAGCAAACACAACATGTAGCATTACAATAAGATGAACTCGATCATGTGAGGCAGCTCACGAGATCTAAACATGAGGCATAAAGTGGATAATCCAACCATCTAGCTATTGCTATGGACCCGTAGTCCAGGGTTGAACTACTCATGCATCACTCCGGAGGAGGGCATGGTGGTGTACAGCCCTCCGGTGATGAATTTCTCTCCCCGCAGGTTGCCGGGGAGAGCTCCAGAACCCTCCTGATCTCGGGTTGACGATGACGGCGGCTGATGGGAGCTGCTTGCTCTTGTTGGTAAAACCCAAGAGAAAGGTTGTGAAGAGAAACTTGCTGCTGTTCGACAAACCTCTGCACTTCGAGGCCCAACACTGTCTACAAGAATAGAAGCGTGCGTATACATCAAGCTCTTTTCTGGCGCCGTTGCCGGGGAGGTAAGGTAAAAGGTACTCACATCCTCTTGCTAGTGTGTGACTGCTCAAAGTTATTTCCCTTAGATTATGCAATTATATATTTTTGTTTATTGTTTTTATTTTCACTAGTTAGGCTTATTTTTACCCGTTCCTTATTTTTATTTTTAATAGTTAGGCTTAATGGAAAACAAAAAAAATATGAGAGAGCTTTATAATATTGATCTTGAGTTAGGACATGAAGTGTTTGAAGAGAAAATTAAAAACCTATGGAACTTTATTTGCATGCTAGTAGCAATATTATTAGTATGAATTCTTTGAACACTATTATTGCTAATGCTATGGAAAAGTCTAGGGTTGGCGAAGTTGGTTTTGATGAATATGATATTTTTAGCCCCCCAAGTTTTGAGGAGGAAATTTTCTTTGATGATACTTTGCTTCCAATATATGATAATTATAATGATTGTGGTATTCTAGTTCCACCTACTATTGAGGATAAATTTTATTGTGATTATGATATGCCTCCTATATATGATGTGTACAATTATGAACATGATATTTTAAGTCCATCTACTATTGAGGATAAAGTTCATTATGATTATACTATTCCTCCAATTTATGATGATTGCAATGATGGATGTGATAGTTTTACTCCCACTATTACTAATGAGAAGGATTTTACTTATGTGGAGAGTAATTATAATAATTTTATGCTTTATCATGGTAAAAATACTTTATGTCATAGATATATTGTTGAGTATATTCATGATACTACTCAGAATTATTTTGAGAGAGGAAAATATGGTTATGGAAATCTTCATGTTATTAAATTTCCTCTCTTTATGATGAAAGTTTTGAGCTTTCTCTTGTGTTGCTTCTATATGATGGGTTCTTTAAGACCCACAGGTCATTATGAAAGAGGAAGAAACAGTTTCATATATTTGAATAATATTAAGTTTGCTCTCTTTATGTTAATTTTTTTGAATTTGCACTTATTTTTTCTTCCTATGCTAGCCACTTTGTGCTTTATTGACTTGTTCTTCTACAAGATTCTTTCTCATAGGAAGTGGGTTAGAATTAAATTTGTTTTACATTTTCTTCTTGGTGCTCTCTTTTGCTTCAATTCATTTTTTTTTGTGAGCATCTTCTAAAATTATCATGCCTAGCTAAAAGGTTTTAAAGAAAAGCACTTCTTGGGAGATAACCCATGGTTTTATTTTTGCATTGTTTTCTTTGAGTCAAGGTGTTTTTTACTTCTGTAGCAACTCCTTTGTATCTTTATTTTCTCGTATTAGTTGTGCCAAGTAAATTCTCTAGTGAAAAGTTGAAGTTAGATTTGGATTTTTGCGCAGAAAACAGATTTCTGATGTCCATCGTATCAAATTGTATAAATTCTAGAAAGATCAAAAGGGCCTGCCAATTTTTGTGCTTAATTCTCAGCTAATTCCGAAACTTTTTCTAGCTTTGCGTTTTTCGATTTGAACAACGTAAGTGCCTCAATTTTTTTTGTCTTTACAAACTGTTTTGGTTTTGACAGATTCTGCCTTTTTTACTTGCATTGTCTCTTTTACTATGTCGAGTGGATTTCTTTGCTCCACAAAACATTAGTACATGTCGATAATGTTTAAAAATTATTAATAACGCTTGTGTCCAAGGAGAACATGTGAATTTTTGTTTGTGCACTAACCCTCTATTGAGAATTTCGTTGAGTTTAGTGTGAAGGAAGTTTTAAAGGGTCAAGAGAATAGGATGATATAATGTGATCAAGAAGAGTGAAAAGCCAAAGCTTGGGGATGCCCCTGTGGTTCATCCCAGAAAATTCCAAGAAGACTCAAGCGTCTAATCTTGGGGATTCCTAAGACATCCCCTTCTTCATCAGCAACTTATCAGGTCACTTCTAGTGAAACTATATTTTATTCGGTCAGATCATATGAACTTTACTTAGAGTGTCTGTCTGTTTTTATGCTTGTTTGTTTTCCTTGCTGCAATAATCATCAAATAATTTATCATTGTGATCATAGTAGAAATTTCTCAAGCAATGCATGTCAAAACATGTAAAAATAATAATTGTTGGAAAACTGAATTTGGTAAAATTTCAATTAGCTCCAAATTATTATGAGTATTTTCCTCAAAGATTATTTTGAAGATGTTTCTTCAAAAGGATAGAGAATATACTTGTAATGTAAGAGTTACATTACAAGAAAATAACTCATGAAATAAGTACATAAGACTGAATGGTACTTATGTGGTAAGTATTGACCAAGGATTAAGATATAGTCTTGAGATTTTCTGAATAGCAAGGGTTAAAGGTGCTTAATTATTTTAAGCATATATTTATGAATAATACAACAATAGCAGTAAAGGATAGAAGTTTAAATACTTCTAATTTTTTGGCTATCGGTTCATTTTATGTACTAGGTGTGGAATTTCACAAAAGATGTAGGATGATCTGTGATAAGCGACGAAATTGTATTCTTACTTGAAACACCAAGATTTCACCTAGAATAGCCTAGACTCCAGTTGATCATATGATCAAGGGGTATTATGAAAGAAACGGTTTCTTCATAATACATATGGTTCATACAACCTCGGAATGGGTTGATGACAAATATCTCTAACGTAGTGTTTGCATGAGTTTTCACTAATATCTTTTAGATGTTTGATGGACTTATACAAACAAATTATTGCCAGTTGTGTAGGTAGGAGACCGTTGAATGTATGCCCAAAAGGCAATAATATTTATACATTTGTTTCATAATTATGATTCATATTACTATGTTATAACTGTCGTGGTTCCTGAATATGATATTTAGATGAAAACTCTCGCTCACATGTAGTAACATGAACACAGAAATAAACCCTAGTCTTATCTTTTTACGACTAATTCATTGGATGCTTGATGACTATGTTTTCCTGGTCATGCACATTGTTTATGTCAGCATCAATGAATACCATATTGTTGGAAGGGAACAATATGGCTGGATATTCCCTAAGTAGATTGATATGCTAAGAGATTACACTAAGACATCTTTGTCCTTAGAATCATATCACACCACGGTTATATTACAATGCATCCTTTAACCATGAGGTTATTGGGATAACATATTATGGAGGTTTTACTTTGGTACTACCAATAGTCACACCGTAAACTGGGTAAACATAAAGGTAGCCACTGGGTAATTCTAAAGGTGTATATTACCTTGATATTCTGAGATGGGAATTACTCCTCCGTAAAAATAGAGACACATGCCTGGGCCCACTCGGTATTCTTGATATCCATAAGTTCTGCAGACAATGCATGATGATTATACATCATGTGGGATATCATAATACAGTAACGAGTAAAAGTAAACTTGCTCGTGAAGGAGACAAGACAAAGGTATAGGTGAACCATAGATTGTTTCACGGCAATACCAGAATTCGTAAGTCTCGGGTAAGTTCTGTATCGTGAGTAATGAGATAATTGTATAAAGACTAACAGTTTCAGCAGTTTATTCGTATAGTAGGTGGGTGTAAATATGGGAATCCATAGCCCCGCTATTGATTATTGGAAAGGAAATATTTTCCAGTTTCATGTCAACACACTATCGAACCTGTAGGGGAAACACATTTAAGTTTGGGATGTTTTTTTTGTGTATATTGGTAGGTCCGGATCAACTAGGAGTATCATCGGAACGGTCTTTGTGCATGATAGATATATTTTATATACCTGAGAGAATTTATATTGAGGTAATTGGATGTCCCGGAGTAGTAGAAACATTTTCTATTACTAACTGAATTTATTCCAGAGTTGTTCATAGAGAGAAATTGAGGTTGCACGCTTTACGGAGAAAATGTAGGGGGGGTGAGATGTCCCAGGGTGTCGGAAATATATTGCTCACATCGTTAGATAATATCAATGATTTTGTCTGAAGGGTCATATGGTTCCGGAAGAGTTTCAGGGGACTTTCCATGGGGGGAAGTATCGGAGGGGGCAGATTTACCCATCATGGTCGCACCCTATTTTAGGGGACTTCTAGGTGGGCCCCAGTTGCATCACATATTGGTACTAGTCATTCAGGTATTTTTGTTGAATTTATGTGAGAGAAAAAGGAGAAAAAAGTAAAATGAAAGAGGGAGGTGGAGTTGGTTTCCAATGGAGCCCAATCCAAGTTGGGATAGGGCAAGTGGTCCGGCCACCTTTGATGGTTCGGCTAGCCCCTTCCTACCCCAATTAGGACTCCTCCTACCCTTTGGCAAGTCTCTCCCTTCCCCCCCCCCCCACACTATATAAAGGACCCCAAGGCTCAAAGCAAAATAGACAATTGTCTCTCAAACCCCTCTCTCTCTCTCTCCCTCTCTTGTAGAATTAGAGGGTCTAATTAGAGCTTCTAATAGAGCCCCTCTAATTGAATTACTTCTTCTAATTGGGGTTTTGAGGTGTCATTTCCCAATTAGATCTAGCTTCTAATTCATTTCTTTCTTATGTGTTGAGAACTCCACCTTCATATAAACCTGACGCGTCTAGTCTTGACCGACGAAGCGCTGCAGAATTGGACCCGGCGTATGTGTGCATACTCTCAGAGGGGTAACACGTGAGACCCTCACTCTGCTGAATCAAGGTGTTGGATATGGGGAGTCGGCAACATCCTCACCCACAGGCTTGTGCGTGAGGATCTTCTACGGGCTTCATCGACATCGTCATGTACATCTCTTCGCTACTATGGTGTCTGGTACACAATCTCGGGAAGTAGATCTTGGAATTATTATTCACTTGTATTTGCATAGCAAGATCTTGGTTGTTGCGTAGCATGCATGGAGAATTTTTTAAATTCGCGTTGCACAACCCAACAGATGGATCGGGCTGCATCAAGAACATTGCACTGGCCTCTCCCGCACGGAAGTCTAGAGAGCATGAATCCTGCCGATTGTCATCTCCAACGCCTGGTCATGTTTCCTAGCCATTGGCTTCCACACCTGCAGATACATAGTCATTTTAGAGATGCAGTCAGTCGGTTGGGACGGGAAAACCCCCTCAATAGTGTACTTATTCCTAATGTTCCACAAGGTCCAACATAGCGCCGCACAACAGATCCAAAACACACATTTTGTTTGACCTACGTAGCCGTGCAAGCACCGAAAGATATCCGCTAGACAGGAGGGGTTCCACGAGCACGCCAGAAGTTCCCTACCATGCTCCACATAAATTTGGCTAGCATGCAGTGAAAGATGATATGGTTAGTATCTTCTAGCCCACACATAGGGTGCATAGCCTGTTTGAAGGATCATGGCGGTGGTGGATGTTGTCTTTGGAAGCGAGACGCTACAAACCCAACTACCATAGGAGAATGCGAAGCCTTGAGAGGAATGGCTATCCTCCAAAGGTCACTAAACTGTTTCCTCGCGGCGCATTTTACGATACAGAGGGCGGACTGTGAACCCACCTGAAGGTTCAAGGGCCCAGGTGATGGAGTCCTGGCTCACTCGGGAAGACCCAAGGTCCGTATGAAGGGGAGCTCCCACTATCCGTTTCTGAAGGCTCGTGTCACAGATGTGTCTGGGTCATCGGAGATCATAAAAAGGAGCGGGAACCGATCTCGTAGAGGGCCACTCCCCTGCCACCAATCTCTCCACAATCTGGTGGAGGTCCCTGCATGAATCTGATGTTCTCCCCTAGGCAAAATACATCCTTAATTTTCTAGTTGTTGTTTCAGAATTATAAGCCCAGATGGTGGGAGTCCACTGGAAGGTCAAGTGTGCGGAGGTATTTGCTCCGGAGAATGCCGGCCCACAAACCCCGCGATCCGAAATAGAGTTTCCAGATCCACTTCGCCATGAGACAGGTGTTCATGATTTTTGTGTCTACGATCCCAGGCCCCCAAGGCCTTGGGTTTGTAGACTGCATCCCATCAGTTGATTGTGAAGTTTGCAGATCCACTTCTGCAATTTCTTGGTCTGTATAACAACAAATAATTTCAACATTTTGATATACAAATGACATAGGCAACTAGAATAAGATGAGCCACATTTAACCTTTGGCGCACATATTGATTGTGAAGTAACGTTAGATACATGTAATTTGCAAACGTGCAGGTCACACCACTAGGTCTTTTAAGGTTAAGACCAGTATGTCTGGACAGAAAACATTTGCTACCGATAAGTGCAAGTTTACTTGGCACTCTTTGTGGTAGACATGCAGGCGTGGTAACTTATCAAGTGGTGCAGACCGATCACAATCACGGATCACGCTCATATATAAGCGATTGATGCCTGCCTGCACTTTCATGTGATGGGTGGTGCTAAAGGTAGATCGATCAGCTTTCGTTGCGTTACACGTCTACACGACATTAAAGCGGGGCATGGAAAATCTCCCATGCAAAATCTGTCTAATTCCCGTCCGCATGTTGAGTGACCACAAATACATAGCCGCCCGGCGAAAATTCTTGCCAGATTATACGGGACAGCTGAGGTTCCAGAACATCCCGTGAGGCAAACACAATGTCTGCCAATGTTTTCCTCTTTTTTTTTTTTGTCGAGAAAAAGGGAGGGGGGGGGGGGGGGGGTCCTCCTCGTTCATAACGACAGAAAATTAAGAAATTGCATTTTCACCATCTAGTGTTATTCTACTTTCACAGAACATTGGGTATTGCTATTCTCTCTATTTCATCTTATCCAAGCTAGCACGATCTCTGACATGCCGCGGTCGCCGGTTTAGAGTCGACACCACCAGCTGCTCAGTGTTTTGGAAGAGCGATCTAGTCTATTTACATTTGGTCGGGTAAAACAATGATGAAAAAACAGCGAGCATACTGAAACTCGCATGGAGTTTATGCGTAAAAAAGAGAGAATTGGGGGGTGTACGCGGAACAAGGCTGAGGTTACAGGGCGCGAAATGTTATTTACCCAAAAAAAAACTGCATAAATAGTTGCACATTAATTTGAGTGGTAGCTTTACTTTCTTTATTTCGGCGAGGGGACACATTATTGTCGAGTCCTCTGCATTTTCCAGGTTAACCCTAAAATAAAAAAAATAGACATATTCCAGGTGCGCGCGGTCTCCCGTGAGCGACAGAGACTGCTGCTGGGTTCGTCACCAGCAGCCAACGGAAGGCGGCAAGAGGGCCAGCATGCCACAGTTCAAACGGCACTCCCGCAAGCAACAACCTCCCCCCACCATTCCCTTCCCTTTGTGTCCCACTCATCACCGCCCAAGCTCAAAATATTGCTCTTTCTTGGTAGGATTATACACTGTGCCAGGATACAGACCTCGACATTTATGTATCGACTCCGCACACCTCATCTGTATATCATTGCCGAAAACGCCTCCCACGGAAATAAAAAGCTAAAAATGACACAACTCCCAGCAGCCACTTGAAATAGCAAAGCTCTTCCCTCTCCTCCAAACGGCCTCCTATCCCTCTTTAACTTTTCTTCTGATCCTCCTTGATCAAGTCCTGCTTCCCCGGGTCTTGTTCTTCCAGCTGTACGCTTTCTAATTCATGAGAGTACCTTGAAGAAGGGGAAGGGAAGAGAAGAAGATCAAGTTCAGTTCAGCAGGACGTACGAGCAGAGTAGGACCGAGTTGAGGAGGAGGTGCTGGGAGGTATGGGGTTGAGCTATGCTCTGTTGCTCTCTGTTTTGCTTCATGGTTTTACATTCTTCATAGAGTTCGTACGCGATTAATTTGGGCGTTTCGTTCCTCATGTTACTATTTAGCGGGGATGATCTTTTTTGCTGCTTAGGCAATCTAAAACTCAAAAAAGAAAAAACCTATGATGCCCGCCCCATGCCAACCATTGCGAGTAGCTGCGATTGCAGAGAGGAAGAGAGTGGCAGATTGCCCATTCCACTTGCTCTAAGCGCTCTTCCTTTAGAGTAGTAATATAGTACTATATATTAATGATATGCCGGTTTGTCGATTTTTTTCCCTTGATATTAAAACCAAGAGTTATTGGAGTAGACTTATTGTTCTGTTCTAAGTGATCCGACCACTTCAAACATTTTGTCGCTCGCGACGAATACATATCTGTTTTCACATAATTAGGACTGCATAAGATTACCCGATTACTTCTTGTCTAGTTACAACCCTGGTTATAAAATTTTCATTTTCCCGTTCCTTTCTAACATTGATATTTTTACCCACCATGGTATTTACACACGATTTATCGTTCTTCATCTTTACAACACATGAATGATCCATTACACTTTTTGACGTTCCCGTTCAAAACACAAATAGGCATGAATGATAGAGGACACACAAATATAGAACTGTGTTTTTATTTATGATTTTGCAGACATAAAAAAATATGGTCATCTAATGCCGAATACCAAGTACAAGACATATTTCAAATGAATTTATTTTTATCAAAAAATGATTCGAATAGTTTAAACTTCTTTGGTTAGTTTGTGTAAGAGATGTTGATAGAAATTGTTGCTAACTTTCCTAAAAAATCATCATCACAGTTTGTGATTGTAGTTGGATAGATATGCTTTTTATATATGTCATCTTCTTCTGAGCATATCGGCAATCCAATATTCACCGGATTTTGACGAGTCAAAAGAACAAACGAATTGATGTCCAAATATAATATGGCGTTTAAAACCATTGACATAGCACACTTGTCAAGTTTTGAGAAGTGCTCATGTAATCCAGCAAAGTATTTGGAAGATTCGTGCAAATCCAGCTATAGATTTTGCGCTAAAATTATATTCTTTACCAATAATCTAAGAGCACAAGCATTAGTATTTAGACAAAATAAGATCGGTAAAATTCCTTCATTTCTTAATATAAATCATTATTATATATACAAAAGGTGGATTAAATCCTTTGGCCAGTAAGTTTCTCAGGTCTGTCATATCGTGTCGTCTCTAGATTGCATTTGTTATATATCAAAGAACCATGTTTTTAGCCCATGTGTCATGATAGGCACAAATGGGACACTAAAATAGCAAGTGGCGAACGCTAAAAAAAAAGCAAGTGGCAAAGCATATCCCCACTAAAAATTTCCTTGACCTTCTTTCAATTCCATGAATGTGCATTTCATCATCAGATCCATTAGATTTTAGCAAGTGCCCTGGCTTTTGTGCCCTCTTACCTGATTAAGTTAATGGTGAAACTTTTTGTTGTGGCATGGTGACAATCTTGTGCATGTTTGGTCCGGGTGAAGTGAAAGGGAACACTGAGAGGGAGTGGAAGGTGGTAGCTGACACGTCATGATCTTTGGAACATGTAGTTATAACAGACCAAAGCAACTTTGGCTGTCCAAATCGCATACCAATTATACAAAGTTTAGGCCAGCAACACACTGTTTGAGGCTGACATTGGGTTGATTTTAGCCCAGGTACGGTTAGCGAACAAACAGAGCATATATGGGTCTTACATCAATGCTAACATTAACATACTTTGAGGAATCAATATGCATCTACACCTGTCCTAACTATAAGGCTCACATTAATTAGGCTAATGATTGAGTTTTTCAAGGTAAATACAAACTTCAGTTTATATGTTTTGCAGGCAAAGTTTTAAGCTTCATTCAGTTTGTAAGCATTATGTACCCTTGACGAAATTAAACCTTTAAGGAATAATCCTGCACAACTGAAAACTGTTCCGAGTATGAATAAAGTTACAGTGTTTTCTCAAAAAAAAAAAATCCTGCACAATTGAAAGTATTATAGCCAGAGCAGAATGACAAACATATATCTGCATGGATGTCACCTTACAGCCTGGTTACCCTGTTAACTAACAAGTTTCATCTCTTGCAATCTTTCAGGTCTTCTGAAGCGAACACCTGCACAGAATTAAATACCCAATTACCCATGTAATCAACCTTTTCTAGATTTTCCAACAATTCCTTGCAATGAGAATACACATCCTATCCTGCCTCCATCTCATCATACTCATCTCCCTGGCAGTGAGCTCAACCTGCCAAACTGATCCTCAAACAGAGGCACTTCTCCAATTCAAGGCCAGCTTAACTGACCCTCTGAACCATCTTCAGTCATGGACAGAAGCCACCTCACCGTGCCAGTTCCTCGGTGTCCAGTGCGACGGAAGCTCAGTCACAGAGATCTCACTGTCAAGCATGAACCTCTCCGGTAGTATCTCGCCATCCATCTCCGCTCTCCGCGGATTGCAGCGGCTCGAGCTCGACACCAATTCTTTGTCAGGAACTGTACCTCCTCAACTGAACAACTGCACCCAGCTCCGGCTCCTGAACCTTTCGTGGAACTACCTGACCGGAGAGCTGCCGGATTTTTCGGCGCTGACGGTGCTAGAGAACCTCGACACCGCCAACAATAACTTCTCGGGGCGGTTCCCGGCGTGGGTGGGCGATCTGACCAGCATGACGTACCTCAGCATCGGCATCAGCAGCTTCGATCAAGGGGAAATACCTCCGAGCATTGGAAATCTCAAGAACCTGACGTACCTGTACTTGTCTGGGTGCAGCTTGAGAGGGACGATACCCGATTCCATCTTCGAGCTGACCCTGCTGGAGACGCTGGATTTGTCCATGAACAATCTCGCCGGGGAGATCCCGAGAGGCATTGGCAACCTCAAGAAAGTGTGGAAGATCGAGCTGTACAAGAACAGCCTCACCGGCGAGCTCCCACCGGAGCTCGGGAAGCTCACTGGACTGAAGGAGTTCGACGTCTCCGGTAATCAGCTCAGCGGCGTAATCCCGGCGCCGCTCGCCGAGCTCAAGAACTTGGAGGTAATTCAGATCTACCGCAACAACCTGTCCGGGCCGATCCCCGACGAGTGGGCCCAGCTCCCGTCACTGACGAGCCTGTCCATCTACGAGAACCGTTTCTCGGGCGAGTTCCCGGCCAACTTCGGCCGGTTCTCGGCGCTCGTGAGCGTGGACATCTCGGAGAACGGCTTCACCGGGCCGTTCCCGAGGTACCTTTGCCACGGCAACAGCCTCCAGTTCCTCCTCGCCCTGCAGAACGGCTTCACCGGCGAGGTCCCGAAGGAGTACGCGGCGTGCAAGACCCTTCAGCGGTTTCGGATCAACAAGAACCTGCTCACCGGCAGCATTCCGGAGGAGCTGTGGGGGCTACCCGCGGTGACGATCATCGACGTATCTGACAACGGGTTCACGGGGACCATATCGCCACTGATCGGCGGGGCGCAGAGTCTGAACCAGCTGTGGGTGCAGAACAACAGACTCGGCGGCAAGATCCCGGCGGAAACAGGTCAGCTGGGGCAGCTCCAGAAGCTTTACCTGTCCAACAACACGTTCTCCGGCACAATTCCGTCGCAGATTGGAAACTTGGCACAACTGACGGCGCTGCATTTGGAAGACAACTCGCTGGGTGGCGCATTGCCCGGCGAGATCGGTGGCTGCGGCAGGCTCGTCGAGATCGACGTCTCCCGGAACGAGCTGATGGGACAGATCCCCGCCTCGCTGTCGCTGCTCTTGTCACTCAACTCGCTCAACATGTCGCACAATGCAATCACCGGTATGATTCCGACGCAGCTTCAGGCGCTGAAGCTGAGCTCGGTGGACTTCTCGGCGAACCGGCTTACAGGGAGCGTGCCGCCTGGGCTGCTCGTGATCGCCGGTGACGAGGCGTTCGCTGGGAATCCCGGTCTCTGCCTCGACGGCCGGTCCGAGCTCGGCGTGTGCAGGGCGGACAACGGCCACAAGAACCGCCTCACGAGGAGATCGCGTGTCCTCCTGCCGGTTCTCGTGTCGGCGATGCTGCTACTAGTGGTTGGCATACTGTTCGTGAGCTACAGAAGCTTCAAGCTGGAGGAGCACAGGAGGAGGGACCTGGAGCGCGGCGAACGCGGGTGCGATCAGTGGAAGCTGGAGTCGTTCCACCCGCCGGAGCTGGACGCGGACGAGATATGCGGTGTCGGGGAGGAGAACCTGGTCGGGTCGGGGGGTACGGGGCGCGTGTACCGGCTCCAGCTCAAGGATGGCGGTGGCACGGTGGCCGTGAAGCGGTTGTGGAAGGGCGACGCGGCGCGGGTGATGGCCGCGGAGATGGCCATCCTCGGCACCGTCCGGCACCGGAACGTCCTCAAGCTCCACGCCTGCCTGTCGCGCGGCGACCTCAACTTCATCGTTTACGAATACATGCCGCGGGGCAACCTGTACCAGGCGCTACGCCGGGAGGGCAAGGGCGGCGCGCCCGAGCTGGACTGGACGAGGCGGCGCAGGATCGCGCTCGGCCTCGCCAAGGGGCTCATGTACCTCCACCACGACTGCACGCCGGCGGTCATCCACCGAGACATCAAGTCCACCAACATACTGCTCGACGAGGACTACGAGGCCAAGATCGCCGACTTCGGAATCGCCAGGATTGCCGCTGAGGACTCCAACGAGTTCAGCTGCTTCGCCGGAACCCATGGCTACCTCGCTCCCGGTAAGTCGACTTTCCGATGGCTAATAATCACGTTGAAAATTCACAACCAGTTTAACCAACCGTGCCAGCGTGCTGAAGCTTACAATTTCCGTGTCATTGTCCACAGAGCTGGCCTACTCTCTTAAGGTGACGGAGAAGACGGACGTGTACAGCTTCGGCGTCGTGTTGCTGGAGCTGGTCACCGGCCGGAGCCCGATTGACACACGCTTCGGCGAGGGCAAGGACATTGTGTACTGGCTGTCGAGCAAGCTCGCCACAGAGAGCCTGGACGACGATGTCCTGGACCCGCGCGTCGCGGCGTCGTCCACCAAGGGGAAGGAAGACATGCTCAAGGTGCTCAGGATCGCCATGCTCTGCACGGCCAAGCTGCCGACCGTGCGGCCAACGATGAGGGACGTGGTGAAGATGCTCACCGACGCAATTTCAGGACCCTGCAGCCCGCGCGGGCAGCCGCTGTCGTGGAGCTGCAGCAAGAGCGCCCGCTGAATTTCATAGAGCAGATTCTGACTCTTCCGCAGCGATCTCTCTCTCTCTCTCTCTCAAAATCTTGACATGAACTTTGTGGTGTAATAGGGTCATAATTTGCAGGTATTTTTGTAAAGTATTTGATCATATAGTGGATCATGAAGTGTTTTAGGATCAATATGGCAGTTGTTTAGCTGTGTTCTAGTATTAAAATGATTTTATAATTTCTCCGTGAGAAATAGCCGGTAGGTCTTTTTTTAAGACCGAAGGCTCGAGAGCCTGACTTTAAACTAATGAATGCAAACCGGCAAGTCAACATAGCTACTACATCATCCGATCGACACCATCGAGTTCACACAGCAAACCGTAACCAAACCAAACAGGTTCATGGACATCCTACGTCCCCAAACAACGGGGATCCGGACAAAGACATGCACACACTATAGGGCGCGATCTGGTAGTATGGGTGAGGCCCAACACGACCCGTGGAATACAGAACCAGGCAGTTTGTTTGGTTCCATGCCCAATTTTTTTCCCTGCTTAAAGCATCGCTGAGCCAGATCCGCTGGAAACTGCCGATTCGGCAGTTTTTCCGGGGCAGGCTGAGCGGAGCCCAAGGGTGCACGCGGACGTACACGCTGGAGACGCCGCGTCCCTCGTGAACACGCACCCTAAATCCTCTCACCGCCCACTCGCCCCCTTTCCCACTCACTCCACTCGCTCGCCCTCTCTCACCTTCTGTTGGCGATTCCCCTACCTCCGGCAAGAGCTCTACCCGGCGGCTCTCAACTTGGATGGTAGTACAAGTCGGCGGCCGGGCATCCCTCATCGGCAAGCGCGCTGCATCTCCTCGTCGGCGATCTCGGTTCATCTCCTCTTCTTCGACCTCGCTCCATCAATGGCGGTAAGAGCCTTCCTAGCTCTTCCCACACTTCGATGTTGTGTAGATATGTATATCAGACTACATAGAACGACGAGATTGACATGCATAGCAGATCTAGGCCAATTTAGGATCCGGTCTACGTCTAGGGTTTGATTTCTTTGCACGTTGTACTGTTGTAGTTCATTGATTCGGTTGTCTTCGATGATCCATGTCGGTTTGTTTTAATTTATTCATCTTCTAACGTGGTGGATAATTAGTCGATCGGGTTATATTACTTACATGGCGTGTACATTTGGTGATTTGATGGTGCATCCGGCTATGACTTGGGGGTACTTTGTGGTTAACTTATTTTCGGCCATTGATGAACACATAGGCAGCATCATATTAGGGTTGTGGGGCACTAAACTGAAGTTGCATACACAACTTAGTTGTGCATTTTCTTTGATTTAGCTCCCCCAGCTCTAACAACATGCGTCCATATAGTGAGGCCTTCTTGATTTTGTGGTTGTTCATTTTTTTTCCAAAGCCAATGATTTGATAAGCTACCATATTAACATGTAAGGAAAGTACCAGTCATCGCTTGTAGTTCATACTCTAGTGCTAGATAGAGTACATGGTTTGGTCGGTGCTTTCTTGACATAGATGTGGCATCTACTTATGAGGCTTGCATCCCAATTTAGGAGTTGATTCTATAGTACCTTGTGCAATGTATAAGCAGATATCTTCTTCACGGCTCTTGGTACTACAGAGTCAACTCCTGAACAACGTTGAGTCTACTCTTGATCAAATTTGGTTTGTGTTCTTATTTTTCATGCCGATGATTATACTGTGGCTCTTCCACGCAGCTCTTGGTCCTTTCTATCCATCTCATGCACAATATGTGTTGCCAATTTATGAGGCTCAATTTGGCAATGATCATCTCTTGGTCAATGATGATGACTTTGACACCATAGTAAAGGGCATGCGTACACCACACAGCCAGCAAAAGGTGTGAACTAGTCACACATAGGTGTGTGCATTTTTTGTTCCTTTTGCGGGTCTGTCTGGTTCTGCCAAGCTCTTCTTTGTCTTTGATCACTGAGACCGTGCGCAATGTGCAATGTCTTATGATGCGTTATCGGCCATATCAATGATGTTTTGACATTCTGCTTTATTGTAGAAGAAGGGGAAACAAACTGCGGACACTGTCGGATATATACTGTATAGGGGTATATAAGATGGTAGTGAAAGTGCCTGGTTACCAGGGTGGCCCAAGTGGTAGTGGGCTGTGGTCCATTGGGCGGCCCAGTAACCTGACGCATAGAAGCCGGATTCTAGAAGAACCCGGATCACGGCCCATGTGATCTGGCTTGGAGGAGAAGACGGATTCCTTACTTTCCAAGTTATTGTTACCGTAGTCTTGTAGGTTTCCTATTCTGTAAGCCCTAATCCGGCTGTTATATAAAGCCGGACGGGAGATAAACAAAAAAACGAATAACAGAGAAGATATAGACCAACTCGCCGAGAAGTTGATCCTCTGCGAGTAGCTAGATCCAAAACCTCACATTGTAACCCTGTTTCCAGGCTTTAGTCCTGATTAGTGAGAAGTGCAGGAGTAGGCACGTCGTACTGTCGCGACGTACCGAACCTGGGTAAATCCTGTGTTTACTGTCTACCACGCGATCCCGTTACCCCACGTCTCTACCGTAGTCTCATGGCACCCCCGTCTATGAAAACTACTACGATGTCTCGACAGTTGGCGCCCACCGTGGGGCAAACGACGTCAGGCGTGAAGTTTCAATTTGGGATACTTGGTGGAATTGGAAGATCAATCACTGTCGGAAGCTTGGAATTCAAGGATGATGTCGGACGCTTCCTCGACAACGGATCCTACATACCGGCGCAAAACCACCTGGTAAGTGCCTGCGTGTTACCGATAGGATCTGCTAACATCTTTATCGGACTAACTGCAGAAGCAATGGGGTTTTGCGGTGGAAGCAAATTTATCCCACCCGCCCTATACCCAGTCGAGGATGACTATGATGTCGGATTCTGCTCGGATCGCCGACAAAAAAGTGACACACACTTTATCGGCATGGTGCAGTCCGAAGTCGCCGAAAACACGGATGATGTAAACCCTGTGCAAGAGGCAGACAAAAACACACCCGTCACAGCAACGGAAGACCCGATACCCGTCTTACGGGCGGAAGATCCTACATCCGTTAACGAGACGGTGAACTCGGAAGCAGAATCCGTGCTTGCCGCCATTGAGGCGAGATTAGAGTCGGAAACCGGATCAGAGGATTTTGATTCCGAAGACGAAGACGCGGACGCCTTCGAAAGGAAAGTCAAATATTTTCAAGAGGGATTCCATGAAGTGCTAATGGCAAAACCAGCTGATACCACGGATGCCGGCAGCCAGGAAAGCCCTAAAACCCCTCCGCCAGAGGAAGAGAGAGAAGACGGAGAAACTTCTCCGGTATTTCCCAACGTTAAGGAATTGACAGAAGATGAGCCTGTCAAAAAACCTCCCTCTTCCAAGAAAAAGCATCGTGCTGCTAAGAAACTCCAATACAAAATCCGGAAGAAAAAATCAGCTGATCAAGTTGATGAAAACCTGGAAGTAGGAGATGCTGGCGGAACAAAAGCTGCGGAGAAGAAAATCAAAGAAATCCTTGTTCCACCAATGACGGAACAGGAAGAGCAAGAGCTGTTGCAAATGCCAGTGGGAGCAAATGAACCCCCTGAGATGCTGGAAACCAGGAGACAAGCTTTCCAAAGGCAACAACAACATCTACTCAGATCTCGGCAACACCTCCAAAAAACCCAGGATGACATTAAGCTCATGAAGGAAGAAATAGAGGAGTACGAGAGAAAGAATAGATCTGGCATTAAACCTACAAGGTTACCCGGAATCGTAAGACCGGAAGTGCTGCCGCCAAAAGAAAGGTTTCACAACCCATCTTGGCAAAAGCAGGTAAACGGCAAAGATGCCAGAGGCGAACCAATTTATAAAACCGCAGCAGAAAACGCGGAAGCAGCATTCGCCATCCTGAACAATGATCTGTACTACAATGGTGAAAAACTTCAAGGGGTGTATGCTTTCCTAGGAAAAGCATTGCAACAACAACAGCGGGCCCAAGAGCGTTCAGGAAGACTACAGGATAACTCCGCCCTATGCAAAACAGCTACTTGCGCCGCTGGAGCACCTAGACCAGAAGAACCTGGAGATTCAGACAATTCAAAGGATAAAAAAGAGGATCCGAGAAAAGACAAGAAAAACCCCGACAATAGGGATGAAGCATCCCGAACCGGATCCCATCCCCCGAAAGGTGGACTTAACCCCACGATCGGGAAGAAAAATACCGAAATGACGGCAAAATAATGCCACCTCCGAGAAACCCAGCTGAGAAAGCCGGAAGATACGATACACCTCACATGCGTGAGAGATCCCGGACACCCCCTAAGGATAAAGAAAGGAACAGGAGCAGGACTCCGCCTAATCCAAAAGGACATGATCATGGAAGAGATAGGTACAATCCCGGAAAAGCGCGCCCGCGCAACAATGGAAAAGAAAGGAGTAGATCCCCTTCTGTCCATTCAGCCGGAAGATATTCCACACACACTGATAGAGCGGAAAAGGATGATCTATACTTTAGTCCTAAGTGTTTCGCCGACAGGATCCGAAGGATAACCCTGCATTCTGGCTTTGCCAAAGTTGGTCCAACCTACCAAAAATATACCGGTAGCACAAACCCGGACACCTGGCTCTCAGACTATTATACAGCCGTCCAAATCAACAATGGGACAGACCTGGAAGCTGTCAAGTTTCTTCCCCTAATGTTACTGGACGGAGCCAGAGATTGGATCAATGGATTACCATCAAGAACTGTCGACAGCTGGGATGATATGGCTAGAGTATTTACTCAGCATTTCCGGGGAACATACAAACGCCCGAACAGCATCAACCAGCTGAACCGTTGCACCCAATTCGAGGATGAACCATACGTAGATTTCATCTCCAGATGGACAGCAATGAAGAATAGTTGTTCTGGAGTAACTGACGTACAAGCAATGCATGCTTTCGTCGATGACCTAAAACCCGGACTTGTACCGTTCATGGTTGGTTCCAAACAGCACAAAAATCTCGGATCTATGCTTACAACCGCCAACGAGCACGCTGCAGCCAAAGACGACATCAGAGCAAGAGGAGGAAATATCGATACACTGATACTTGCTAAGAAAACTCCTCGTTCTGACAAAAAAGGAACTCCAGAAACAACGACAAAACCCAAGGAAGTCAACATAGCCTTTGGAAGCGAAAAAGGGAATAAGTGGAAAGGACGCAGCCCAGATCCAATCAATTACACTCCAGAGGAGTGGGAGAGGATTAAGTCGGAACCTTGTGTCCACCATTCACAATTTGGGAAACCCACCCATACAAATGCACAATGCCGGCTGAATAAGCACATGAAAGGCAGTGCAGGATCCAGAAATAAGGGGAAGGGTTCCAAAAGGAAACCCGCCAAACAAAAGCCAGAAGCTGACAAAGAAGACAGTGAATCGGACACTGATGAAAAAATACAGGAACAACAGCGAAAAGGTGAACCCAAATTTCCGAGAGTTGATGGAGAAGCAATGCTAACATTTCTAGCAACTCCGTCAGCAAAGGTGGCCAAAAGAACACTTCGAGAAATAAACGCGGTTGTTCCGGCAACCCCGAAATTCTTGAAGTACTCCAACACACCAATTACCTGGGATCAGTCTGATCATCCCGGGAATATCCCTGAACCCGGCACACAAGCTCTTGTCGTAAGCCCTATTGTACAGAACACTAGGCTAAGAAGAGTGTTGATGGATGGAGGATCCAGCATTAACATAATGTACTTGCATACACTGAAGCATCTGAAAATTTCTGAGTCCCAGCTCAATCACAGCAACATACGCTTCCACGGTATTGTTCCTGGCAGACAAGCACGATCCCTAGGAGAAATTTCCCTAGATGTCACCTTCGGAGATAAAGACCATTTCCGGCAGGAAAGAGTATCCTTCGAAGTAGTGTCGTTCGAAAGCGTGTATCACGCAATACTCGGACGTCCAGCTTTCGCCAAATTCATGGCAAGATCCTGTTATATTTATAACAAGATGAAGATGCCAGGACCCAAAGGAGGAGTAATCACCATAGCTGGTGATTTTAAGCTAGCAAATGAGTTGGAGAAAGAAAACGCCCTTTGCGCTTAAAGAGTCATAGCGAAGGAAGAACTGAAGGAGTTGGCCAAGGAGGTATCGCCGACAGAAATGCCGACAGGAAAAGAAACCCGGAAGCAAACAGACAGCTTCAAGGCATCCGAGAATACAAGACAGGTAATCCTAGATCCCAAAGATCCGACAAAATTCGTCGTTGTAGGGACTGGGATGACCGACAAATAGGAAGGCGAGCTCATCAAGTTCCTCCATGAGAACTGGGATATTTTTGCCTGGTGTCCAGCTGACATGCCAGGTGTACCCAGGGAACTTGCTGAGCACCAACTCAAGGTGATTCCAGGATCAAAACCCGTTAAACAAGGTCTCCGTCGATTTGACGGAAGAAGACGGAAGGCTATTGGCAAGGAAATTATACGGCTTTTAGCAGCGGATTTCATCCAGGAAGTAATCCACACTGAATGGTCCGCAAATCCGGTATTAGTACCGAAGAAAGGCACTACTGCTCTTAGAATGTGTATAGATTACACAGGCTTGAACAAATTGTGTCCAAAAGATAGGTTTGCGTTACCGCGAATCGATCAAATAATAGATGCCACTGCAGGCTCTGAGCTTTTGTGCTTTTTGGATGCATACTCCGGGTACCACCAAATATGCATGAAAAAGGAAGATCAAATTAAGACTTCTTTTATAACCCCATACGGGACGTATTATTACGTAACCATGTCATTTGGCCTGAAGAACGCAGGTGCAACCTACCAGCGTTGCATGCAACGTTGCTTGCATAGTTAGATTGGCAAAAATGTCCATGTTTATGTGGACGACATTGCTGTCGTAACCAAGGAAAAAGATACACTCCTTGAAGATCTGCGAGAAACTTTCGAAAACTTGCGCACTTACAAGATGAAGTTAAATCCATCTAAGTGTGTATTCGGGGTTCCCTCAGGAAAACTTCTGGGTTTTATCGTTTCTCATAGAGGAATAGAAGTTAACCCGGAAAAGATAAATGCCATCTTGAACATCTCGAAGCCTACGTGTGTAAAAGATGTCCAAAGATTGACGGGTTCCGCCGCTGCCGTCAGCAGATTTATTAGTAGGCTGGGGGATAAAGCCCTACCACTCTACAAGTTGCTGAAGAAATCCGACAAAGACAAGTGGATAGCAAAAGCACTGGAATATCTAGCAGTTATGTCTCTTCCGTACTTAGTTCAATTTCTATGTAAACATCTTTTGAGATCATGAAATAAAGTTGTTGGAATTTTGGTATCCATGTTTTTTCAGTACAAAGCATGATTCCACCTTATCTATTTCCCAATGATCTTACAAAATACTCAATGTTAACCCGCATTGTGCCTGCGTACTCGGCGTTAAGAAACTGAATGATTTTTCAGCCTGCTAATGTCTAAAGGAAACTTGAATTGCCTGCGTGCCCAAGTTTCATTTAAAATTCCTTGCTTTTCTAAGCATTTTCTGATTGCTTATATGTTGGGTCACTGGAGCTAGTTAGTAAAAATGCCTTTAGTATGATCCATGTTTCCGAGTTTTAACTGATTGGTTATACCCAGTTACTCGACATGATGATTCATAATGCTATCGAGCCATTTCAAACACTAAGGACAGTCAAAACACATATGCCAGAGAACTTAGAAGTTAAAGGAATAATAAAATCCGAACACTTTGCAAAGAATTTCATAATTAAGATTGCAAAAGGCGGAGTTTTCATTCATACAAATAGAAACATTACATTTTGGATTACATTGTAAGAACAGTAATGCTCCTATTGTCTACTTCCGCTATCTAGGTTCAAGGTAGCCCTTCAAGCATCCGACTCCTCCTCGCTGTTGTCGTCCTCGGGGATTGGAGGGATCTCCTCTTCTGGATAATTGACGGAGATATTTACCATGGAGGCAATCTGGGTGGCGTGGCCTTTGATTTCATCAAAGATGGTATTTCGCTGAGTATCCGTGTATCCTTGAGGGACACCGGACGCCACGCGCCAAGATTTAGCACCAGGGTAGTGCATGCGCATAAGGCCGAGTGCCATGCGCGCACCACCCCGTGCAGCGGAACGCAGGATGGAATCCCTGGATTCCGCCACCTCCATGATGGCTCCCGGAAGTTTTTCAACCTCCGAGAACTCCCCAGTCCTTGCAGGAAGGAACTTATTCACCAACTGCATTCCAGCAGCCCGGATCGAAGTCCATGTCTTCCCAAAGGCTCGGATTCCTTCAAGCCGAGTGCCATCTGGGGTATCTCCTGTTTTTTCGACAAAACAACCAAAAGTGTTAGGTGAAAAACAGAGAAGAAAAGCAAGATATGGAAAAATGGTAAAGGTAACAGAAAGTCACCGATAAGCTTGTCGATCTCGGAGACTTCCTCCAGGCGAAGATTCAGAGCATTTTCTAAATCCTGAATGGTGGATTTATCCTTCTCCGCCTGCTCGGAAGCCTTGGAATTGGCAACTACAAGGGCCAAATTGCTGGCCTCCAGATCCTTTTGAGCCTTCACAAGATTCTTGTGAAGATCCAAATTCTCCTTTCGGAGATTCTCGGCATTGCCGGCATCTTCAGCTATCTACTTGGCCTTAGCCAAAGCAGCTGGAAAGCAAGGAAAATTCTGAGTTTAGAAAATTTCCGGAATAAGTACTTAGACAAAAAATTGAATCGAAAACTTCAGAGGAAAAATGTTTACCTGCTGTTTCCGACAAAGCGAGCTGAGACGATGCCAGCTCCGCCTCTCTCTCCTCAAGAATAGAAAGAAGATTTCTACCTCTTTATTCTTGATGGAGAGTTTGTTGAAAACTTCCATGTTAATGGCTTCGGCGGTTTGCTGAAACATAGCAAGGAAAAGAATGGTTACTAAAAACATCAAAGCAAAAAAGAATACATTTGGTTTGATGCTTGGGGGCTAGAGTTACATACCTGGCTCATTCGTTGCAAACCCGCCAAGTTTTCATTGAACCCTTTTGCGTATTCCGCAAAAAGGGTTCCGGCCGCGCTTAGGCCGTCATTGATAATCTTGAATTCCTTGTCAAAGGTGGGAATCTCCTCGTCGAATGTCCGAGAAGGTTTTCCCACCTCTGGAGCCGCCCTTTCCATCGTGTCCGAGTTCGACACAACAGGCTGGCTGGGCTCCAGTGGCTTGGTGGTGGGGGCTGCAGCGTGCTCTTCCGCCATTGTGGATGGTGTATCTGGGGTGATGACGGGAGAAGGTTGGCTTCCTCGGCTGGAAACAACTTTGTGTTTTTTCAGCTTCTTCGGCTTTAGGTTGGAGGGGGGCAGGCTGAAAGCAAAAAACCCGGAAAAGTTAAAACTCCGAAGAAGGAAGAAAAATTTCCAGGTAAGAAAAGAACCCAGAAGAAAAGAACCTGGAAGTGGCGACGGGGATCCCGTCAAGGTCGATAACTTCCTCAGAGGAAGAAATCTTCTTGCGCTTGCGCCCACCAGTAGTGGCAGTACGCAAGGCATCCAGCTCAGCTTCGGAAGCTAACTCCGAGTCTGGAAGTTCAGCGAACTGTCGGAAAAACAAATCAGAGTCAGAAGCAAGGAAATCCGAGAAAGAATGTTGAAACTATACCCAAATGACGGAAAAAAAATACCTTGGGAGCCGGATTGTCGGCCGTGTACATTGGCCGACTCGCTTCGTATTGGTCGCGTGATGCGACCAACTGGTTTGCGCGCCGTCGAAGATCCCTTGGAGACCAATCCTTGATGGATGTCCGCATTGGGTCGTTGGCTCCCGTGTATTCGCACAGGAGGCGGCCACCGTGATTGGCCAACGGCTGGATCCGCCTATTTAACCAGCAAAGGACCGTGTCCATGCCAGTTAGAGGTGGATCAGAGGAGGTGAGCTTGGCGATGCGCCGCTTGATCCTCAGAAGATCAGGCGGCAGAACCTGGACGGCTTCCGTTCCCCAATTGTCTTGGGGAATGGCAGCAGTGTTGGAGAAAGGTGGAACCCCGATGGCCTTTTTGGGGAAAGGCACATCGGGATGGTAGAAGAAAGAACCCGTCCAAAATTTGACGGATTCTGATGTCTTGATCTTGGGGAACCAATCTTCCCTAAACCTCCGAAGAGTAAAGGAGATGGTCCCGCAAGTCGGGAGTGCGCCCTCCGAGGAGTTCCGCTTAACCCCCAAACAATACATCCAGAAATCTAACCTAGGCTCTAAACCTAAGTAACCCTCGAATAGGGCCTGGAACTCGGCCATATAAAGAATGGTGTTGGGTGGCAGGTTATGGGGTTGGATGTTGTAGTGGGAAAGGATTTGGAGGAAGAAAGCGGAAGGGGGGAGCCCCATACCTCTCAGGAGGTGGGAAGAAAGAAGAACCCTTTCACCGTCTCTCGGCGTTGGCTCGTTCTCGTCTTCAGGGAGCCGCCATTTCCCTTTAAGGATCAGGCCCTCCTTTTCCAGGTTTGGAAGGAGAGCTAGCGGAATGCTGCAGGCAATCCAATTGCCTGCAGTTTCCACCTCTTCCTCCGCTCCGGCGGCAGCAGACGCGGCGGCTTCCGCAGCGGCGAGCTCGTCGCCGAGGAGCTGGATCTTGTCCTCCGCCGTTTTGGGAGCAAACGGCGGGGAGGGTGCGGAGCTTGAGCCCGCAGCGTTCGCGGCGGCGGAAAGATCTTCTCCGCCCGCCGCAGAGGCCGCGGTCTTTTCCGGCTCGTCGCCGGCGTGCTTTGGGGACCCGAGCTGCGGATCCAGATCGTTGATTATGTCGTCGACGGTGAGCGCGGCGGAGCGAGTGGGAGTCGACGGTGAGGTTGCCATTTGGTGGCGGCGCGATTGCGTAATGTGCTCTGGGTGCGTTCGTGCGCTCGGGATGGTTCTTCGCTCGGGAGCTTGTGCGCAGCAATGGCGTGACAGTGAGAGCGCGGAAGGTTTTTGACGAGGACGAAGACGGCTATTTATAGCCAGAAATCCGTCAAGATACGTGCCAACGGCTATTTTGACCGTTGGATGATCAACGCGTGTCACTCGCCGGAAAATCCGGGAAATGAAACGACAGGGTAATGATGGTTATCTCCTCGTTTCCCGCGAGAATCTGTCAGAGATATGTTTCTGGGTTTTCCGAGTAAAACCCAAACGTCCCTTACGTCAACATGATTAAGTGCGCTGATGTAAGAAGTTCCTTCTCCACGAAGGATTGTGAGAGAAAAGCCGGATTTTCAGGATTCCGAGTTTCACGTTACCATCTATTTCAAAAGAAGAAGAATAAGAAGAATCAAGACTGCTGATTGAAATTTCTCGGACAAAGCACATTTGGCGGAAGACGGCAAATCAGAGTTTTAATCCTTCTTGGGGGCTACTGTCGGATATATACCGTATAGGGGTATATAAGATGGTAGTGAAAGTGCCTGGTTACCAGGGTGGCCCAAGTGGTAGTGGGCTGTGGTCCATTGGGCGGCCCAGTAACCGGAAGCATAGAAGCCGGATTCTAGAAGAACCCGTATCACGGCCCATGTGATCTGGCTTGGAGGAGAAGACGGATTCCTTACTTTCCAAGTTATTGTTACCGTAGTCTTCTAGGTTTCCTATTCTGTAAGCCCTAATCCGGCTTTTATATAAAGCCGGACGGGAGATAAACGAAAAAACGAATAACAGAGAAGATATAGACCAACTCGCCGAGAAGTTGATCCTCTGCGAGTAGCTAGATCCAAAACCTCACATTGTAACCCTGTTTCCAGGCTTTAGTCCTGATTAGTGAGAAGTGCAGGAGTAGGCACGTCGTACTGTCGCGACGTACCGAACCTGGGTAAATCCTGTGTTTACTGTCTACCACGCGATCCCGTTACCCCACGTCTCTACCGTAGTCTCATGGCACCCCCGTCTATGAAAACTACTACGATGTCTCGACAGACACGGTTACGATCGAGACAAAGAACTTCAAGAGGAGGAAGAACACCTATGGCCTAAAGAAGGACCCTGTCTCACCCAACCACTTCTGCAAAGTGGTGGTTGCACCACACTTAGGAGTCCTCCCTATTCCTGATGACTTCGGGCCATATCTTGGTGAGGCATCGGGGAAGATCACACTCGAGACGAACAAAGGATGTGTCTGGTCTATCCACCTCAATGAGTTCAATGGGAGAGCATGCCTTGATCAGGTTTGGGCACCTTTTGCCTCGAGTCACAACATTGGTCTTGGCTACAACCTCCTCTTCAAGAAGCTCGGACCGATGGAGTTCAGAGTCGTCATCTTCGACACCAGTGGATGTGAGATCGTTAAAGAGTGCCCTGGCCACCCACTGAACTTGAAGAGAGACGACTGAGCCTGGGTTAATGGAACTGGTTACCTAAGATCTTTGTCTGTGTATGTTGCTACCTCTTTAGACTATGTTATTTGATTCAGTTTTCTCTATGATTCGCGTTGTGTGTGTATTTCATATGGGGTAAACTCACCACAATTAAGAAGAGGCAGCCGTAATTGTAGTGTCGCATATAACCAAACAACAGTCATTTGCATTAGAGTATGCAAAGTACACAACCAAACGGCATGCCAATTAGGGCCCGTTATATAGGGCCCGCCCTTCGAACCACTGTTCAAGGACGCCCTCGATATGCATACATTCACGATCCCAGGAAATTCAGTCGTGAACAACATATCAAGCTGATACGCAGATACAATATCCATTACACGGTTGCACAAACACTTACAAGCACACATGGTCACATGTCCAAGACTACACGGTTGTCACGCAGGACAACACACAACACACACAGCGGAAGACTAAACACACACAAAACGCGGTAGAGCCCAATTCACGCCTTAACCTACAGGCTGCTAACCCGGAGACGATCCTAGTTCGCAAAGCCATCAGCTCTGTACTCCTCTTCGTTGATCTTCTTCTGAGACTCCTTCTCAAAATCTGGCAAGTTGATACCAGGGACGAAACCAATAATGAGTACATTTGAATATACTCAGCAAGACATCCATCATGTAACTTACCAAATGCTAGTATGCTTATATGGTGTAATAGGTAGGCTATAAATAGGGTTCACTATCAATGGTGTTCATATAGTATGACACCACAGTTGCAGTCAGGTTAATCTGTATCTTCGTTGAAGAAGATACTTCAGAAGAAAATAATATAGTTTTTCTCTCTCTTGTAGATATCACATGTACAAGAGGTTTTGTAAAGCTTTGTTAAAAGAATATTTTCTCTTTGCAAAACTTCTTGGAATCAGTTTCCAGAATTCTTGCTTAGAGTAGAAAGGTTTTTATTTGCAAAACCTTTTGTTTTGTAAAACAACTTCTGGCTTTCCATCATTGGTATCTCCATGGTACAAAGTTTCCTTCCTTTTCGAACTTCCCAAGTTCAACGCCTTTTTGAAAACATTGACACGATGCTAGCTACATGGCCATTCAACTGTCCATATCCGAGGACGCGGCTTCTTCGAAAAAGTTGTACTCTGCAGAGGTGTACACATCCACCGGATCCAGTACACCTGTCGTGAACAACCACGGACTGTAACAGCAGTATGTAGAACATCAGATAACTGATCCTAACCTTCCACTATGTTCAAGCTAGAATATGCGTATCTCTTCAGTCGAGTATAATATCCCCGTCTCCCCTCCTAGACAGGAGACTCAACGGATGCATTCGGAGGGAAACTTAATCCCACACTTTATATGTCTCAACATTGGGAGTTTTGATGACATTCGGTTCGAGGGCATGACAACCCTTATATCAATTGAGATAGAACACACACTAACAAGAACAAACTTCAAGTTAGGCCCCGTGCCCATGTTGGGGTAGGGTGGCAGTATGGTAAAGGTTGTCCGGCGAAGACTAGGTTATGTGTCATTTTTTAAAAACATGTTTTTCCCAAAAATTACCACTTCCACATTCCTCCGAAGAATAAGGATCCGTCTTTTCTCCAGGTTTTTCCATAAAGCCTTTGTTTTGTAAAAACACAATTTTAGAGTGTCCACTCAGGGACTAGTATGTTTTTGATGGTATAAATACCATATGGTGGCTTATGGGCTTGGTAACACAAGGTATCAACTATTGTCATAGTATATATAATAGTAGTAGTATTCACTCAAAAATAGTTTTTGGAAAATCAAAGTCTTTGTAAAACTTTTCAGAAGTAAAACATGCATGATAGATAATGATAAGTGTATTATAACAGCAAGCATCAGGATGGCTTGCCTTAAGTCTCTTAATGTCCCTGGCCTTGAAGTAACTTGAACTTGACGCACGGCTCCACAACTGCTTCTTCTTCTTCTTCTTCGTTTTCTAGCGTCGTAAAAGAATAAAAGACACACTCTCAGGTCTAAAGACAAACAACTAAGCTATGAAACACATACAGCAACAAAAGTATAATAGCGCAAACTCACAAACGTTATCGAGAAACTGCCTCACATAGCTCTCAGGGTACAAAACTATCGTCAGACAAACATATGGTTTAGGAAACCATATCCCACATCTTACATACCACATATGGAGTGGTGTACCACTCTCATAATAAGATATCTAAGAAGCTAAAAATATAGCTTGTGGGTGCAAAGGGTTAGGTTACTAAGGTAAAAACAAACAGACAGAACAATACCCCTGGCAGTGGGTATTAGCAACACACAAGCAATAGTCACTTAATAAGTTTATGATTTAAGTTGGATGCTTAGTTCACAAGATACTCCTAAGCACAGCGACAATACTAGCACAACAATTACCACAAGTATGATCCTCATGCTAAGGTACACACTTAGACAATTTCCAATTAGCAGGTAAACACACCACAGATGAATAGGCTATTTATTTACTACCTTAGTGTTTACTTGAAGTTATGGAATCCATCAATCATGAAAATTTAGCAAACAACCAGTAGCTAATAACCAAATAATCAAGTCATAAAATAATCTAAAACACCATCTTCACTCAAGATAATACTCCTATTAAAGAGGCATAAAATCAGGACTGCACTAATAGCATACTAGTATGGAAAATCTATACAAGCATGCTATAAGAGATAATCATATTCTATAACTATAGAACATGCAACTAAAGAGTTCATGGAATCCTAACAGAAGTAATAACTTCCTAAATATGATATAATAAGCTCATACACTCATAAAATAAAAGATGGTAATACTAGAGCAAAATTCGCCTTTTTCTAGGGTGACACTAGTTCAACACTAGAGAAGCAAACAATGTTACTATGATGCTTAACTCTAAACAAGCAAGTCATGATCATAAAAATTACCTAATAACAGTAAACAAAACTTACACATGCTAGGAAGCAAGAACCTCAAAATAATTCCATGAAACAACTATTAAGCATGCATAAATTAATTCTAGCAATTTCTGTTTTCTCTAATCAATTACTAGCAAGCAAGCAAGGTATAACTCACACAACCAGTAGCTATGCACTTAAAGAAAAGTTATCTAAACCTTTTCAAAAATCCAAACACTCAATTTACAATCATTCACCAACAATCTATCAATCACAAGGAATTTAGTTTATTTGCAAACAATTTAATTTAGCACTCAATAGTGAATCATTTCTTAACATGATACTCCTAAGGAATATTATGCTAACAAATGGATAACATCTAACATACTAGTATATTATGGTAAGAAATAAACTTCTCACTTGCATAAGTGAAAACAAACAAATATATTTTCCATGGTGGAAAATAGCAATCAATCATATAATTAAAACATGGTAATTTCTCACATGTGCATGGTTGGGGATTTTCATCCACAACCAAGATGGAATGGGACCAGTGGGTTATGGGCCCACTAATACCAAGGCAAAAGAGGTACTAAGCCTCTGGTTACTCATGAAAATATTAGCATGCAAGATAAATAATACAAAGCCATTTATTATAGTGAAAACAATACTAGTGCATGAGAATAACAAAACCTACACATGCTTCACTATAAAAAGACATGCAAGCTAACAGAGGTATTAAATTCAAATTAACAGTACCAAAATGGTACTGGATCCATAGCAATCATAGCACAAAATCTATTAAAGCATTCACACAGAGATCTAGCTCACACAATAATTCCAAATAATAAAACTAGAAGGTAACAAATGCTATTTCATTTTTTTTATTTCAGTTCCCAATCATGCACACACTTTCTAAGGTAGATGTACTGTAAGAAAACAACTTAATAACAAGTACTAACAACTTTATACATGCTAGTAAGCAAGATTAACTCAACCACACAATTTATTTCAAACAAGAACACATTCCAAAACAAAAACAGAAAAGCTGCTGTTTCTAGATCTGTCCACCAAAAATAATATAGAGCCTCAAAAATTAATCTAAGATAGGATAAGATAGATATAGTCAATACCAAACTCATCCAATTGGATTTGCTCCAAAAATCATTTTTATACTCATTATAAAATTCATAGAAGAGATTACTGGTCTTTTAGTGATCTGGATGGCATTTTCATTCTGTAACTCACCTTGATGTGAGGTTAGGTGCATTAGATAGATAGTTTCAATATCTATCCAGAACATTTTAGTTTGTTCAATTTGGTTACAATTTTTAAAAGTTATGTTCAAATCATTCTCACTGATAGTCTGTGGCAAAACAGTTCTTGTGCCCAAAATATTGATCCAAAAGTATATCTGCAAATTTTATATGGTTTAGATTTCCTTTCTTATGGTCCAAGAATTTTTCCAGATTTTATTCTGCTGTTTTTATATATTTCACAAGTCCAAAGTAAAGGTACATGTTTCTGTATAAATATAAATGAATAAAACTCGGGCAGAACGGGCTGATTCGAGAAGGGCACGGCCCAGCTAGCGGCTGCGCGGCCCAGCTGCGCTTCGGGCGCGCGAGCGGGGCGCGGGAAAAAGGCGCTTGAGCCTGGCCGTTGATCTCCAGATCGACGGCCCGTGCTGTTCTTCCTCCTCCTCTCACTGTCTCTCTCTGACCCGAACGGAGAAGAAGGTGGCGTGGCCGGATAGCTCACCGTGGGGCTCGGGAAGGGACGGCGTGGGCGTGGGGTGGTTGCAGGAGGGCACGGGCACTGAGGGGCGGCATCGACGGCGACCGGCGTGGCTGCAAGCGGCGGAACGTGACCGGCGCCCGCGGCGGTGTTCCCGGTCGGCGGCGGCGTTCCAGTCCACGAGGGGACACGAGGGCATGTCAGGGAGGATCCAGGGGACTAGGGGAAGCTACCCAGGGCAGAGAAGAGGAAGGAGGGGGCTTGGTTCGAGCAGGGGAACCTCGGGGCCGTGGTGCTCACCGGCGGCCAGAGCACGGCTCGGGCACGCCCAAGGGCTTGGGGCAGGGGTCCAAAAAGACTAGGGTAGCTAGTAGAGAGTGAGAGAGAGGGGCAGGGTGCAAGGGCACGCCCTCTGGACCTTTATAGCAGAGGGAGTGAGGTGAGGGCAAAAGAGACATCTCGGGTGGATGCCAACAATGGCATGAGCAAACCCTAGGGGTTTTTGAGTCCTTCCCTTGCGTGCACTGAGTGTCCTAGTTAGATAGCATGTGGGTGCAAGACTTATCCTAGCCATAGAGAGAAAGTGGAGCAAGTGGCAAGCCAAAATGGTCAAAGGTATGGGCTCAGACACCTTCCACATCATCACCTCTTCTCTCTCTAATAACTTTAACCCTAAGGCTTCTAGAAGGTAGATAAAACATGCTGGCTCGAGTAGATACTATGGTTAACAAGTTAGTTCATGCCATGCTTCCAAAAGATCAAGGAAACATTAAGAAAACAAGGGTGCAAAACTGTATCTCCTACTGTTCACAGAAAAATTCAGAAAATTCAGTCTTATGACTTGGAAATTTTCTAAGTGTTGAAAACAGATTAAAAGTGCAAAAATTTGAGTTTGTTTTCAGGGTTCAAATGATTCCCAAAATTGGTTTTCAAAACATGGACTGGTTAACCATGTTATATACTTTCATAAACAACTTTTGAAAACAATTTTGAAATTGTTTAAGGCCAAGAAAAAAATGTGGAAAAAGGCATACTTTCTGTTTTTATCTGTTTCTCAAAATTGCCTTTTTCTGCCTTAATTTTATACCACAAAACAACAAGCAAAAGAGAGTTTTTATTTCTCCAAAAATAAAAGTGAGCTTATGGGTTTGTAGTACATATACCAAGGATTAATTAAATTCCAAGAAATGATAAAATAACAACTTATAGCTTGGTGAAAACAATGGTAGAAAACAGGTACTTGGATTATTTTTCAGAGATTGTTTTCTATAGGAAAGTTAAAAGAAAACTTGCATAGATCATTTTGGAAACTTATTTTCTTGGATCCAACAAGTTAAAAGTTTGTTTTAAGATGCAAACAAGAATGACCCAAGTCTTGGAATAAAAATCCACTCAGGTAATAATAGGAAAACCTCAGGGAAAAATATCAGGAATATTTTTTTCAAACATAAGGTGTTGGTTTTATAAAGAAACAAAACTTGTGTTGCAAATATGATTAAGATCATAAACTCATGTTAGTTCAAACAATCATGTTGTTAGAAAAAAAAATTGTTGGCCCTAATTTTTGTCTTCTTGAGTACAGTCCAAGAGTCCAAAAACTGGGGTGTGACAGACCTTCCCCCCTTAAAAGAATCTGGTCCCGAGATTCGCAGGCGAGCGAAAAGAGGGTATGGTCAAAACAACAATGTTAGATAATTTGTTTACAAAACAAGTGTTGGTGATTTGTAACATTATTTACAGGGGCTTCCCCCCTTTGATTTATCTTATCAGAATTCACCAGTAAATTGGTTCTCTTTTCAAAGGTTTGGGTGCCATGTTCTAAACCTAGAACTTATTGTTCCTTAAAACAATGTTATCAAACCAGGGTTTATCTTTTGATAAAAACCTATTTTTCCCAATCTCAAAAGTTCAATTTAATGGGTATCCACCAACATTTATTTTGCATGAGCTTTCCATTGCTCATCTCCAAAATCCAGGAAAATCCACTATCTTCCTCTTACTCTAATATAATCGAGTCTCAAGTCATTTGTCTCCCTCAAAGGTATTTTATCAAGCTCATAAAGCTATACCAACTCTGTGTACTACCAATTTCTGTAAGGTTCTTTCAAAATATCCAAACTCTTTTCTCATGATCGAAGCTAAACCATTTTCCTCCAACAATCTTAATAGAGCGTGACAAGCTCTGAGAATAAACCATCAAGAATAATTATCTACTAAATCCAAGTCATATTGATTTTTCCTAAAATCCAAAATCATCATTTCATATCCACCAATCTTTCTAAACTTCAACCATCCTTTAAAAATTACAAATCTTAGTTACTAATAACTTCCAAATCTTTGGGGTCCACAACTGGTTATCCCCGGATATTATATCATAATTCAACTCCACTAAAAAAAATCATATGATCCTCAATATTTCCTTCCTAAGATAAACCTCAATGATTTTTCCACCATCTCATATTCTAAGATCTGGTTCCTCCAATACATGCATACGAGAGATCTGGTTGCCTAGTAACGATCTTATTTTTATCCATCCAATATTTTTTTCCAACCTTTCACTTCTTCAAAACAGCTATAGAATCATCCTAAGGCACCTTTCTCTTTGCTTTTGGAAAAAGATTGATTACACGTTTTCTTTTAAAAGGGTGATAACAACTCTGTAACATATCAACTCTGTAAGTTACTCTGTAAGGTATTTGGTTTTAGATACCACTCTGTAGGGTATTAAAACAAAAAAAAATTGAGGAGCCAAAACTGTAGGGTTTTAAGCTTAAGATTAGATGAGGTTATATTACCAATTCTGTAGGGTGGAAAAAGTTTTATGTAGCAAAAATTTAATTTACTCTGTAGGGTGTTATACTAAAATTAGATGAGATTCTGTTAGTATCGTTAATTATTTAAGATTTTATTTAGTCCGACGTGACACTTCTAGTGTTCCATTTACGTCGGGTTTTTTTTAAGGTTACGACGACACACAAACAAGGGGGTTCACAGATTTGGTTTGAGAACGTACCATTGGCTATGGCATGAGTCGCAGATGCTTCGGCAACATCATCTTGGTCTCGAGGTCCACTCATCAGACTCTTGCGTTTCTTCTGGGATGGACCCTGGCTTTCTTGGGGTTCATCAGGATGAGCTAGAATATGGTTCTTCTTGGGACAATCACGAGCAAAGTGTCCTTCCTGTCCACAGGTAAAGCAACCCGTCGTTCTAGGCTTGACCTTCACACGTCTCCTTGAAGATTGTGGCATCGCAGGCAAAACGCTGCGAGTCACCCATGAACTAGTTTCTCCTGGCGTCACTATCTTCCGTTTACGGCTCTCTCTAGCAAGCAGTTGCTGGTATCCTCTCATAAGGAACGCAGTATTTTCAGCGTTGGTGATGACAAGCTGAGTCAACTGTTCCAGGGCAGCATGGGTGGTTATGTGTTCAGCACGGGCGGCTTCACTTTCTTCCCTCAGCAGAGCAAACAGTTGAGCCACTGTCGGCTCAGGTTATGGAGGTAGATCGCTGGCCATGCTGAAGACAAAGAACGGTGTAAGGCGAGAGCAACTAAAGGTGGTTTTGTTTTTTGAAAACTTGTGACACATACCGGCTCGTAACAGAGAGAAGAACGATAGATACCACAACAACAAGCAAACGTCGAAGAAACAAAAGCCAACTCAAACCAAGATTGACATACGCATGAAACAGAGTCTTAACAGGCATAACTTAACTTAAAGGTTCACAATGCTAAAGCATAAGGCTTACAACGCAACTAGCACACTCAAAGCTCTAACAGAGTTCACACAATACAGACAAACAAGTGTCTGTGGTGGAAATAACACAACTCCTAACATCCTGCGGCAATCCTAAGTGCTTGAGGAAGCGCGTAGCTGTTCCTCCAACTCTTCAACTCTGGTCTTGCTAGCTGCAAGCTGAAGCTGAAGGGCTCTCACTCGTGTGCGGTGCTGGGAGTCAGTGTACTTCATGGTCTTCTTCAGTACCTTGAGACGGCGCTCGGTAGCCAAAGATGCACCAAGACTGGCTTCTAGTTGGTCTATCTCTCTTCCTCGGAGGTCATAATCTGCTCTAACTTTATCAAGGGAGAGTTGGGTGTTTTACAACTGTCCTTCCAAGTGCTGGAAGTGACGAGCAAACACAAAGTCTCCAGTGACTTCAACTGGCCTGTCATCCTCGTCGCGTCTTCCAAAGTATCTGTAAGGGGTGCCTGCAAACTTGCCGCGAAAGAAGTTCGCGAGCTTGGCAATGGTCAGCTGCATCACTCTAAGGATACCATCTTCCCAAGTGTTCTCCACAACTTCCCAAATGATTTCTGGGGTTGACGGTGCTAGCAAAGGTGCTCGGATGGTGCAGACCACTAACCAGGACAACTCTCGTCCATCATGGTGAATCTGGGCTCCCTTCAACTCAGGTGTGGGACGACCGATAAGATGAGTCATCTTGATCAAATCCTCCTCAAAACGGCGGTAGCAAGCTGCATGCGATCCCAGCCGGAAGGACTTGGTGAAGACAACTGCCATCTACACAAGATTTTAAAGTGGATTAGGTTAGGTAACAGTGTGCAAAATTTTAAGATGCTCCTTTTCAACTTTAGTGTAAATGGAGTTTTCGAAACACAGAGGGGATGGAGTATAGAATCCTTTTGGAAAATAGTCATCTTAGTGACCTGGGGTTATTAACTTTTATGATTAGAGTACTAACTAACGTCCATGCTAACTAAGGTCTCCTAAGGTCAACCTGGCTTTGATACCAACTCTGTAGGGCCCGCCCTTCGAACCACTGTTCAAGGACGGCCTCGATATGCATACATTCACGATCCCAGGAAATTCAGTCGTGAACAACATATCAAGCTGATACACAGATACAATATCCATTACACGGTTGCACAAACACTTACAAGGACACATGGTCACATGACCAAGACTACACGGTTGTCACGCAGGACAACACACAACACACACAACAGAAGACTAAACACACACAAAACGCGGTAGAGCCCAAGTCACGCCTTAACCTACAGGATGCTGACCCGGAGACGATCCTAGTTCGCAAAGCCATCAGCTCCGTACTCCTCTTTGTTGATCTTCTTCTGAGACTCCTTCTCAAAATCTGGCAAGTTGATACCAGGGACGAAACCAATAATGAGTACATTTGAATGTACTCAGCAAGACATCCATCATGTAACTTACCAAATGCTAGTATGCTTATATGGTTTAATAGGTAGGCTATAAATAGGGTTCACTATCAATGGTGTTCATATAGGATGACACCACAGTTGCAGTCAGGTTAATCTGTATCTTCGTTGAAGAAGATACTTCAGAAGAAAATAATATATTTTTTCTCTCTCTTGTAGATATCACATGTACAAGAGGTTTTGTAAAGCTTTGTTAAAAGAATATTTTCTCTTTGCAAAACTTCTTGGAATCAGTTTCTAGAATTCTTGCTTAGAGTAGAAAGGTTTTTATTTGCAAAACCTTTTGTTTTGTAAAACAACTTCTGGCTTTCCATCATTGGTATCTCCATGGTACAAAGTTTCCTTACTTTTCGAACTTCCCAAGTTCAACGCCTTTTTGAAAACTCCTTTTTAAAAACATTGACACAATGCTAGCTACATGGCCGTTCAACTGTCCATATCCGAGGACGCGGCTTCTTCGAAAAAGTTGTACTCTGCAGAGGTGTACACATCCACCAGATCCAGTACACCTGCCGTGAACAACCACGGACTGTAACAACAGTATGTAGAACATCAGATAACTGATCCTAACCTTCCACTATGTTCAAGCTAGAATATGCCTATCTCTTCAGTCGAGTATAATCTCCCCGGCTCCCCGCCTAGAGAGGAGACTCAACGGATGGGTCCGGAGGGAAACTTAATCCCACACTTTATATGTCTCAACATTGGGAGTTTTGATGACATTCGGTTCGAGGGCATGACAACCCTTATAGCAATTGAGATAGAACACACACTAACAAGAACAAACTTCCAGTTAGGCCCCGTGCCCATGTTGGGGTAGGGTGGCAGCACGGTAAAGGTTGTCCGGCGAAGACTAGGTTATGTGTAATTTTTGAAAAACACGTTTTTCCCAAAAATGACCACTTCCACATTCCTCCGGAGCATAAGGATCTGCTTTTTCTCCGGGTTTTTCCATAAAGCCCTTGCTTTTGTAAAAACACAATTTTAGAGTGTCCACTTAGGGACTAGTATGTTTTTGATGGTATAAATACCATATGGTGGCTTATGGGCTTGGTAACACCAAGTATCAACTATTGGCATAGTATATATAATAGTAGTAGTATTCACTCAAAAATAGTTTTTGGAAAATCAAAGTCTTTGTAAAACTTTTCAGAAGTAAAACATGCATGGTAGATAATGATAAGTGTATTATAACAGCAAGCATCAGGATGGCTTGCCTTAAGTCTCTTAATGTCCCTGGCCTTGAAGTAACTTGAACTTGACGCACAGCTCCCAGGAAGAAATAAAATTTTAAAAATCAAATTTTTGGCGCCAAGGGGAGATGGGCTGCTCCCAGCCCACCCATCTTTCTCTCCCCGCGCGCAACGCAGCCCGCTGGCCCGCGTACCGGTTCGGGGATCTATTCCCTTTTCTCCTCCATGTACGGCGCCAATCTGAAGCGTGCCACGGCAGCAGGAGCTCGCCACCGACGGCCACGCATCGACGACCGCGCCTATATAGCCCATACGGACCCCGCAGCACCTAACCCTAGCCCTAGGTCGCTGTTTCCCCTCGTCGCCGCCGCCGCTCACCCTCTCTCTGCTCGAGCTCCCCTCTCTGAAGCTCCCTCCGGCGACCACCTCTCTGAACCCCGATGAGCACCGCCGCCTCGGAACTCCATCTACCCACTTAGCCCCCGGGAATCGATCCGCCACCATCTCCTCTTCCGATTGGACACCGTAGGTTCCCCGGAGAGCCACCACATCTTCCCCGCCGTCCTCGTCCACGCCGCGGTCGCCGCCGTCTGCCCGAGCTCTGCAACCTCGACCATGCGGTGAGCCACCGTGCTGTCTCCTCCTCCTCTCACCCTCTGCTTACGCACGCTTCCGAGCACGTTGCACACATCTGCACCCGCGCGATGCACCACCAGATCGAGCACGGCCACCGTTTCCCCGCCGGCGAGCATCGGTTGTTTCTCTGACGAAGTTCAGTAATCGTGCGCGTTTCAGTTTCAGTTAACCTGGAACTGAATCTTTATCCTCTCCGCGTCGCTGTTACTGTCAAACGAACGCAACCACCGCAGTGGTTCAGTGCTAACGAGCGCGCAGCGCAGACGCGGGTTCGATCCCCCGCGGATGCGAATAAATCCCATCTTTTTTCCACCGTAGCTGACAGGTAGGGTCCACCAGGCAGTGACCCTGGTGGCCACGCAAGCACGCACTCGCCACGCTGGCCCCCCAGGCCCACGCTGCAGTGGCTAGGGCTGGCTAGCAGTGCGGTAACAAAAAATTTCTGCACGTTTCTGTTTCAAAATAGAACCTTTTTAATTACAGTTTGGTCCTCAATTTTAATTTGTTAATAACTTTTAATCTATAACTCTAAATAATAAAATCTAAACATGTTGTTGTGCTAAATTAAATTTTCTATCCAACTATGCCATTTGTGTACTGTTTTGAATTTTCAAAATGCAATTCAAATTTGAATTCAAATAATTCAATTGCAATTTTCTAAATTCCATAACTAAATCATAGTAAATCCAAATCATGCAAATAAAATATGTTTTCAATGCTATTTCAAATAACCTATTCAAATATAAATTTTGTTTCATGGTTTGAATAATTTAAATTGCTTAGTTAATTTAAACCTTATTTAAATCATTTAAAATTGCAAAAATCATAACTTGCTCAATTTAAACTATTTTTGAACATGCAAAATATGTTTTCAAACCACCAAAGTATAAACTTTTCAAATGTGAGTTTGAATTTATGTTTTGAGCAAATAAAATTCAAATAAAATTCATGCTTGTTTTAAATTCATTTAAAACTTGTTTAATTTTGCTTAAGTCATAATAAATTCATCCTAATGCCTTTTTCAATATTTGAAACATGTAATCCACCCAAAATTTCATGATCTTTTCAAATATGAATTTTGTTATTTATTCTGCACAGTTTAAATTGGTGAAAACAACAACTACTTGTGTGTGTCACCTTAAGGAACCAAAAATTCTTTAACTTAATAACTAAAAGTTCCAAATTGCTAAACCTCCTTTCAAATTGGTTCTAATGTTGTTATTTTGATGTTTTCCTCATGCATGCATCATACTAATCCACCTTCACCTGTTGATTAGTTGGAAAACAAATAATCTAACCAAAATCAATGGGCTTTTCATATGCAACTCAAAATTGCATATGTGTCCATTTAAATTGTGTTACCATGACAATTAGGTTATTTTGATGCATCTATTAACTTGACATGCATCATCCCCTGATTGTGCACTATGCCATGATATTGATTGTTTGTTTTCTCCTGTATTGTTTGTTTGCTTCTTCTCGGATAGACGACGACGTTGAGACCGACGATCTTTATGACACCCCTTCTTAGGATCTAGCTCAGTACCCGGCTACTGGGTTTGCAGGCAAGTTATCACTCACATGAACCATTGTGTTCCTTTCAACATTGGTTACCGATACTTTCCGTTGTCTATTTTTGCTAGCCATAGGTATCGTTGCTTCTGTTACGAGCCTATCACATGATACCCTAACCCCTGATATTGCCACACCTCCAGTCCTATAACCCCGTTGCTTGGGCCCGTGTCTTACTAGCATGCTTAGGGTTGTTTTGCTCGAGTCTGTTATCAGTTACTTTCTGTTATCATATCTGCTTATATTCTGGGGCTCGATGTTAAACAACAACCTGTTAATTTGAGGTAATAATAATTTGCTGATAAGGCACCGGCAGGAGGCCCGGCGTGGTTTTGAGGCCTGCTAGTGTCGACCCTAATAGGAAAAGGGTCTTGTCTACTGATCCATGATGAGCGCACTATCCGCATGTGGGAAGCGTGTATGGGCGCCCCCCTCAATTTGATTCGATTCGCATCTCGTCCAAATCACCACACTTAGTTTGGGCTTTCCATTTGATGCACGCATATGCAGGTACGAACCCGAGGCCAGGGTGGAACTTTTGTAGTCGGCATTTAGGGCGGCGTGGTCTTCCAGTGCTATGAGGGTCCCCTTTTCTTCGTGGGGCTCGATTAGCCGCGCACACACAGCACGTGGTGCTTTGGGCTTGATGCGAAGAAGAGTTGAGTTGTGTTGAGTGCCCCGCTTGGTGGGAAAGGCCTTCCCATCTGGCGGGTTATTCTTACGTGTACGGCCAAATTGGTGCACCCCTGCAGGGATAAATCTTCTCGAGAAGCCGTGTTTTCCGCAGTTATGGTTAACTTGGTGAAAGTACTGGCTAACAAGTACTCAGAACAACATACACCTAACTAATGATAACTTGGCTAGTAATAGTCTTATTGACACAATAATTTGAACCATCATTAATCCAACTGTGTGAGTTATCCTCGGATTGCTTCTTTGGATAAGGGGCGAGATCCAGGATGCGTTTGTTTGGTGGATAGCTATAGTTGGTTACGATACGTTATCTTATCTCTTTCTGTTACACCGGAAGTTGTAGTATGTACTGTAGTTGGTTAGTGCAGCCAGTTGCAGCATCTTTTATACCTTTTCTTCCGTTGATCCCAAGGCATCTGTGCTTGGTGTTGACGGGCTACACTTTGGTGAACTGTGAGTCTTGCTTGCCAGTACGTTTATGTACTGACCCCTTTGGGGCTGTGGTTTCCGCAGACTACGCTTACGAGGATCCAGGTGACGGCTACTACATGGAGTTTGACGAGGCTGCTGACGAGTAGTTAGCGGACCCGGGCAGGATCCGAGACATCGTGGATGGGCTCCGTTTTCTTTTCATTCCCGGCTTCTTAAGCCTATTTGGATTTGTCTGTACTCAGACCCTTTGAATGCTTCCGCTGAGTTGTAATGATGTTATGTTGGGACATGTGTCCTCTGGATGATTGTATTTGCTATTCTCTTCCCTAGTGACGGCCAGTTGCAACTTATTTCAATCTTTTGTGTCTTAGAGATATGTTATGTTATCATCTTGTTCAAAGCCGTTGACGTACCATGTGTGTATGGTATGAAGTACGTCAATGGTAGTGTCCTGATTTCTACGGGATAGTTTACATCGACGGTGAACAGTAAAGATTGGTTGTCACACATAAGTGTTGGCCTACTCGTAAGAGCTGCGGGTGCCGGTAAGCCCCGTAATCCAATCAAAACACTGTTCAGTTCGTACGGTGAGTATCCTCTAGAAGTCCGGGTGCGACAAATGGTATCAGAGCCTGTCTGCCTGTAGGATCCCTTTTATTGGTTGCAGTTGAGTCTAGAAACTATTTTGTAGCTATGTAGGAAAAATGAAACGTGAGAGTAGGAATTCTGCCATTTTTCTTCTTTCCCCACCCACCCACCCTTTTTCTGGTAAGGAAGTGCAACGTTGTTTTCTCTTCTCACCTAAACTTTCAAGTTAGGATTTCACGTGTTTTGGGTTCTCCGTAGTACCTTAGGAGTTTTTGGTCTCGTGTTTCCCGATGTTGCTTTGATATCCTGTTCTTTTCAACATCCTTATCGTCCGTTGAACCTTGTTGTTGCTTTCCACATCAGTTCTCTACCGGCGTCTAATCAAAACTTCCCCGATCATCTGCAGATGGATCTCAGGTTTTACCCGAAGGTGGTTCGGATGACTCGTTGTGAGAGCACCCCCGGTTATCCGGAGATGCTGAGAGACATGGTCACTTATCTGGGGTTCCATTGGGCACCAGAGTACCAGGTCTACGAGCAGCAGCGAGAGTTTGACCAGACCTACTACCAGGCTATCGTCTACATTCTGTCAGATGATGGCATGAGCGTTGTCCACCGCTACGAGGCAGTAGGTTCCACAGTGGTTATGGCCGTGCAGCAGGCAGCTTACGTGAGTCTCACCGTCCTCCGTGCTGACTACTGGGGGTTTGACGATTCTATCTATCGCCACATCCCCCGTGGTTACATCACTTCAGCGGGAGCTCACTTCACTCTCTACGACAACCTGGATGTCTACGAGCATGATAACACCAGGCTGCACACCACCGCTCAGTTTGTGAGGCACAGTGACGCTGTTGCCACCACACTTTCTCAGGAGTTGGCCTCAGTCAGGGAGCAGCTCTACCTTGCTTTGACTCGTCTGGCTACGTACACCATAGACTTTGTTGGAGATGAGCGCTTTGCACGTTTCCATCAGACAGTTGGACGTAGTTTGCCAGATGCTGGAGGTTACGAGCCGATCAGAGGTCCACTCCTCAACCTCGGAGCTGGTTACACTGGGATTCCACGCTTTGGAGCACAGGGAGACGACGCTTTCTACTTCACCACACCGAGAGTCGCTCTCAGAGCAGTCCCGATCTACGTGGATCGTCGTTCTACCTACTTCCGTGGGATTCCTCCTCACCGTATCTCTCGTCGTACTACTCACCGCCGTCCTGCGTGATGAGCATGGGAGTACCGATGTATCCGTTCATAGCTATGTTTAGTTATCCTTTGGCTTTCGAACCATGTATTTGGTCTGTTGGATATTCTGATGTATTTGAACATGTGATGATGTACCTGTTGGTTATCTATTCATGCGTCGGAATAATCTCTCTTTCGGTTACCAAGTCTATCCTTTCTATTGTTGTGCTAAAATGCATGTCTATTCAGGATGCCGCCAACAAGGAGCAACCCGCCTGAACCACCTCCGCTCACGGAGCTGTTGACTCAGATGACTCAGGTCGTGGCTCAGATGGCCCAGATCCAAGCTAACCAGCACAACAACCAGAATCCTCCGCGAGTCAGCATCAAGGAGTTTCTGAGTATGGGGCCGAGAGCTTTCGTGGCAACACGTGAGCCTCTGGATGCTGATGACTGGATCAGGGAGATGGCCAGGGCTCTGGACATTGCTCACGTTGCTGAGGAGGATAAAGTCAAGTATGCCACCTACCTACTGAAGGGTCAGGAAGCTACCTGGTGGGAGAACTACCAGACCATGAGAGCTGGATACCCTATCACCTGGGGTTGTTTCAAGGATGCCTTCCTGAAGCACCACATCCCTGATGGTCTCATGGAAAGGATGCGTGAAGAGTTCTGCTCTCTTAAGCAGGGCAAGCTGGACGTCATTGGCTACCAGAATGAGTTCAATCGCCTCGCTCGTTATGCTGGTGATGAGGTGTCCACTGAGGCCAAAAAGATGGCAAGGTTCCGCCGAGGTTTTAACCCAGAACTGAAGTACGCTCTCACCAACATCAAGTGCAAGGACTTCGAGGAGCTCGTGAACACAACGCTCAATGAGGAGAATGGGCGCAAGGCGTTCGAAGAGTCGCGCAAGCACTCGCGTGAGGGTGGTTCCTCCTCCAACATGACCACCCCTCCGCAGAAGCGCCGCATCTGGGTGCCAAATGGTGCTGTCACTAGGGCTCCATATGCCCAAGCTTCTCAAGGCTTCGCTTCCCGCCCACCCAACCCATCTCAGATGCAGGCTCAGAGGTTCTCAATGGGGCAGCCAAGGCCAGATGCACCTCGTGTCGTCACTTGCTACAAATGCAAGCAGACTGGACACTATGCTGATAAGTGCACTCAGAGGCAGCTACCTCCACCACCTCCTCGCCCCAACACCAACCAGGCAATGGTTCGTGCTCCCCCGGCTAAAGCCTTCAACTCCAACAACAGGCCTGTCGGGAGGACCGCGAGGGTGAATCATATCAAGGCCGACAAAGCTGAGGAAGCTGCTAACGTCGTTCTCGGTACATCCCCGTAAACTCTAACCCAGCTAAAGTGTTGTTTGATACCGGAGCATCACATTCTTTCGTGTCAAAGATCTTTGCGACAGCAGTTAAACTACCTTTTGGTAGTTTGGGTTCCCCGCTAGTAGTAAACTCCCCTGGAGCAACTATGCAAACTTCCAAGATCAGTCATGAGAATCAGATTCTAATTGGAGGTCACATATTCCTTGCTTCCCTCATTCTGCTTGGCAATTCTGACATTGATGTCATCCTTGGCATGGATTGGTTGAAGGCCAATAAAGCTACGATTCATTGTGCTAAGAAGTCAATAACTCTGTTCCACCCGTCTGGCCAGATAGTCTATTCTCCAAGTGAATCAAGTTCTGTTCAGCTGTTCAACCTAGATGCAAAACCCCTTCCTGCAATTGAAAATGTTCCGGTGGTTTGTGAATTCCCTGACGTCTTTCCAGAAGAATTGCCAGGGATGCCTCCGGACAGAGCAGTTGAGTTCGTGATCGAGCTTGAACCAGGTACTGCTCCAATCTCTAAGCATCCATACAAGATAGCTCCTCCTGAACTGAAATTGTTGAAGGAGCAAATCGATATGTACATGGAGAAAGGTTACATTCAACCTAGTTCTTCCGCTTGGGGTTTCCCAACTCTGTTCGTTGCCAAGAAGGATCAAACAAAGAGACTCGTGGTGGACTATCGTCCTCTCAACGAGAAAACCATCAAAAACAAGTATCCAATTCCTCGTATCGATGATCTTTTTGATCAACTTGCTGGAGCCTCGATATTCTCAAAGTTGGATTTGAGGATGGGTTACCATCAGATAAAGATCAGAAAGGAAGATATTCCAAAAACAGCCTTCACCACTTGGTATGGTCTATATGAATACACCGTCATGTCCTTTGGTCTCACCAATGCACCGGCGACATTCTCTAGACTCATGAATTCTGGCTTCCATGAATACCTTGACAAGTTCGTTGTGGTATATCTTGATGATATTCTGGTCTACTCAAAATCCGAGGAAGAGCATGGAGAACACCTTCGTCTCACTCTCATGAAACTTCGCGAGCATCGTCTATATGCCAAATTCTCCAAATGTGAGTTCTGGATTCCAGAAGTTGCTTACCTTGGCCATGTCATCTCTGCCAAAGGCATAGCCATTGACCGAGAAAAGGTTAAGGCAATTGTTGATTGGAAACCTCCCAAGACGGTGAAGCAAGTCAGAAGTTTTCTTGGCTTGGCTAGCTATTGCCGTCGTTTCGTCCAAAACTTTTCCAAGATTGCCCAACCTCTCACTGATCTCACAAAGAAGGACAAGAAGTTCGTTTGGTCTCCACAATGTGATGAAAGTTACAATCTCTTGAGGACTAAGCTCACTTCTACACCAGTTCTGGTTGGCCCAGATACTACCAAACCTTTCCAGATATTCTGCGATGCATCTCTCCAAGGTCTAGGTGCAGTTCTTATGCAAGAACGCCAAGTTGTGGCTTATGCTTCACGTCAGTTGAACCCACATGAGCAAAACTATCCCACACATGATCTTGAACTTGCAGCAGTTGTGTTTGCCCTCAAGAAATGGAGACAATACTTGTTGGGTAACAAAACTGAAATCTTTTCCGATCATAAGAGTCTGAAATACATCTTCACTCAGCCAGATCTAAACCTCAGGCAAAGGAGATGGATTGAAAAGATTAAAGACTTTGATCTCACCATTTCCTACACTCCAGGCAAGGCTAATGTTATGGCCGATGCTCTCAGTCGCAAGTCATACTGCAATAATCTCATGATCATGGAAAGCCAACCTCCACTTCATGAAGAATTCCAGAAGCTGAACCTTGGTCTTGTTCCTCAAGGCTACCTTGCTAGCTTGACAGCCAGTCCAACTCTCGAGGACAAGATTCGTTCTGAACAACTTCGTGATACTGAAATCAAGAAGATGGTTGAGCACATCAAGGAAGGCAAGGAGAAATTCAAGTCTTTCTCGATTGATGATAAAGAAACTGTGTTCTTTGAAGGACGCATTGTAGTTCCTCAGGTGCAAAGTCTCAAAGATATCATTCTCAAGGAGGCTCATGAAACTCCTCTCTCCATCCACCCTAGAAGTACAAAGATGTACCAGGATCTTAAGACACTGTATTGGTGGCCTGGCATGAAACGTGAAATTGCTCAATACGTTTCTGAATGCGACGTTTGTCAACGTGTTAAGGCAGTCCATCAGAAAACAGCCGGTCTACTCCAACCTCTGAAAATTCCAGAGTGGAAGTGGGACATGATTGAAATGGACTTCGTCACTGGTTTTCCAAAGTCCAAGAAGGGCAACGATGGAATCTTCGTTGTTATTGATCGTCTCACTAAAGTAGCTCACTTCTTTGCTGTCAAAGAAACAATCTCAGCTAGCCAGTTAGCAGAGCTCTACACAACAAAGATTGTTCCTCTTCATGGTGTTCCATTGTAAATAAGCTCAGACCGTGGAAGCATATTCACTTCTCATTTCTGGAAGAGTTTTCAAGAAGCATTGGGCACCAAACTTCTGTTCAGCACAGCTTATCACCCCCAGTCTCAGGGGCAAGTCGAAAGAGTCAATCAAATTCTCGAGGATATGCTCAGAGCATGTGGTATCTCCTTTGGCATGAAATGGGAGCATTGCCTTCCATATGCTGAATTCTCCTACAACAACAGCTACCAGGCAAGCCTAGGCATGGCACCATTTGAAGCACTCTATGGCCGCAGATGCAGGAGTCCAATCAATTGGTCTGGAGCTGGTGAACGTTCACTCTTAGGCCCTGACATTGTTAAGGAAGCCGAGGAGAAAGTTCGTATCATTCGTGACAATCTCAAGATTGCTCAATCTCGCCAGAAAAGCTACTATGACAGCAAGCAGAGGGATATGATCTATGCACCTGGTGACAAGGCATATCTCCGTGTAACTCCCCTCAGAGGCACTCATCGTTTCGGTGTGAAAGGAAAGCTTGCACCAAGATACATTGGTCCTTTCAACATTCTCTCAAGGCATGCAGAAAATGCCTATCGTCTTGAACTTCCAGAAAAGCTATCCAAGGTGCACGATGTGTTCCACGTATCACAGCTCAAGAAGTGTTTCAAAGATCCAGATCGTGCAGTTGATCATGATTCCATTGAACTGCAAGATGATCTATCTTATGAGGAGCACCCTGTTCGTATTCTCGATGAGACCGAGCGTAAGACTCGCAACAAGAGCACCAAGTTCTTGAAAGTGCAGTGGTCGCATCATTCCGATAAAGAGGCAACATGGGAGACCAAAGAGGATCTTCGCAAGAAGTATCCGGACCTTTTCCTTTCTCAGTAGGAATCTCGGGGCGCGATTCCTTCAAGGGGGGTCGTTTTGTAACATCCCAAGTATGAAAACCATCCCCTTAGAATGTTTGTTTCATGTTTATTAAAGTATTGCATCATGTCATCATATTGTTTCCATTTGTTTTCATGTTGTTTGCATTTGTTTCTTAATTGTTGCATCTGTTTTTCCCTGTTTTCACAATTCAAATTTAAACTCTTTACAAACAATTGTTTCATACTTGCTCTATTACAACATTTGAAATAAAAATCACAAATAAAAACAACCAATTTGTTTCATTTTATTCCATAGTGATCACTTGTTAAAATGATGGTTTTAATCAATCTTTTAAATTCCAAATCATATTTAAAAATTCAAATCAAGCATCAAACAACAACCAATTTGAATTCATGCAAATTATAAAAACAAATTTACTCAATGGGTTGTAATTACCATAGGGGGTACCCTATTTAAAAGTTGGTTTTATTAATGTTCATCTAATATTAAAATTTCACCCAAATTTGATTAAAATTCAAACAGCAAACAAATTTCAAACTTTTTGAAAATAAAAGTTAACACCTGTTTGCAAATGGCCTAAGGAACTCCCCCTAATTTTTCCAAATTTTTTACTAACCTAAAACCCATCATTTTCTTCCAAATCCTAATTCAACAAAAAAAAAAGAGGAAGAAATAAAATTTTAAAAATCAAATTTTTGGCGCCAAGGGGAGATGGGCTGCTCCCAGCCCACCCATCTTTCTCTCCCCGCGCGCAACGCAGCCCGCTGGCCCGCGTACCGGTTCGGGGATCTATTCCCTTTTCTCCTCCATGTACAGCGCCAATCTGAAGCGTGCCACGGCGGCAGGAGCTCACCACCGACGGCCACGCATCGACGACCGCGCCTATATAGCCCCTACGGACCCCGCAGCACCTAACCCTAGCCCTAGGTCGATGTTTCCCCTCGTCGCCGTCGCCGCTCACCCTCTCTCTGCTCGAGCTCCCCTCTCTGAAGCTCCCTCCGGCGACCACCTCTCTGAACCCCGATAAGCACCGCCGCCTCGGCACTCCATCTACCCACTTAGCCCCCGGGAATCGATCCGCCACCATCTCCTCTTCCGATTGGACACCGTAGGTTCCCCGGAGAGACACCACATCTTCCCCGCCGTCCTCGTCCACGCCGCGGTCGCCGCCGTCTGCCCGAGCTCTGCAACCTCGACCACGCGGTGAGCCACCGTGCTGTCTCCTCCTCCTCTCACCCTCTGCTTACGCACGCTTCTGAGCACGTTGCACACATCTGCACCCGCGCGCTGCACCACCAGATCGAGCACGGCCACCGTTTCCCCGCCGGCGAGCATCGGTTGTTTCTCTAACGAAGTTCAGTAATCGCGCGCGTTTCAGTTTCAGTTAACCTGGAACTGAATCTTTATCCTCTCCGCGTCGTTGTTACTGTCAAACGAACGCAACCACCGCAGTGGTTCAGTGCTAACGAGCGCGCAGCGCATACGCGGGTTCGATCCCCCGCGGATGCGAATAAATCCCATCTTTTTTCCACCGTAGATGACAGGTAGGGTCCACCAGGCAGTGACCCTGGTGGCCACGCAAGCACGCACTCGCCACGCTGGCCCCCAGGCCCACGCTGCAGTGGCTAGGGCTGGCTAGCAGTGCGGTAACAATTTTTTTTCTGCACGTTTCTGTTTCAAAATAGAACCTTTTTAATTACAGTTTGGTCCTCAATTTTAATTTGTTAATAACTTTTAATCTATAACTCTAAATAATAAAATCTAAACATGTTTGTTGTGCTAAATTAAATTGTCTATCCAACTATGCCATTTGTGTACTGTTTTGAATTTTCAAAATGCAATTCAAATTTAAATTCAAATAATTCAATTGCAATTTTCTAAATTCCATAACTAAATCATAGTAAATCCAAATCATGCAAATAAAATATGTTTTCAATGCTATTTCAAATAACCTATTCAAATATAAATTTTGTTTCATGGTTTTAATAATTTAAATTGCTTAATTAATTTAAACCTTATTTAAATCATTTAAAATTGCAAAAATCATAACTTGCTCAATTTAAATTATTTTTGAACATGCAAAATATGTTTTCAAACCACCAAAGTATAAACTTTTCAAATGTGAGTTTGAATTTATGTTTTGAGAAAATAAAATTCAAATAAAATTCATGCTTGTTTTAAATTCATTTAAAACTTGTTTAATTTTGCTTAAGTCATAATAAATTCATCCTAATGCCTTTTTCAATATTTGAAACATGTAATCCACCCAAAATTTCATGATCTTTTCAAATATGAATTTTGTTATTTATTCTGCACAGTTTAAATTGGTGAAAACAACAACTACTTGTGTGTGTCACCTTAAGGAACCAAAAATTCTTTAACTTAATAACTAAAAGTTCCAAATTGCTAAACCTCATTTCAAATTGGTTCTAATGTTGTTATTTTGATGTATTCCTCATGCATGCATCATACTAATCCACCTTCACCTGTTGATTAGTTGGAAAACAAATAATCTAACCAAAATCCATGGGCTTTTCATATGCAACTCAAAATTGCATATGTGTCCATTTAAATTGTGTTACCATGACAATTAGGTTATTTTGATGCATCTATTAACTTGACATGCATCATCCCATGATTGTGCACTATGCCATGATATTGATTGTTTATTTTCTCCTGTATTGTTTGTTTGCTTCTTCTCGGATAGACGACGACGTTGAGACCGACGATCTTTACGACACCCCTTCTGAGGATCTAGCTCAGTACCCGGCTACTTGGTTTGCAGGCAAGTTATCACTCACATGAACCATTGTGTTCCTTTCAACATTGGTTACCGATACTTTCCGTTGTCTATTTTTGCTAGCCATAGGTATCGTTGCTTCTGTTACGAGCCTATCACATGATACCCTAACCCCTGATATTGCCACACCTCCAGTCCTATAACCCCGTTGCTTGGGCCCGTGTCTTACTAGCATGCTTAGGGTTGTTTTGCTCGAGTCTGTTATCAGTTACTTTCTGTTATCATATCTGCTTATATTCTGGGGCTCGATGTTAAACAACAACCTGTTAATTTGAGGTAATAATAATTTGCTGATAAGGCACCGGCAGGAGGCCCGGCGTGGTTTTGAGGCCTGCTAGTGTCGACCCTAATAGGAAAAGGGTCTTGTCTACTGATCCATGATGAGCGCACTATCCGCATGTGGGAAGCGTGTATGGGCGCCCCCCTCAATTTGATTCGATTCGCATCTCGTCCAAATCACCACACTTAGTTCGGGCTTTCCATTTGATGCACGCATATGCAGGTACGAACCCGAGGCCAGGGTGGAACTTTTGTAGTCGGCATTTAGGGCGGCGTGGTCTTCCAGTGCTATGAGGGTCCCCTTTTCTTCGTGGGGCTCGATTAGCCGCGCACGCACAGCACGTGGTGCTTTGGTCTTGATGCGAAGAAGAGTTGAGTTGTGTTGAGTGCCCCGCTTGGTGGGAAAGGCCTTCCCATCTGGCGGGTTATTCTTACGTGTACGGCCAAATTGGTGCACCCCTGCAGAGATAAATCTTCTCGAGAAGCCGTGTTTTCCGCGGTTATGGTTAACTTGGTGAAAGTACTGGCTAACAAGTACTCAGAACAACATACACCTAACTAATGATAACTTGGCTAGTAATAGTCTTATTGACACAATAATTTGAACCATCATTAATCCAACTGTGTGAGTTATCCTCGGATTGCTTCTTTGGATAAGGGGCGAGATCCAGGATGGGTTTGTTTGGTGGATAGCTATAGTTGGTTACGATACGTTATCTTATCTCTTTCTGTTACACCGGAAGTTGTAGTATGTTCTGTAGTTGGTTAGTGCAGCCAGTTGCAGCATCTTTTATACCTTTTCTTCCGTTGATCCCAAGGCATCTGTGCTTGGTGTTGACGGGCTACACTTTGGTGAACTGTGAGTCTTGCTTGCCAGTACGTTTATGTACTGACCCCTTTGGGGCTGTGGTTTCCGCAGACTACGCTTACGAGGATCCAGGTGACGGCTACTACGTGGAGTTTGACGAGGCTGCTGACGAGTAGTTAGCGGACCCGGGCAGGATCCGAGACATCGTGGATGGGCTCCGTTTTCTTTTCATTCCCGGCTTCTTAAGCCTATTTGGATTTGTCAGTACTCAGACCCTTTGAATGCTTCCGCTGAGTTGTAATGATGTTATGTTGGGACATGTGTCCTCTGGATGATTGTATTTGCTATTCTCTGCCCTAGTGAGGGCCAGTTGCAACTTATTTCAATCTTTTGTGTCTTAGAGATATGTTATGTTATCATCTTGTTCAAATCCGTTGACGTACCATGTGTGTATGGTATGAAGTACGTCAATGGTAGTGTCCTGATTTCTACGGGATAGTTTACATCGACGGTGAACAGTAAAGATTGGTTGTCACACATAAGTGTTGTCCTACTCGTAAGAGCTGCGGGTGCCGGTAAGCCCCGTAATCCAATCAAAATACTGTTCAGTTCGTACGGTGAGTATCCTCTAGAAGTCCGGGTGCGACAATCTTACATACCACATATGGAGTTGTGTACCACTCTCATAATAATATATCTAAGAAGCTAAAAATATAGCTTGTGGGTGCAAAGGGTTAGGTTACTAAGGTAAAAACAAACAGATAGAACAATACCCCTGGCAGTGGGTATTAGCAACACACAAGAAATAGTCACTTAATAAGTTTATGATTTAAGTTGGATGCTTAGTTCACAAGATACTCCTAAGCACAGCGACAATACTAGCACAAAAATTACCACAAGTATGATCCTCATGCTAAGGTACACACTCAGACAATTTCCAAACATCAGGTAAACACACCACAGATGAATAGGCTATTTATTTACTACCTTAGTGTTTACTTGAAAATATGGAATCCATCAAGCATGAAAATTTAGCAAACAACCAGTAGCTAATAACCAAAGAATCAAGTCATAAAATAATCTAAAACACCATCTTCACTCAAGATAATACTCCTATTAAACAGGCATAAAAACATGACTGCACTAATAGCATACTAGTATGGAAAATCTACACAAGCATGCTATAAGAGATAATCATATTCTATAACTATAGAACATGCAACTAAAGAGTTCATGGCATCCTAACAAAAGTAATAACTTCCTAAATATGCTATAATAAGCTCATACACTCATAAAATAAAAGATGGTAATACTAGAGCAAAATTCACCATTTTCTAGGGGTGACACTAGTTCAACACTAGAGAAGCAAACAATGTTACTATGATGCTTAACTCTAAACAAGCAAGTCATGATCATAAAATTTACCTAATAACAGTACACAAAACTTACACATGCTAGGAAGTAAGAACCTCAAAATAATTCCATGAAACAACTATTAAGCATGCATAAATTAATTCTAGCAATTTTTGTTTTCTCTAATCAATTACTAGCAAGCAAGCAAGGTATAACTCACACAACCAGTAGCTATGCACTTAAATAAAAGTTATCTAAACCTTTTCAAAAATCCAAACACTCAATTTACAATCATTCACCAACAATCTATCAATCACAAGGAATTTAGTTTATTTGCAAACAATTTAATTTAGCACTCAATAGTGAATCATTTCTTAACGTGATACTCCTAAGGAGTATTATGCTAACAAATGGATCACATCTAACATACTAGTATCTTCTGATAAGAAATAAACTTCTCACTTGCATAAGTGAAAACAAACAAATATATTTTCCATGCTGGAAAATAGCAATCAATCATATAATTAAAACATGGTAATTTCTCACATGTGCATGGTTGGGGATTTTCATCCACAACCAAGATGCAACAGGACCAGTGGGTTATGGGCCCACTAATACCAAGGAAAAAGAGGTACTAAGCCTCTGGCTACTCATGACAACATTATCATGCAAGATAAATAATACAAAGCCATTTATTCTAGTGAAAACAATACTAGTGCATGAGAATAACAAAACCTACGCATGCTTCACTATAAAAAGACATGCAAGCTAACAGAGGTATTAACTTCAAATTAACAGTACCAAAATGTTACTGGATCCATAGCAATCATAGCACAAAATCTATTAAAGCATTCACACAAAGATCTAGCTCACACAATAATTCCAAATAATAAAACTAGAAGGTAACAAATGCTATTTCATTTTTTTATTTCAGTTCCCAATCATGCACACACTTTCTAAGGTAGATATACTGTAAGAAAACAACTTAATAACAAGTCCTAACAACTTTATACATGCTAGGAAGCAATATTAACTCAACCACACAATTTATTTCAAACAAGAACACATTCCAAAACAAAAACAGAAAAGCTGCTGTTTCTAGATCTGTCCACCAAAAATAATCTAGAGCCTCAAAAATTAATCTAATCTAGGATCAGATAGATCTAGTCAATACCAAACTCATCCAATTGGATTTGCTCCAAAAATCATTTTTAAACTCATTATAAAAATCATAGAAGAGCTTACTGGTCTTTTAGTGATCTGGATGGCATTTTCGTTTTGTAACTCACCTTGATGTGAGGTTAGGTGCATTGGATAGATCTTTTCAATATCTATCCAGAACATTTTAGTTTGTTCAATTTGGTTACATATTTTAAAAGTTATGTTCAAATCATTCTCACTGACAGTCTGGGCAAAACAGTTCTTGTGCCCAAAATATTGGTCCAAAAGTAGATCTGCAAATTTTATATGGTTTATATTTCCTTTCTTATGGTCCAAGAATTTTTCCAGATTTTATTTTGCAGTTTTTATATATTTCACAAGTCCAAAGTAAAGGTACATGTTTCTGTAAAAATATAAATGAATAAAACTCGGGCAGAACAGGCTGATTCGAGAAGGGCACGGCCCAGCTAGCGGCTACGAGGCCCAGTTGCGCTTCGGGCGCCCGAGCGGGGAGCAGGAGAAAGGCATTTGAGCCTAGCCGTTGATCTCCAGATCGACGGCCCGTGCTCTTCTTCCTCCTCCTCTCACTGTCTCTCTCTGACCCGAACGGAGAAGAAGGGGGCGAGGCCGGATAGCTCACCGTGGGGCTCGGGAAGGGACGGCTCGGGAGCGGGGTGGTTGCAGGAGGACAGGGGCACCGAGGGGCGGCGTCGACGGTGACCGGCGTGGCTGCAAGCGGCGGAACGCGACCGGCGCCCGCGGCGGCGGCGTTCCTGTGCACGAGGGGACACGAGGGCATGTCAGGGAGGATCCAGGGGACTAGGGGAAGCTACCCAGGGCAGAGAAGAGGAAGGAGGGGTCTTGGTTCGAGAAGGGGAACCTCGGGGTCGTGGTGCTCACCGGCGGCCAGAGCACGGCTTGGGCACGCCCAAGGGCTTGGGGAAGGGGTCCAGAAAGACTAGGGTAGCTAGTAGAGAGTGAGAGATAGGGGCAGGGTGCAAGGGCACGCCCTCTGGACCTTTATAGCAGAGGGAGTGAGGTGAGGGCAAAAGAGACATTCCCTTGCGTGCACTGAGTGTCCTAGTCAGATAGCATGTGGGTGCAAGACTTATCCTGGCCATAGAGAGCAAGTGGAGCAAGTGGCAAGCCAAAATGGTCAAAGGTATGGGCTCCCACACCTGCCACATCATCACCTCTTCTCTCTCTAATAACTTCAACCCTAAGGCTTCTAGAAGGTAAATAAAACATGCTGGCTCGAGTAGATACTATGGTTAACAAGTTAGTTCATGCCATCTTCCAAAAGATCAAGGAAACATAAACAAAACAAGGGTGCAAAACTGTATCGCCTACTGTTCACAGAAAAATTCAGTCTTGTGACTTAGAAATTTTCTAAGTGTTGAAAACAGATTAAAAGTGCAAAAAGTTGAGTTTGTTTTCAGGGTTCAAATGATTCCCAAAATTGGTTTTCAAAACATGGACTTGTTAACCATATTATATACTTTCATAAACAACTTTTGAAAACAATTTTGAAATTGTTTAAGGCCATGAAAACAATGTGGAAAAAGGCATACTTTCTGTTTTTATCTGTTTCTCAAAATTGCCTTTTTCTGCCTTAATTTTATACCACAAAACAACAACCAAAAGATAGTTTTTATTTCTCCAAAAATAAAAGTGAGATAATGGGTTTGTAGTACATATACCAAGGATTAATTAAGTGCCAAGAAATGATAAAATAACAACTTATAGCTTGGTGAAAACAATGGTAGAAAACAAGTACTTGGATTATTTTTCAGAGATTGTTTTCTATAGGAAAGTTAAAAGAAAAATTTCATAGATCATTTTGGAAACTTGTTTTCTTGGATCAACAAGTTAAAAGTTTGTTTTAAGATGCAAACAAGAATGATCCAAGTCTTGGAATAAAAATCCACTCAGGTAATAATAGGAAAACCTCAAGGAAAAATATCAGGAATATTTTTTTGAAACATAAGGTGTTGGTTTTATACAGAAACAAAACTTGTGTTGCAAATATGATTAAGATCATAAACACATGTTAGTTCAAACAATCATGTTGTTAGAAAAAAATTGTTGGCCCTAATTTTTGTCTTCTTGAGTACAGTCCAAGAGTCCAAAAACTGGGGTATGACACGTTCTCTGGTGCAGGCCACCAAACAACTTGCTATCCATGTCGTTGGGGTTGCGCTGTTGGGGCAGGCCCTATACGACCTTCCCCCAGCCGGCCCCAAATGGGTGCAGGCTACCAAACGCACCCATAGTAACTCAAGAACTAGCTAGATATAGGATATACATGTTTAGGATAGGTGAGACTGCTATGCCGCGGCAACTAATGCTCGCGCCTAGTGAGCTTTCGTCGGCGAGAGATCCGTCTGCTGCCGATCTGGCCGTTGCCGCCGCGAGTTCTCGTTTCGGAGCCCTCTCCGACATGGAGCCGCCGATGACAGGTACGTACGGCGGAGAAGAGGACGTGGAGGAGAGCACGGCGTGGAGTGTGGCAGAAGATGTGCTATCGGAGGAGCGGGTTGTCTCACGGTCAGATGTGAGGCGGACGGTGATGTCGGAGGAACAAATCGCGGCTGAATTCTGGGATCACGTCGAATTCCCGGCAAAGGCGTCTGTTTCTCGCTGGTTCGACGAGGAGACCTCGCTGGAGGGCGATCGTTCTTCGGCCACGTATTCTTTGGCCGGAGTTGAGACGAGCGCCAGCTCTTGGGTGGGAAGGATGTTGAGGAAGCCGCCCGTGAGGTTGGGGTGGTGTGTCCCTGTACCCTGGCCCCGGGTCATGCCCCTCCCCTGTATTGGAGACTTCTTCCCGGAGCAGATGTCGTTGGTGAGGTCGTCGGATGAAGGCGGGAATCGGCAGGAGCTTCGCGATCCGATCCGGGCGGAGAGCGACGTGAATCATGCAGTTCAAAAAATGCCACCAGTGACGGGTGGGTCCAGTGGGCATGCAGTGGATAGGCCGAAGCCGTGGGATCACCTGGTTGGTGCCTCGAGGGTCTTTGGGACCGTTTGCTTCGACGACCTGCTTCATCGAGTATGATAGACGCAATTCCCTCGACTTCAGACGACATCGAGATCCATCGTCGCCACCCCCATCGCCCTCCAGCCGACGTCCGCCTCCTCATTTTCTACACCAACGTTCTTCTCAATCAGGCGTGGCCGTTCCTTTGCGGACGCGCCGCGGGCTCCATCTCATATGGCTGCTCCGTTGCGACCCAGTGGGCAGCAAGGTCCGAGACCGGCGGCTCATTTAGCTGGGGGTGGTCACGGGGTTGTGGGAGGAAGAGGGGTCGGGGACGGTTTTGGCGCTTCCGCCGCCCCCCCTAACTTTTCCTCCCATGCATCCTACGGTTGTGGCTATGGTTTGCCCATGGTGGCGGCTTTGGTAGGCCCAATGCCAGTGGCCATTGCGGCTCCGGGTAGTTCGAGTGCAATGGTGTCGGGCTTCCAGTTCAGTATTGTTGCCCCAAGTGGTCCTATGGTTGCTCCCAAGAGAAAACATAATAAGAAGAAAGTTATGCCGGATGTTGTTGCGTTTGCTACTGGTCAGGGTCTGAATCTAGGGGGAGGGATGGCTACGGCATTACCGGTGCAACCGGTTGAGCGGCATGTGCAAGTTACGGTTGTTCTCGGGAGTGCTGAAGTTGTTGTGGCGCAGCCTCAAGCCACCAAAAAGGTCAAGACTAGGTGTTGAAAGTGCGAGGTGGACACACGCGCAACTAGGAACTGTCATGTTGATCATTACTGCTATGTGTGTGATAATAACAAGCATCCGACAAATAAGTGTCCAACGCTCAAGCTCCAAAACCGTCGGGATTGGAAACAAGCACATGATGTTCTCGCAGTTCCCAAATAGTGTTTACAAGGCACAGGTGGCTACGTATGCTGGCCCGATTACCTTGGTAATGGTGCAGGGATCTTCCGCTACTGCTAAGCAGGTTGAGGCGACGGTAGCTCGTATGAGCACAGCGCCGAGATGAAAATGGGAGGCATTTCCCAATGGTGTTAATTTGTTCACGATTGCTTTCCCTTTTGTGGTGGAGTTGCAGAGGTTCGATGACATGGACGTTGGCGTTCCTTCTCAGTCAACAAGGATACTTTTCAGCAAATGGAAGCCGGAGGAGATTGAGCCGAAGCTGGAGTTGTATCAGCTTGGGTACATGTGGGAGTTCCGTATCCGTTGAGGCACTTCTTGGGGCTCTGGTCAGTTGGATCCTTGATTGGTACTACCTTGGATGTTGACTTATTGGCTCTCCGCCGTATGGGTATTATTCGGATTCAGATTGGTTTGGCTCATGATGAGGTGTTTCGGAAAGTGGATGAGATTGGATCATACATTACCATAGACGGGGTCTTGCGGTTGAAAGGTTATGCATTTACTTTCCTCCCAGAAGCAGAGGACTACGTGCCTGAGGCAGACTTTATTCCTAATGTGTGGGGTCATAAGGTGTAGGGGCTCGATTGAGAGGGGTATGGTGGAAAAGGATGTTGATCAACATGTTATTGGCGATTCGGAGATGAGAGAGGGAGGACCTACGAGTATGGCGGTGGACCCTTCTCCGTCTTCCAGCGCTGGGCACATCTGTGGACCGGTCTCGGAGCTGTTGAGGAATTACGCGCTCATGCCGATTAATCCTTCTCCTAAGACTCCTAGGGGGGAGGAGATTATGAGACAACTAACATCTTTAGGTGGCCTCCACGCTTTGTTCTCAAAGGAGAGGAGGTCTCCGTCACCGAGGTTGGATTCGAGCTGCGGTGTTGTGCTGAGGCTACAGCGGAGTACCGAGCAGACAACATTATGCATCCAGCAGCATGCGAGTGCTGGCACGATGCAGCCCACTGCTGGCCAAGATGGGCTGGGCGACGCGCAGCTGCCTGCCGCACGCGTGTGGAAAGTGGAGGACCAAGAGGAGGCGAGGGGCGGCGTGCTGTCTATCGGGCCGGCGCTTTTCCAGTCTTGGCTAGGCGGTACACAGCCCTCAGCTGCCCAGGCGCAAGACAGTGCGAGGACGACTTCGCCGGCTGCAATTGGCCACGGGGCGGACACAAAGGCCGGTCTGGCTGGGCTCTCTTTCGTGGCCAGTCCGGTGTCTCCAGTGGAGACTCCCACCCAGGCGAGCAACATTGGGGCGGGTCTGCAGAGCCCTATGGCCGGCAGGGAGAAGGTCGACCAGGGCGCTCGTGTCGGTGCTCTGATGACAGCGGTTGATGTTGCGTCCAGGTGGGTCATGGATATCACTATGGTCACGGGGGGTCTCTTCTTCATCAACGCCCCCCCCTCCGATGTGTCGTTGGACAACGATAGGTGTGCGCATCATAAGGAGGTGCCTAGGCAAAGTGCATGCCATCTCATCGCGGCGGATGGAGCTTCATTGACTTACGAGGATGTGTTGTCCAAGGCTATGGGGCGGAAGGCAGCGATGCTTTCGCCTCCACCTTTGGGTACGTCTTTGGATCATAAATCTTTTCTGTCTTTCTCAAATTCTAAATTATCCTCTAGTCTAGGTGTTGTTGGTATTTGTTTAGGAAGAAATGAAAAAGAAATCACACTTTCCGGCAATGCGTTGAAGCACATGGAGTATGATCATTTAACGGTTAGACCGAGTACTTCTACAAGGCTGGATACACCACACATGGATGATGATTCAGCAAATGCCAATAATGATGGACAACTGTTATCTCACCTTGTGGGGGAAGTGCTAAGGTGGGTGTGAATGTCAACGGGCTAGAATCTTTAATTGATTTGTATGCATCCGATCGGAAATCCAAAACTGCCAAAAATAAAAGGAAAAACTCACCGCGGAAAACCGCGAAATCACCTAAAAATCCAATTGTTTCCCAATGAATGTTTTATTCACTAATAGCAGAGGTCTTGGTGACTTGGCTAAACATTTGAATATTGCTCAATACGTTAGGATCATAAACTGGAGTTTGTAGCTATTTCCAAAACAGGAAGGAGAGACTTCTAAGTGATTCTAAACCGCCTTTCTGGGGGATTGAACTTTACTTGGCATTCTATCCCTCCTATCAGTACGTCGGGTGGCATTTTACTTGGAGTTAAATCAGATTCCATGGATGTATTGGCTAGGATGGCTGGTGATTTTTATATATAATTGCACCTCCGTAACCGAGCTGACAACTTCGTTTGGACTCTGATTGCTGTGTATGGTGCTCAAGAAGATTTTAAGGAGTATTTTCTACGTGAATTTGGTGAACTTGGCTAATGACAATCCACACACTATTTTAATTGGTGGTGATTTTAATATGCTAAAAGTTGCACATAAGAAGAGTCGGGGCCGGTTTGATGGTCATTGGCCTTTCTTGTTCAATATTTTCATTAATAGCTTGGATTTGAGAGAGGTGCATATGACCGGGAGGCGGTTTACTTGGGCTAATAGCCTCCCAGAGCATACATATGAGAAACTAGATCGCGTAGTGATGAGTACCGATTGGGAGGATAAATTTCCGTTGGTAACAGCATGTGCTCTGGAGCGTATTGATGCTTTATTAGATCATGCCCCCTCCTTTTATCGACCGGCACAGCGAAATTATAGGCACAATCACAATTCAAATTCGAATTAGGATGGTTGCTGTGTGATGGTTTTGACGAGCTGGTTAAGTAAGTGTGGGGCAAACCAGTGGTAGGTGACAACCCGATACGAAGATGGAATAACAAGATGTGCAATGTGCGTAAGTATCTTCGTGGGCGGGCTCGACACACCACTCGGATGCTCAAAAAAGAAAAAAAATGCATGTGTTCCATTATTGATGAGCTGGATCGGATCGCTGAAACTCGGCTGCTAAATACGCAAGAGATTGAACCGAAAAGTCAATCAAACACGTAGGTAGCAAAGATGTTGCGAGAAGAGGAAATCAAAATGGTACGAAAGATATAAGGCTCAAATCATTCTTGAAGGAGATTCGAATACAAGATATTTCCATAATGTCGCCAATGGGAGACACCGGAAAGAGCGTATTCATTCTCTTCACCAGGATGAAGGTCTGATCGAAGGGCAGGAACAGCTCAAGGCTTATATTACAAAGTTATGTAAAGGTTTGTTTGGTGCTCCTGAAGTAAGTAATATTACTATGGACGAGTCTCGCACAGATGATATTACCCAAGTCTCCACTGAGGAAAATGCCTTTTTAATGCTCTCTTCACGGAAGAGGAGATCAAGAAGGCGGTGCTTCAAATGGAGCATAATAGGCACCTGGTCCAGATGGATGTCCGGCAGAGTTTTATCAGCACTTCTGGGAGGTCATTAAAAATGATCTCATAGAGTTGTTTGGTTGGTTACATAATGGACATCTAGAGCTGTATCGACTTAATTTTGGGTAAATTGTTTTATTACCTAAGATTTGGAGGCAGAAAGGATACAACAGTATAGACGAATATGCCTCCTTAATATTAGTTTCAAAATCTTTACAAAAGTTAGAACTATCAGGTTAAATTCGATGGCGGATCATGTGGTAAAACCTACGCAAACGGCTTTTATGCAAGATAGAAATATCCTAGACGGGGTCGTGATTTTACATGAGACCGTACATGAGATGCATATGAAGAAACTCAATGGTATGATTTTAAAAATAGACTTTGAGAAGACCTATGATAAAGTGAACTAGGAGTTTCTACAACAGACTCTGAGAATGAAAATATTCTCAGAAGAGTGGTGTGCTCTCATCCACAACTTTGTGCCGGGAGGTTGTGTGGCTATTGATACGCCTCCAACGTTTCTATAATTTCTGATGTTCCATGTTGATATTATGTGAATTGCTACATGTTTTCTCCCTTCTTTATAGAATTTTTTACATGTTTTTCAGGACTAACCTATTAACAAGATGCCAAGTGCCAGTTCCCTGTTGAAAGTAAAGTATGGGCACCTAGAGGGGGGTGAATAGGTGCTACGACCAATTTTAATTTTTCTAGTAGTTTAGGCTTGACTTAATGGAAAATTTTCTAGATAGTGCAACTAAGGTGAATTTACCTATATGACAAGGAAAGCAATTAATGCAACTAGTACAATAATAAATGCTACACGTACAAGCAAGTAAAAGATAAGGGAACGAGATAACCGATGGGAGGCACGCGGAGACACGATGTATTCCCGAGTTCCTCCTTGTTAAGGGAGTACGTCTCGTTGGAGGGGTGTGAGCTCGCCACGAAGGACTACTCAACACCACAAAGGCCTCACCCTATTCTCCGATGAACTTCGCCACAAAGGCCTAATTTACATTCCACTATTGAACCCCTTTGAGGCGGGGATCGAGTCCTTTACAAAAAAAGTTTGGGGCACACACCCACAACCAAATTGGTGGCTCCCAACACTCACAAATCACCAAGAGTAGAAAGAAGCCTAGGTTCTCCACAAGAGGAAACCCTAGGAAAATATCCCTCAAGAAAATGAGAGGGGAAATGAAATCCGGTTGGTGAAGACGTAGATCGGGGCCTTCTCCTTCAATCCTCCAAAGATCAAGGCTTTTAGCTGGAGGGATTGGGAGATCTAGCAAGGTGGGGGAGCTCCAACAATGGTGACTTTAATTCTGGACGAGCTAACTCAAGGTAGGTGGAGGGGAGGGCGTATCTATACCCCTCATAAAGTCTTGGAGCCGTTGGAGCATTTCTGCCAAACTCACACCGGAGACTCCGGTGTAAAGGCCGGGGACTCCGGTCTAAGTTTTTCGCAGACCCACCAGGCCGGAGACTCCGGACTGTCTGCGGTGAGTCTCCGGACCGAGTGCGGCAGGCGACATCAAGTTCACCACCTTCAGAAACTCCAGGATATCTTCAGTGCGGAGACTCTGGCCTAGAGGACCGGAGACTCTGGTGTTGACTTAGTCTTTTCAGCTTGGAGAGTGTCTAGGGTCATTCGAGAGCAAGGAACACTGTCACACCGGAGACTCCGGACAGTCTCCGGTAAGTCTCCGGACCGAGTGCAGCAGGCGACACCAGAAATGACTTAGCCAAAATCTTCAGAGGGAACATCCACACCGGAGACTCCGGTGTATCTCCGGTAAGTCTGCGGTCTGGGTATAGCAGGTGACACCAGAAATCCAGAGAAATCGTCCTGGTGAATTTCTTCACACCGGAGACTCCGGTCTGGAGTAAACTCCAGCAACACAAATTCCAGAGACTTTGCTCCTTTTTGTAACACTATACCACCACATCAAATATGTTGTTTAGGCCCTGAAATACATCAACATACTTAAGGATGCATGTGTTGTTAACAAACACCAAAACAAGATGATTTAAGCGCGTTTGCACTTTCAATATCCCCCTTTTTGGTGTTTGATGACAACACACATATTTGCAATGAAATCACATCTAGGCTATGTTTGAAAAAGATAGAGCACTCACAGTGTGAGCTCCCCCTATATTTTACAAACAAAGCCCTCTAGATCAACCACTAGTGAACAATAATATATACATGCATAGAGACAATATATAAAGCAATAATAAGCAATAATATGAAAGATAGCTTCACCACGTAGTCTCATCACACACATAACATCCATTGTTTACTAGAAAACCAAAGCAACTAAGATGACGAGAACACAAACCATAAAAGGCAAATCAAGTTCAAAGACTTGTGTTCCGAAGCAAATCAAAGCAAAGCAACCCATGCAAAGCCCGGAGAAGACAAGCTACTTCTCCCTCTTTGGCATCGAGACACCAAAAAGGGCAAAGAGCACTACACAGCCCTAGGACCCAGTCATCATCCTCATAGTCATCGTCCTCATCATCCACCGGGCCCGTTGCCTCATCATCTTCATCTTCATCTTCCTCTTCCCCTGAAGCATCAGAACCAGTGTTGAAGTAGTCAAGCTCCTCATCATCATCCTCAGCCTGTTCCTCAACATTCTCCTCTTGCTCAGTCATAGGGGCCTTGCCACGGTGAGTCGAAGAGGAAGGAGCTGAGGTGAGATCCTCAAAGTCACCCATGGGAACTGGTCAGTGTTCCACTCCTCATAAGACATAGTCGCAGACGCGGTGGGAGGAGTGGGAGGAGTAGTGGGAGGGGTACCCATAGGAGGAGTAGCTCCAAGCCCAGCATGGTCATGCAACTTGAAGATCATCATCTTCAGCTATCATGGCCACATGGTTCTCCTTATGCACTGCAACTATCATGCACAGAATTTTGTGCTGAAACCAAGACAACTTCTTCATCTCATCATGTGTCTCCTCCTTGCTAGAACGGCAAGAGGGAGGATTTGCATTCTTTCTCCTGGATCCAGAAGGAGCCTCAGTCCCGCCCATGGGAGTGTCAGAGTCAGCACGACGTGTGAGAATCTGAAGAGAACCAACAGAGTGCTCAGTCTTGCACTACAAACCCGGAAACCTATAAAGAATCAGCTTCATCACATAAGGAGCATATACTGGAACCTTCTTGATCTCAATAACAGCTGAGTACATTTCTTCCTTGATGAAGTTCATGACATCAATCTCATACCCCTCACAATCTGGACCGGCACGGTGACAACGGAAGGCCTGGTAGAGAAGGTTGACCACACCACTGCGAATAGCATCCACATTACCCGCCTTCGGAGCAATGTTGTTGCGGAAGAGGCGGAGAAGAATGTTGTAAACAGTCTTGAGGTCCTTAGCAGTGCCAGTACTCGAGATCTTCTCATACATCGGTGCCATACTCTTCTTGTCATAAGCCACACCATGGATATGCATGCGAGCTCCACAATTCTCACCCCAAGGGTAACCCAGCAGCTCAGCCATCCTATGGACAGAGGACTCACACTGAAGGGGCCCGGTCATCCAGGTAAGAGTGACATCCTCATCTTCACCAAAAGTAAGAGTGGCAAAGAACTGCTGCACTGCCGAGATGTTGTTGTTCTGCTGAATCCCAACGAGATGCTCAAGTCCAAGCTTCCTCGTTATCCACACAGCCTCCTGAAAGTACTTAGACCTGTCAAGTGCATCGAAGTCAAGAACTTTCCGAGGACACACTGGTTGCTTGAACTGAGAGAAAATCTCCCTCTGAATCAGCTCAGACTCCCTCCTCCAGTAATGAGAACTGTTCGCAGTACGGGCCATGGTGAAGAAAGGCTGGGCCCGCATGATCCTATACTCCTTCTTACTCATAGACTTGACAGAAGTGATCCTGTCATACCTGGTCTTCTTAGCCAACTCATTCCTCATCCTTGTCTCAGCTCTCTCTTTTTGACGTTGCTCAGTGGCAAAAGTGTTCCTCTGACCAACCTTTCTAGTGGCGTCATTAGTGACAAGATAGTTGCGAGAGTGGGCACGGTAGGCACGCTTGTTGGGGTTGGAGGTTGATGACTTAGTCCTTTTCCCTGAAAGCACACACAAAGACAAAACACAACAGCAGAGAGAAAAAAAAATGAGCATACAAGTCCAAGAATGAGTGCAGAAACCAAACAGAAACGACAGAATTCAGTTCTGGGAGATTCACACCGGAGTCTCCAGTCTGACAGACCGGAGTCTCCGGACTGACACCAGAGTCTCCGGACTGGCATACCAGAGTCTCCGACTGGACGTCAAAAATTGCAATGTGAATCTGACACAACTAATCCTATGTTTTTTCTACCAGTTTCTACATGGGAATAACATGCTAGGGTGATGCTACCAACAGCTAGTATCATCTCTCCAAGAAAATCACCTAGTCCTTAGATCTAGATGCAAAAAAATGGGGAGAGGAGAGATGTACCCTGGGCACCCTGGCTTGTCATGGTGCCTCTCACAGATGGGAGAGGCGAGGGGAGGTGAGGGAGGCGGTTTCGGGCGGTGGGAACCGGCCGGGGGAGAGCTCCTAGCGACAGCGACGGTGCAGCAAAGTATTTGGGGCGGTGGGAAGTGGGGAATGAAACCCTAACTTCCCCGAGCCCCCACTTTTTATACTTCAAACCTCCACACCGGAGTCTTGGGTCTTAACACCGGAGTCTCCGGACTGGCCGGAGATTCCAGTGCGGCAGACCGGAGTCTCCGGACCCCACGCCAGAAAACCCCCCAAAAAAAAGAAAGGACATGTATGAGGCAAAAAAACATTTTTAAAGGATAGGTTTTTGGATTGTAAGGATAAAACAACAGCAGGGAGGGAATCTTATACTCAAGAAGGGCTAGAATTCATCCGAACATCCTGTTTGAGTATATCTTCCAAAAAAAAGCCAAAAACACTCACAAAGGTCAAAATACTCCCAAATAAGAACCAACTCTTCAAAGAAGAGGTTGGTGGCCTAAGCCACCATGTAAGAGATCATGGTATGTCACCGCAAAGATATATATTGGGTACATTGCCAATTCTCGACATTGAAGCTCACAATTCAACATTAGAAAAAGAGAGATAACAATGAATTTTTTCTATGGGCCTAATAGGGGGAGGGAGAACCCAATATGCTAGGATAACACTCCCCCTATGTCCATGCCTACACCTAAACACAAACATGTTTCATCTATAGGGGTGTGTGAAAGATCCTCAAGTCAAACTCCTAGCATCAATGGCATTTAGTTCATTCCTCAAGAACAAGAATCTTGCATCATCGAGTGGCTTCGTGAATATATCCGCAAGATTGTCCTTGGTGGGCACATAAGATAGAGCAATATCCCCTCTTGCCACATGGTCTCGGATGAAATGATGGCGAATCTCAGTATGCTTCGTTCTTGTATGTTGCATGGGGTTGTAGGCGATCTTGATGTCACTTTCATTGTCACACAAAATAGGCACCTTATCCATATGAACGCCATATTTGTCGTGGGATAATCAAGGCAGACGTTACCGGGGGTAACGGATCTTGGGGCAAGACGACACAGGCGTTTGGGAGAGGGTTTAGCTCAGAGGAAAACATGATGGAACTCGATCTGGTAGCCGGCAATCAAGTCGCCGAGTCTCCGATCTCAAGATATTAACTCAACACTCGTGTTACACTGGATACTCGATATCAAACGATATTGCTAGGGTTCTTAGATCTCTCTCAACTAAGCCTAGGGGTCGGTTTATAAAGCACCCGTACCCCCTGGCTTACCCTCCAAGGCGTACCCTGAATCCTACCCGGACACCACACATAAACCCTAACTTTCCTTTACCGTAACCCACAATCCGGGTTACGAGGCCTACAAATTTGGGCCTTCCAGAAGTTTCCTTATCCTTAGCCGGAAATTGCACAGCGTCCTTTGGGCCGGGTTACACCTTGGAGTTGGCCTACCGGGTTATTATCCCTCCATCAGTAGACCCCAGAATAGCTTGGGCTTCACGGATCCTTCCTTGAAGCGCTTGCTATTCCCTGCAAAAATATCAAACGCACAAGTGCATGGAGGTCGGGTTAAGGTGCTTTTGATAAATAGCTAGGCCTAGCTCCATGGTGGCCATATAGTAACCCAGCCTTTCTCCAACCACTTAGTTTTTCGGGTCTAAGCCCTGATAAAAATTTCAAGGTCCTGTACTTTACTCGATAATTGATCTTGATATTACGAAGAATATCTCCTTCCTATTTCTGTCCGGATGCCTCGCCCAATATTTAAAGCGTATCTCACAAAACTCAAACTGATAGCCGTTACTCCGTAATTTCCTGCTCCCGCTCGTTGAACTAAACTTATCCATCCGAGCCGTTATAAATATGCCCTTAGGGTTAACCCTAACCCCAACGGCTCACTTCCCCCCATTCCTCTTCATTTCTTCCCCCGTGCTCAAGCCCACAGAGCACCATTACGGAAACCCCGCAGGCATCACCGGAGCCCATCTGTCGCCGGCTGCGCTCCGCCACGGCGCGATCTGCACCGCCGCCAAACCCCCGACCTGCCCGCCGGGAATCGCAAAGGGGAACCAAGCTTGTGCTATTTGCCTCCGTCGAGCTTCACTTCAATCTCCTCCCGTAAGCCTCTCATACCCGTTAACTGGCCTCCGCAATTTCTTGACTTTCTTCAGATTAGATCTAGGTTAACCCGCCGGTCATTTTCCCGGTCATGCCAAATTAAGTTACTTGTATTCACTCTAGCTCATCCAATGGATTGGATGGTGACTTTATTTTACTTCCCTACCGCCCATAACTGCTAATTTTGCCACAAATCTAGAAATGGAGTCTCCAATCTGGGCTCGGGCCGCCCAAATTTTCCGCCCTTGTTTCCATCACTCGGAAAACCTTCCCTTTTCCGGTTCCTTTTATTTGCAATAGGTACCTGTGCAACCATTCGCCACCCTCCAAGGCTCTTTCAATGCATGGGCCTCCATAATTTTTATTATGATGCTTGATACCCGGATAGTTTGAGCCTTACTCTTCAGATTGATACCCGGATAATATGCAACTTCCATGTTGTCTCGATATCACTCGCCAATACTCAAACAACTCATGGCTTCCGAGTCTTATTCCTTGTATCCCTCCACTTCGTGCTTTGCAGGTCAATCACATGGCTCCCAAGAAGCAGGGGAAAACACCGGCCAAGGCCAAGACCACCAACTCCATATCCGCCAACTGGGCGCGATCTACGGTCACCAAGGCCAAGTTAGAAGAACTGGTCGAGCTAGGGGTTCTCCCCCCAAGAGGATATCCAGTGGAGGGTGCCGGGTAACGAGACCCGGCCTACACCGGCAAAGGATGAGGTAATATGTTTCGTGGAGCACGTGACCCGGGGCTTCCGTCCTCCGGGTCACCCTTTCTTTCGTGACATTTTGACCCACTATGGCCTTCGTACATTTGACATAGGGCCTAACTCTGTGTTAAATATCTCCCACTTCATCGTCCTTTCCGAGTCATACTTGTGCACTCCGCCAAGTTTGGCTCTTTTCGTCGAGCTTTTCTAATGCAAACCGTGCCGCGAAAGCGGTGACGGGGCACTCCTTGCTTGCGGCGGGGTTTCTATCCAGCGCCGCAAGAATTCTCTGATGCCACCTCTTACCCTTAACTCCCACGTCAAACATTGGCAGCTTTCATACTTTTACTGCCGAGACACTTCCCCACCCGGCCAAAAGAAACTGCCGGGTTATTCAGAGGGCCTTCTTGACATCTCCGAGAATTTTAATGCCTTTGCCCCTGACTCGGACAGGGAGGCGATTCAACCTTTGTTAGCCAAAATCTCTATTCTTTCGGCCCAAGGTCTCATTGGGCTTAACCTGGTGAAAACTTGGGTCGATTTCCGGATCCAGCCCAACTCCATCCGCACAAAGTTAATGTGCGAGTATTCGGGGCACACCACAGACCCGCTCCGGTACTCTTCCAACAGCTTTGCGGCTGGCGACACCAACAAAACTATCAAAGGTTTTCTGACAGAAAAGCTAGAGGTAATCCGGAACATAGCCGGATTAGAGCCTTTCACACTCGAGAACCCAGCCCCTAAGGTAAAGATCCGATTTTTACGCTTTTACCTTTGCTCTTTTCACTTGGCACAACTGGTAACCCTTGTTTTTATACCTTCATCTCAGGCTGATAATGATTTTTGGAAGATCGAAACTTCTCCTAGCTCCGAAAGTCCAGAGGAGCAAGAAGATGCCATTGACTCGGACGAAGGTGCACTCCGTGTTTCATTTAGTTCCTTTAAACTCGTGGTGTCCCGTTCTTCATTTTCCAACTGTGACCTTGATAACTTCCAGATCAAGAGGACAAAGACGAAGAAGAAGAAACTGACGGCAAGGTGGAATCCGCCAGTGATGAGGATGAAGTGGAGCCGATAATCAAAGTCGGATCAAAGAGAAAAACCCGAGGGGTCGTCTTCAAGGTACCAAATCGTTTCCTTGTGTCCAATTCATACTCCTTTGATAACATGTATGAGCTATCTTGACGCTATTCCACTGGCCGTATTTGAAGGAGTCTCCTATGACCAAGCGCAGAGCGACTCGAAATTACCCGGGTGATAGTGCTCTTAACCCGGGTATTCCATCGTCTCCAGCTCGACGCACTGGTATTTACCTTATCCTTTCTTGAATGAAAAAAAAACTTCCTGAACCATTCCCTCACAAGATCTTGCTTGATGTTTTTCAGTTTCGCCCGGGTCCAGCAGCGAATTCCCTTTGGACTTTGCGGTGAATCCCGGGTAAAGTTCCTTTTCTGGCGTTCTATCACATTTTCATCACCCTTTCCTGATTGTACACTAACTGCTCACTCATACTATCCATAGGGCCACTGTCGTTATTAGCGACCAAGAGGATATGGCGACCGATGACCCGGGTAAGGGGAACCCGGCTGATAAGACAACAGCCGCGTCTAGCGGCGAAGAACAAGCGTCACCAATAAACCCGGCCAGACAAGAAGCCGAGTATCCGATAGCCTCTCATGCAAGCAAGAAGGAAAAAGCTGCAACTTTGGGTGCGGGTTTGGGAGCATCAGATTCCGACATTCGACTGACCCGGATGCCGCCTCCTGCTAAGAAGAAAACTCCTTCTCCTAGGTTCCAAGGCCCCGGGTCCTCTAATACGGGCAATGATACCTTTGATCAACTGATGAGCGCTCTCCTCACTATGAAGACCTCAGAGAGCAATATTCTGGAGCGCATGGCCGCCGAGCACCAGGTAACACTACTTGATATCTCGTAACGTACACCTAGTCACCAAGTTCCGAGCATAACTTGTTGAAGTTGTGCTTGGTACTTTATGCAATACTTAGCTTGCCATTATACCCGACTGATACTTGTACTCCTTGTTCTTTACAGGCACAGATGACCCAGTCTGATGAAATTTTGCTCAAGACCGAACAACTTCTTCTTGCCGAGGTAAGGCGGAGAGAAGCCCTTGAGGATGACGTGGAAACCTTGAAGAAGGATGTTTCTAAATACAAGAAGAAGTACAATACTGCTCAATCCGCGCTGAAGAAATTATCGGACCAGGTTACCGATACCTATCGCATCTTGCTTAGTAAGTTTTTGCTGCCGACTGACTTCATGCCTTTACTTTATTACATGATACTCGGGATTACTGATACGTCCTTCCTTTGTTTCAACTGCAGGTGCCAACCTTGCGGCCCCAGAGGAGGATGCCGTTGCAAAGGCTAGAACTCTAAAGACTGTGCTCCGGACATTCTTTGCCGGCACGAAATTTATACTGGATGCCGTGAAGTGGCCTACTGAGGTATATCCGGGTGAAGAAAATCTTATCCAAGCCTGCTCCACCGTGCCTGCCTGGATTGAAATCTGGAAACGCTCGGCATGCCGGATTGGTATGACCGGGCCTTTACCCTGGCTAAGGCTTATTTTCCAAAGCTTGATCCGGCAAAGGTAATATCCGGGTTTCCAGAGTTCAAAGCGGATGGCTCCAAGTTTGTACCCAAGGACTTCAAGGCCATACAGTCCGCAGTGCGTCATTCGGCCACCACTTTGGCCGATAGTATGGATCTGAACACAATTATGAGTGCATACGATGCTGAAGGCAAAATCGTTACAGAGGACGCACCCCCGCCCTTTGATATTTTGGAGAAATGGGCTGCTGACTCAGCCAGGAAGAGGGAAGAAACTGCGAAGAGAGAGCCCGAGTTAAGATCAGGCCAACCACCTCTACACCAGCTGTTCTTCCGCCTGTCCGTCCTGTCGCGAAGAATCCGGGTGATGATGCCGGGAGAGCTAAAGAGCAAGTCCAGGAGCAAGACCCGGAGAGCAAGGGCAAAGATGTGGACCCTACCCAGGAAGCCGAATAGGCAAATGCCATCAAAATACTTCGATCATCGGATGCTTTTATTCGAAACAAGTATTCTTTTGACGGTGCGCCTGTGCACCCTTGATACTGGTGTCGCAACTTTGTAACGCGCTTTAATTCTGTGATACACTTCTTGCCTTTCTAGGCCTTTTGATGAACTTGATACTTGTCTATTTTTTAACTTATTCTTGATGTCCAACTTTCATTTCTTTATTTCCGAGTATCGTGAGTTTTGACAGGTGGACTTTTCTTTAAGTCCCCAAGTCCCCACGACTCGGACATTGGGGTCTTTCGAGCTTGGCGATGAAACAACTTGATTCTATTTCGAAACCCACAGTCCCCAAGGCCCGAATTTCCGAGTCTGTGGTGTGTGGTCTTTTCGAAGAGAACAAACTTGTTGTTGCTAAGCCGAAACCCGGAACTGTTTCATATAGATAATGAAGTTATGCTTGATAAACGTTGAGTTTCCGGCTATTAGCCTTGTACTCTGCATAACTTGTGGTTTAGATGACCCTTTTGACTATCTTGTACTGTAAGCCGGCTTTCGCGTGGATACCATGTTGTTACATCTATACGAAAACAGGGTCAGACAAGTCCCATTGGGCTTCATGGCTGATTGTAATCGTAAGCGAGCAAATCATGCCACTTTAGTGCGAGTCACATCGAGCTTAAGTAAGAAAAGTCAAGAAAATTTTGCTCCTTTGTCCGGTCATAAGATTGCAGCCGTACTCGTTTGCGAGTAATCGGCCCTTATAACTCATAGGCATCAAGGCCGGGTCTCTGGGTTTGTGGCTGTGCTATTCAAGCAATCATCCCCCGAGACCTACATATGTTCAACATACTTAATGATACTGATGTATTGATGGCAATGGATACTACTTACCTGTAACCGAAGTAAAGATCGTAACAAAATAGGACTTGATAACCATCTCTTTATTGATACGAGAAAGTTTGGGTCAGCAGGCCGCCTCATTAAAAACCTTCCAGTCCCCTTAGGTACCCTGGGTAGGAAAAGAGCGCGTCTGAAACCTGCTGCCCGTTACATTGTTTAGTTCTTCTTGAGAACCGGTCCCGGGCTGACGTGACCGATACACATTCTCCATTTGTTGGACTTTTTCATGATGAGTACCGGATTTACTAGCCAACCCGGGTGAGGCGTTTCCATAACGCGGCTGGCCGTGAGCGGCCGTGCATTTTCTTCTCCTCTGCCAGATTGTTTGGAGGAATCATCCTTGATAAAAGCCACCATCTTAGCATCTTGTGCTGCCTTGGACTTTGCTCTTTCGCCTTTAGTGCTCGGCCTTTTTGATGTGGTTCTGTCCTCCGGGTCTGCTTGAGACCGGTAATGCTTGAGTTCCTCTTTTCTACAGGCTTGCTCGGCCATTGCTGCGTCTCCTTCATCGCATTCAGCTGCTATATCTGGATTTCCGTGTATGGTAATGGTCTGCTTCGGACCCGAGATTTTTAGCTGTAGATACACGTAACACGGCCTAGCCATGAATTTAGCATAAGCCGGCCTTCCGAATAGTGCGTGATAAGGACTGCGCAATTTGACCACCTCAAAAGTGAGCCACTCATCTCGATAGTTATCCTTTGATTCCCCAAAAGCTACCTCCAATGCGATTTTTCCCTCGGGGCACGCTGAATGACCCGGCACTATCCCATGAAAAATTGTTGAACTTTTTTGTAGCTGAGACTCCTTGAGGCCCATGCGCAAGAAGGTTTCCCAATACAGTATATTGATGCTACTTCCACCGTCCATCAAAACCTTTTTCAGCTCATACCCATTGACCTGCGGTGCGACTACTAATGCTAAGACTCCCGGGTGTTCTATTCTTTCCGGGTGATCCCTTCTGCTCCATGTTACGTCCTGTTCTGACCATCTCAGGTATCTCGGGACAGCCGAAGAAACTGAGTTGACCGCTTGCTTCGGTATCTTTTTGTCCTTGTTAGAACCTCCTGTGGTATGCACGTGATATTGACCCAACTGTTTGGGGTTGGCCTGGAAACCTCCTGCTCCCCCTTGGTTATTACCTTGATTTCCAGCTGCCGGGTTACCGGCTGGGGGTGGGCCGTTGCCCGGGTTTCCTCCTGGACCCGGTCCTCCTCCCCGACCTGCACCTCGCATGGCTCTGTTCACTTCCTCATTCTTCCATCTCTGTAGGTCGGCGCACTGCTCCAAGGAGTGGTTAGCTGGCCTACCGTTCCTGCTGTGCTTCGGGCATGCCATTCTGAATATGTCCCAATTATTACTCGGTCTTGGTGGCCCTTGATAGTTTCCTCCATTGTGATTTCCAGTATTGAAATTTCCTTCTGCCCTGTGTCTAGAAGATCCGGCTTCAGTATTGGCGACAAACTCGGAACCTCCTTCAAACGGGCGCTTGTTCTGGCTGTTGTTACCCGGCGCTGATCCGTTGCCGGTTCTTCCGTTATTACTTGTGTTTGCTTTTGCTTTTTTATCGTCAGTTTCCTCTTCCGTAATGTCCGTTGAGGCATGTTTGTTGCATGCATCCATCAGTTCTCCCATTGTAACCTCCGAAGCGTTCCGACTAGATTTCATGCGAGTTAACTTTTGTACTAAAGGTGTGTACTTGCAGGTCTTTGCCATAGCTTGGAGCGCATCCTTGGGCTGAATATCCGTAGATGAATGAAGTATTTCCATAACCCGGCGCACCCAGCTGCGTGCCGATTCTCCCTTCTTCTGAACACATCGTTCTAGGTCATCAATAGTCAATAACTTTCTGTACGTTCCGTGAAAGTGCTTGATAAACGCAGTTTTCAATTCTTCCCATGACTTAATAGATCCTTCCGGTAGATTGGTGAACCATAACTTTGCTGCTCCCTCTGACATCATTAGATACATGAATTTGGCTTGAAGATTCTCGGACGCATTGCGAATCGACATGGCCATCTCATAACTGCTCAACCACGTTTCCGGATCCATGGTTGGTTCGTAATTTACTACTTTACCCGGTTCTTTGAACTTTTCCGGGTAAGGCTCAGCCCTGATGCTATCCGAAAGACACTTAGGTCCTGCAAGGATGGTCGAAGCTGGTATTACTCGGGAAACGTGTGATCCTGCAGGGGGTACAGCTGGATGCGGTACTGCTGGTATCCCATGTACTGCAGACCCGGCCACGGCTCTCCTGGCTCTGGAACTGTCCACGATGGCCTGTGCTGCTGGTACTGCCTGAATGTGTGGAGGAGGCGGCATTTGCTGCTGCTCTTCCCTCCGCCGTGTCGAACTTGTTTGGATGTTTCCAGCGTTACCTTGCTGTTGGCTGACATACGGTGTCCCATGCATTCCACTTCTGTGATCCGGGTAATTAACCTGTTGTGCCACCGCGGTGCGCAGCATATCTATCGCCCGCCGGGTCTCCTCTGCGTGGGGTGACTCTCTCACGGGGATTTGATTTAATGCAAGCGTTGCCGCGTACACGTTGTCCATGGGATTGTTGTAATGACCCGCTGGTGTGCGAAAACGTGATGGTGGTGGTGGTGGTGGCGGTGGTACAGTATTGCCGGTAGTAACTCCAGTCTGCGGTGCAGGTAACCCGGCCTGCGTGTCTACCGGTTGTACTCCTCCGGTTGTCGGCTGAGGGGCGGTTCCTTGATTTGCTGCTGGAATCGGCTGACCCTGAGGCGTGATAAATAGTGCGGCCGGGTTTATGACTCCTCCCAATGCCGGTAATCTAGTTTGGTGCCTTTGATGTATTCTAGTCGTTTCCTCTCGGAGCCGAGTTTCCAGTGCATCCAGCTCGCGTTGTCGTGTGGCCATCCCTTGTCTTTCTGCTTCTACTTGCCTCCTCTGCTGCTCTAATGCACGACGGGCTACGTCCAAATCCCTAACACGTTCCGCCGCGTTCTCTGGAGTGATAACTGTGGCAAGAACTGTCGGATCTAGGATCAGATTGTTGTCGAACAAGGCCGGATGTTGTGGATTGGAAGGACCCGCTCCTGGTGTCCGGTTTGCTAGGAATCCGAACGTGTTCGCGTGTAACTCGTTTTCTGGCGCTTGACTGGTAACCGATGCCGACTCTCCGTCAACCTGGGCCACAACCGTGTTTCCGTTAGCCGGCCCTTGCTGCCGGGTTAATGCTTGTGCTGACCCGGCCGCGGCCGCGGTTACGGTCTCTTGGTTGAGATTGGTCGCGGGAGCCGTGTAAACCGCAACTCGGCGTATGATGCTTGGCGCGAATTCATGCTGTTCCTCTTCGCCGTTATTCTCTTCATACCGGTTCTCCAGCAGATCCAGGATGGACTCGGTATCATCCTCTCTTTCGACCCGGTCACGCGGGGTCCATGCCGGTTCCTCCGGCTGTTCCCACTTCACGATGGGTTCTTCTGTCGGATATGTCGTTCCAACTGATTCTTCTTCATCTGATTGGATATAAGTGGCCTCCCCTGACACAGAATCAGATCCAAAATTGTCAGGGATCGAACCGGAAGTACATACCATACCGATGAAGACGCTGATCCGGCCGATCGTCACGACGGATCCGGATTCCAGGTGATCCGACTCTGGTCCCCAGCCGGAATCGTCCACCATCTTCTCCCCTTCGTGGTCGATGTAGATCTCGCCGACGACAAGATTCTCCTTGTTCTTCCGAGCTTCTCCCGTGATGTAAACACCTTTGGACGCAGGCCCCACGGTGGGCGCCAACTGTCGTGGGATAATCACGGCAGACGTTACCGGGGGTAACGGATCTTGGGGCAATACGACACAGGCGTTTGGGAGAGGGTTTAGCTCAGAGGAAAACATGATGGAACTCGATCTGGTAGCCGGCAATCAAGTCGCCGAGTCTCCGATCTCAAGATATTAACTCAACTCTCGTGTTACACTGGATACTCGATATCAAACGATATTGCTAGGGTTCTTAGATCTCTCTCAACTAAGCCTAGGGGTCGGTTTATAAAGCACCCATACCCCCTGGCTTACCCTCCAAGGCGTATTCTGAATCCTACCCGGACACCACACATAAACCCTAACTTTCCTTTACCGTAACCCACAATCCGGGTTACGAGGCCTACAAATTTGGGCCTTCCGGAAGTTTCCTTATCCTTAGCCGGAAATTGCACAGCGTCCTTTGGGCCGGGTTACACCTTGGAGTTGTCCTACCGGGTTATTATCCCTCCATCAATATTCATTGAGAGTTTGCCTCATCCATAGCAATTGAGTGCAAGCACTTGCGGCGGCTACATACTCGGCTTCGGCGGTGGAGAGGGATATGAAATTTTTCTTTTTGGAAGACCAACTCACCAAAGACCTACCAAGAAATTGGCAAGCCCCGGAAGTAGACTTCCTATCATCTTGATCACCCGCCCAATCGGAATCCGTGTAGCCCTTGAGAGAAAATTGTGCCCCCTTTAGGTACCACAAACCAAATCTTGGGGTATGAACCAAATAACGAAAGATCCTATGGACCACCATCAAATGGCTTTCCTTAGGAGCCGCTTGATACCTTGCACACACACCTACACTCAAAACGATATCGGGCCTAGATGCACAAAGATAGAGCAAAGAACCAATCATAGAACGATACAACTTTTGGTCCACATCTTTACCCTTTGGGTTACGTGATAGGTGGCACTTGACTTGCATAGGGGATGTCTTGATCTTTGCATTTAGGAAGTTAAACCTCTTGGTCATGTCTTGGGTATACTTGGCTTGAGAAATGAAAGTCCCACGAGCCAATTGCTTTATCTCAAAGCCAAGGAAGAATTTAAGCTCACCCATCATAGACATCTCGAACCTGTCAGTCATAAGCTTAGAGAACTCATTATTAAAAGCTTGGTTAGTTGAGCCAAAGATAATATCGTCCACATAGGGTTGGCATATGAACAGCTCTCCCTTTACTCTCTTTGTGAAGAGAGTGGGGTCGATCTTCCCAACTTCGAAACCACTGTCATCCAACAACTCTCTAAGGTGCTCATACCACGCACGTGGTGCTTGTCTAAGTCCATAGAGTGCCTTATAGAGTTTGTAGACATGGTTAGGGAAGTTGAGGTTCTCAAACCCAGGGGGTTGCTTAACATATACCTCCTCTTTTAGTGAACCATTTAAGAAAGCACTTTTGACATCCATTTGTTGCAATTTTAAATTATGAGAAGATGCATAAGCAAGGAGGATATGGATGGACTCAAGGCGAGCCACGGGTGCATAGGTTTCATAAAAGTCAATGCCTTCAACTTGAGTGTAACCTTGAGCAACCAATCTTTCCTTGTTCCTTATGACAATCCCATGCTCATCTTTCTTGTTCATGAAAATCCACTTAGTGCCAATAACATTGTGGCAATCTTTGGGATTCTCAACTAATCTCCAACCTTGTTGCGCTCAAAATTATTGAGCTCATCATGCATTGCTTCAACCCAATCGGAGTCCTCAAGAGCTTCAAACGATTTCTTTGGTTCCACCATAGAGATGTGAGCTTGATGCTCACTAAAGTGTGCCAATTGCTTTCTTGTGGATCTTATAGCTTGAATATCTTCCAAGACCTTGTTGTCTTGGGCATCAATTTGCTTCAAAGCTCTTCTTATCCTTCTAGCAAGACGGGCTTCGATCTCCTCATTATTGCGAGGAGGGATCACTTGATCGTTTGGGTCCCCATCTTGACCAACTTGGACTTGATCATCACCATCGTCATCATCATCATCAATAATATCTTCAACACTAGCTTCAACTTGAGGAGAGGATGAAGAGGATGGTTGATCTTGGCCTTGACCTTGAATAGCATGAATGATAGGAGTGGTTGCATCTTGCGTAGTAGTTTGGTCAATAAGAGGAGGGTCTTCAACATGTTCTTGGTTAGGTGCAACACTTGGCTCCTTCGCTTGTTCTTCTATTGTAGAGGAGGGCTCCACTTGAGTAGAGCATAGTCCTTCTTGAGTCGCCATAAGGTGTCCCTCAATGGGGCGGAAAAATCCCACACCCATCCTTCCTATGGCTTCTTGAGGTATTTCAACATCTACATTAGAAACATGAAATTGCGCTAGTTGGGAGCCATCATTTTCCTCGAAAACCACACTACAAGATTCTATGACAATCCGTGAGGCTTTGTCAAAGACTCTATAAGTGTGGGATTTGGCACCGTAACCAACAAATATACCCTCAATAGTTTTGGATTGAAATTTAGACACCTAACACCCTTGATCAAATAAAAGCACTTACAACTGAATACACAGAAGTAGGAGACGTTGGGCTTGTTGCCGGTGAGAATCTCATATGGAGTATTGTCCAAGCCTTTGCGGATGTAGAGGCGTTTGGAGGAGTGGCATGCGGTGGATATGGCCTCGTCCCATAAATATTGGGGAGAAGTGTACTCCACTAAAATGGTCCTTGCCATATCCAAGAGAGTGCGGTTCTTCCTTTCGGCAACACCATTTTGTTGAGGAGTGTAAGTGGCGGAGTATTGATGACAAATTCCCTCTTCACTAAGGAATTCATTCAAAGTGTAATTCTTCAACTCCGAACCATTGTCACTCCTAATAGCCATGATTTGCACATTTTGTTGATGTTGCACTTGGTTGGTGAAATCGATGATGGTTTGTTGAATCTCACTCTTCAAATTGAAGAAATATACCCAAGTGTATCTTGAATAGTCATCGACAATCACGAAGCAATATTTCTTGCCTCCAAAACTTTCTTCGGGCATGGCACCAAAGAGATCAACATGGAGAAGATCCAAGATCCTCTTTGATGAAATAATAGTCTTGGCCTTGTGCGCCTTATCATGCATCTTTCCTTCAACACACGACCTACAAACGCGATCCTTTGAAAAGGAAAAATTTTCTTTTAGTCCGACAATAAGGCCACTTTTGTGAAAACTTTGCAAATTTCTCATGTTGACATGGGATAGGCGGCGATGCCACAACCATCCCACATCCGCCTTTCCGAAAATATACATTTTTTGAGAGTTGGTAGACTTCTAGAAGTCTACCATGTACAACTCATTTTCAACATGTCCCACGTATGCGACGTCAAGAGTCTTGTTCCTCAAAAGGACCACAATATCTTCATAAAAAAATACGGAGAAATCCATCTTTCCAAGAGAGCGGACGGAAAGTAAATTGAAACCAAGGGATTCGACAAGCATGACATTCACGATAGTGATATCGGGAGAAACCACAACCTTGCCGAACCCTGATACCTTAGACGACGACGAGTCTCCATAAGTGACGGTTGCTTGTATGTCATTTGGGCGCAACTCCGTCACAAGTTCTTTGCTTCCGGTCATATGGCTAGTGCATCCACTATCAATTATCCATTTAGTCCCACCAAAAGCATAGTCCTGCAAGAGATCATTGACTAGAGTTAGGACCCGAGGAGGGTCCCTTCATGTTAGCAACAAGGGTCTTTGGAACCCAAATAGTATAGTCAATGAAACCCTCAATAGGACCAACATATTTAGCTTGCACAACACCATAATTATCAACATATAAGAAATGGTGTGGATTGTTAGTTCACGCGGAGGTGCTACGAGTAGTGTTGTCCCTCATGACACTACTACTCGAGGCAACATTGCTTGCTTGTGCACGTGTGCTACGAGTAGTGTTGTCCCTAATGACAATACCATCCGAAGCACCATTGTTGTTCTTCTTCTTGGCAACATAGCCAAGACCTTGCTTGCCCACTTGTTGCCTTGGAGCACTCAATTTTGGTCTAGCAATGACCACATTAGAGCTAGGGGAAACCACTTGTGGGGTAGAGATCACAACCTTCTCAACTTGAGGGCCTTTGCCCTTGAGCCTTGCTAGCTCATCCTTCAACCTAGCATTTTCCTCAATAATATTTGCATGATCACAAGAAGAAGTATAGGTGCTAGGGTTGGTAGGTTTATTAAGTTGAGTTTGAAGTTGTTCATGCAACTCTTTGAGGGAAGAGTTTTGGCTCTCCAAAGCTTTGTGAGCTCTGGTTAGCTTTTCAAACTCCTCGGTTGGTTTACCATGACCAACACCAAACTAAACCTTATCCTTTTTAGCCTTTTTATATTTAGCAATAGCAAGGTCACGTTCCTTAGTGATGTTAGAGACAAGTTCATTATGAGTTAATTCAATAGATTAAAGTTCCTCCTCTACATAAACTCTACCATCATGCTCTTCCTCAAGAGTCATAGAGAGGGATGCAATTTCATCCGCATCCCTTCTTTCACCCTCACCTTTCTTCTCAAGAGCTTCTTGGGCCTCTCCCAATTGGCTCATGAGATACTCAACGTACTTCTTGGTATCCCCTTGAATGTTAGTCATAAAGCGTTCTAAGGAGAGCCTCTCATCTTCTACTCTAAGACTAGCAAGATGTTCTAGTTCAATTGGGGTATTAGAGTTGGAGGAAGGTGATACCTCCGTGGCCTTAGCCATGAAGCACTTGGCATTTTGGTGAGGATGATTGTCATTGGGGGATTCAAAGAGAGATGAAGACGATGGAGTAGAAGAAATAGCTAGAGAGGCCACTTCACTTGTGGTTTCTTCTTCTTCATCACTCCCGGAATCATACTCTTCTTGAGTCACTAGCACAAACTTGGATGGGAGATTTCTTGTTGAATGGTTTCTTCTTGAAATGAGGTTTCTTGTACTCAACCTTGGACTTGTCCTTGCGAATGATCTTGCCACTATGGAGTTCTCTATTCTCATAGGGACACTCCGCAATGAAGTGGTGCTTATCTTGGCAATTGAAGAAATACCTCACTTTTTGAGAGTCATCATTGCCATACCGAGACTTTTGGTCTTCTCCTCAACAAATTTCTTGCCCTTGGGAGGATTGTTCCAAAACTTTTGCACGGTGAGAGCAATGAGATCCTTTAGCACGGGATCATAGTCTTGTTCCTTCAAAGGAGGCAACGACTCATCTCCTTCTTCTTCATACTCAACTTCTCTTGACACAACTTTGTCCTTCAAAGCAATCGATGCCACTTTGTGCATTCCAATGGCCCTAGCACAGTTGTCAAGAGCATTCTTGGTTTGCACTTGATAGGAGCACATTTCTTGCATCACTTGAGTTGAGGTCATGGAAGAGAAATCATGTCTTCCTTGAATGCTCTTCAAGTTCGCGCCCTCAAATGGCATTATGGCAATCATGTACTTCCTTTTGATCCAAGCATCATCAATGTACTTGGCACCAACATTTGAGAATGTGGTGGCAAGAGTCTTGAGTCTTCGGTACATGTCAACATGGTCATCTCCATCATGCATATAGAACCCTTCGGCCTCATTGGTCAAGGCATCATATCTATTCCTTTGCATACTCTCATTGCCCACAAACATGATGACAAGAGCGTCCCATGTTTCCTTGGCGGTGGAATATTGTTGAAGATACGGCATGTGGTTAGGACCCACGGCTTGTTGAAGAATTGACAAGGCGGTGTAGTTGAGATGGCAATATACGGATTCTCTTCTTGTTAGGTTCTTGGGGTCACGAGGCTTATATCCATCACGAGTGACCCTCCAAAGATCAATACAAGAAGAGTTCAAGTGAGTCTCCATGTAATATTGTCATTCACGGAAAGAAAAAGCATCAATTTTAGGTGGATCTCCCCTAGGGATTATATGAGGATGAGGGACGGGGGGATCGGGAGAATATCTTCCTTTGACAGAGTGATATTCTTCATCTCCATCCGTGCCCTTCTCGGTGGAGTTTTCAGTGGAAGCAATTTTAGATGGATCACCATCTACCTCTTTCTTGGCGCCCTCTAGAGTAGTTTCTGGAGGAGTAGATTCGGCGACCTCCGGTCCTTTGGCTTTGAGGAGTTCCGCCAAGACTTGGCGCAACTCATCAAATTTGGTGTCTATGGATGAGGTCAATGAATTTCTCAACTCATTGAGATCATCCATGGACACCCTAGCCACGGACGTTTCGGTATCCGGATCTTCTCCCATACTTAAACTCTTAGGCGGTTAAGCCCGATAGAAGAGCCAAGGCTCTGATACCAATTGAAAGTAAAGTATGGGCACATAGAGGGGGGGTGAATAGGTGTTACGACCAATTTTAATTTTTCTAGTAGTTTAGGCTTGACTTAAAGGTAAATTCTCTAGATAGTGCAACTAAGGTGAATTTACCTATATGACAAGGAAAGCAATTAATGCAACTAGTACAACAATAAATGCTACAAGTACAAGAAAGTAAAATATAAGGGAACGAGATAACCAATGGGAGGCACGCGGAGACACGATGTATTCCCGAGTTCCTCCTTGTTAAGGGAGTACGTCTCGTTGGAGGGGTGTGAGCTCGCCACGAAGGCCTACTCAACGCCTCAAAGGCCTCACCCTATTCTCCGATGAACTCCGCCACAAAGGCCTAGTTCACCTTCCACTATTGAACCCCTTTGAGGCGGGGACCGAGTCCTTTACAAACAAGTTTGGGGCACACACCCACAACCAAATTGGGGGCTCCCAACACTCAGAAATCACCAAGAGTAGCAAGAAGCCTAGGTTCTCCACAAGAGGAAACCCTAGACAAAGATCCCTCAAGCAAATGAGAGGGTAAATGAAATCCGGTTGGTGAAGACGTAGATTGTGGCCTTCATAAAGTCTTGGAGCCGTTGGAGCATTTCTGCCAAACTCACACCAGAGACTCCGGTGTAAAGGCTGGAGACTCCGGTCTGAGTTTTTCGCAGACCCACCAGGCCGGAGACTCCGGACTGTCTCCGGACCGAGTGCAGCGGGCGACATCAAGTTCACCACCTTCAGAAACTCCAGGAAATCTTCAGTGCGGAGACTCTAGCCTGGAGGATCGGAGACACCGGTCTTGACTTAGTCGTTTGAGCTCGCAGAGTGTCTGGGGTCATTCGAGAGCAAGGAACACTGCCACACCGGAGACTCCAGACAGTCCCCGGTAAGTCTCCGGACCGAGTGCAGCAGGCGACACCAGAAATGAGTTAGCCAAAATCTTCAGAGGAAACATCCACACCAGAGACTCCGGTGTATCTCCGGTAAGTCTCCGGTCTAGGTACAGCAGGTGACACCAGAAATCCATAGAAATCGTCCTGGTGAATTTCTTCACATCGGAGACTCCGGTCTGGGAGACCAGAGACTCCGGCCTGGAATAAACTCCAGCAACACAAATTCCAGAGACTTTGCTCCTTTTTGTAACACTATACCACCACATCAAATATGTTGTTTAGGCCCTGAAATACATCAACACACTTAAGGATACATGTGTTGTTAACAAACACCAAAACAAGATGATTTAAGCGTGTTTGCACTTTCACCTGTTTTCTGCTGTTTTTTATTTCCGAAAAGTTGTTCTGGAAATATTCTCGGAATTGGACCCCAATAATCCCGAAGTTCCTATTTTCCCCGGAAGCATCCAGAAGTCCGAAGAGGAGTCGAAGACGGGCACCAGGGGGCCCTCACCATAGCCAGGCGCGGGGCCCCCTTGGCCGCTCCTGGGGGTGGTGAGGCCACTCTGGTGGCCCACCGACGTCGCCCTTTTGCCTATTTATTCCCCTCCGAAGGAAAACCCTATGTACCTGATAAAAAATCCCAAAAAGTTCCACAACCGCCGTCGTCGTCAACCCTAGACCAGGGGGTTCTGAAGCTGACTCCCGACACCCTGCCCGAGAGGAGATCATCATCGGAGGTCTCTTCATCACCATGCCTTCCACCGGAGTGATGCGTGAGTAGTTCATCCTTGGACTACGGGTCCATAGCAGTAGCTAGATGGTTGTCTTATCCTCCTATCCCTTAATGTTTAGATCTCGTGAGCTGCCTAACATGATCGAGATTGTTCTTATGTAATTCTATGTGATGTGTTTGCTAGGATCCGATGAATATTGAACTTATGCCAAGTTGATTATTGTCTTTATTGCATATGTTATTTGTGATCTTGCATGCTTTCCGTTTCTAGTGGTTGCTCTGGCCAAGTAGTTGCTAGTGACTCCAAGAGGAAGTATTTATGCTCGATAGTTGGGTTCATGCCTCCTTTTCACCTATGCTCGAGTGACAGAAACGTGACGGGGGAGGATGTGTTGTTACCACTAGGGAGAAAACAGTGGTGTGAGTGCCCGCGTGCACAATCATTGCTTACATTACACACGTTGCTTAATACGATTATCTGTTGCTTACAACTTAATACCTAAGGTGGTTTGGATGATAACCTGAGGGTGGATTATTAGTCATAGATGCAATTGGATTACGGTCTATGTATATTGTTGTAATGCATGCCCGCACTAAATATCATAGTAGTCATCATGTCATGAATGTGCACTATGGTGCAACCTCTATTTGTCAATTGCCCAGCTGTAATTTGTTCACCCAGCATGCTATCTTTTATGGAGAGACACCACTAGTGAACCTATGAACCCCGGTCCATTTTCCTACACTGTTAAACAAACCATTACAATTCCCTGCTTTCTTTACTTACTGCAAGCATACACTATTTTCCACACTATACGTCTAATCTTTGTTTTCAGCAAGACCGGTGAGATTGACAACCTCGCCGTACCGTTGGGACAAAATATTTTGGTTGTGTTGTGTGCGGGTTACACGTTGTTGCTGACACCGGTGAGGCGTCATCACCACCGTGAGTGGCATCAACCTTCCGAAGATCCTCTTTCTCCTATTGGATTTATAACCTTCGTTCTTAACTAAGGGAAATTCTTACCGATGTACTCATCACACCCTCCTATTGGGGTTCCCAACACGTCATTGCCAATAGCAAGATTTCCTGGCGCCATCATATAACCGAGTGCGAGCATCAAGAATATATGGTGTCGTTGCCAGGGAACAAAACAAACATACATAAGAAGACTTCCTCCCGCAACGGTCGTCATCCATAGAAGCAAGAATTTCTGGCGCCGTTGTCGGGGACTTAAAATTCATCATCATCAAGAAGTCTCCCCGTCAAGGCACCGTCAAGGCGTAGCAGCAGCTATTAAAGTCAATGACGATGTTGGTTGATACTTCCAGACCCAAAAAAAGGCTTAAGACAAGGTGATCCTCTTTCGCCCATATTGTTTAATATTGTGGCCGATATGCTTGCAATCATGATTGAAACAGCCAAAGAAAATGGCCAAATTGAGGGAGTACTTCCACATCTTGTTGATGAGGGACTTTCTATCCTCCGGTATGCAGATGACACGATTCTATTTATGGAACATGATCTGGATAAAGCTGTGAATCTGAAATTAATCCTTTTGACGTTCGAGAAATAACTTTCATAAAAGTGAATTGTTCTACTTTGGTGAGGCACAAGATGCTGTAGCTCGGTATACCGAGTTGTTCAGATGTGAGCAGGGTCAATTTCCTATTAAGTATTTGGGTATACCACTACACTATAGGAGATTGACTAATGCAGAATGGAGCCAAATCGAAGAACGTCCCAAGAAAAGGCTAGCTATTTGAAAAGGAAAAAATTTGTCCCTTGGTGGAAGATTGGTACTCATAAATTCAGTACTCTCTAATATGGTACTGTATATGGTATCCTTCTTCTAATTACCTAAAGGATTTTTAAAGAAATTAGATTATTTCCGGTCAAGATTCCTTTGGCAAGGTGAAATCGAGAAAAAGAAATATCGAATGGCCAGGTCGGATGTAGTTTGTCGACAAAAAGACCACGGAGGGTTGGGTGTTCATGACCTACAGGTTAAGGACTCGGCACTGCTTGGTAAATGGTTGTTCAAACTACTAACCGAAGAAGGCATCTGGCAAACGCTCCATAAACGAAAATACATTGGCTACAAAGCATTTTCACAGGTTATGTGGAAACCAGATGATTCACACTTTTGGGCCGTCCTAATGGCGACTAAGAATCACTTATTTCTTTATGGGGTATTTAAGATTAAGGATGAATCACAAATAAGGTTCTAGGAGGAAAAATCGTTGGGTAGCACCACACTCCGAGAACAATATGCGGCTTTATACAACATTGTGCGACACAAGAGTGATACGCTGGCTAAAGTTATGCAAATAGCACCTCCTAATGTGACGTTCATACAAGATGTCATTGGTCCACGACTTTTGTCTTGGAACAAGCTGGTCGATAGGTTGACTTCGGTCAATTTGAGATTAGGGAATGATGAGTTTTGGTGGAATCTAACTAAGAACGTAGTGTTCTCAGTGGATTTCATGTATAGAGCTATGGTCCAATATCAGTCAATAATAATAATAAAATATGGCACATGAAGATACTATTAAAGATTAAAAAATTCGCATGGTACCTTTGTGAAGGGGTCATATTAACAAAGAATAATCTTGTTAAACAGAATTGGCATGGAAGTACAAAGTGTGTTTCTTGTTCTCGGATGAGACGATTAAGCACTTATTCTTTGATCGCACATTTGCGCGGTTCTATCTGGTCCACTATCCAAATGGCTTCGAACCTTTATCATCCCACATCCGTTGCGAATATTTTTGGTAACTGGTTGAATGGTGGCTAAACGATTCAAAACTATTATTAGGGTACGTGCGCTAGCCGTTATATGGTCGCTCTCGCTATGTAGAAATGACAAGATTTTCAATGATAAAAAAATTGTCTCATATGCAGGTTCTATTCCTATGCACAAGTATTCTCCCTCCGTGGTCCACATTACAGCGGGGGGAGTTTCGAGGCCTTTTTATGGAGGCGGTGTGCACGGCTGGAGCAAGTGGTAAGGGATATTTTTGATGGAGGGATGGTAACCCGGTAGGCTAACGCCAAGGTGTAACCCAGCCCAAACGGAACCGCGCAAAATCTGGCTCAAAGAAGAGGAGTTTCTGGAAGGCCCAAGAAGTGGTGTAGGCCTCGTAACCCGGCTTTGGGGTTACTATTAGGAAACTTAGGGTTTGTATGCGGCTACCGGGTAGGACTCCAAGTATGCCTTGGATAGGAAGCCAGGGGGGCGAGTAAGATATAAGCCGGCCCCTAGGGTTAGAGAAACGGAACTTCACCCGATATTCGAGTATCCTTGTAATAAGAGAGCTGATATTGTAACCCTAGATCGGAGACTCGGCGACTTGATTGCCAGAGCTGCCAGATCGATTGATAGCATGATTTCCCCTGAGCTAAACCCTCTCCCAAACGCTAGAGTCGAATTACCCCAACATAAGTTACCCCTGGTAACGTCTGCCGTGATTATCCCACGACAGTTGGCGCCCACCGTGGGGCCTACGTCTAAAGGTGTTTACATCATGGGAGAAGCTCGGGAAAGCATGAAGAACCTCGTCATCGGCGAGATCTACACCAACCCTGAAGGAGAGAAGATGGTGGATGACTTTGGCTGGGGGCCAGAGTCGGATCTGCTGAAAACCGGATCTGTCGTCACAATTGGCCGGGTCAACGTCTTTGTCGGCATGGTACGTACGTCCGGTTCTATTCCTGATAATGTTGAATACGATTCTGTGTCAGGAGGAGCGACCTGTGTTCAGTCGGATGGGGAAGAATCGGTCGGGACGATCGATCTGATAGAAGAGCCCACCACGAAGAGGGAACAGCCGGAGGAGCCGGCATGGGCCCCGCGTGGCGGGGTCATGAGGGAAGATGATACCGAGTCTATCCTGCACCTGCTGGAGGACCGGTACGAGGAGGATAGTTGTGATGAGGAAGAATACGAATCGGCACCAGGCATCGCGCGCCAGGTCGCGGTCTACACGGCCCCTGAAACCAACCTTAATCAAGGGGACGTGACTACGGCCGCGGTCGGAGCGGCGCGAGCGCTGGCTCAGCAACAAGATCCGGTTGATGGAAACCCAGTCATAGCCCGGGTTGACGGAGAGTCGGCTTCAGTCACCAGCCATACCCCGGAAAGCGAGTTGCGAAGAAACATGTTTGGGTTTATGGCAAACAGAACGCCAGGAGCGGGGCCCTCAAATCCGCGAAATCCGGCTCTGTCCAACAATAACCTGATCTTGGATCCTACGGTGCTAGCAACGGTGATAACCCCAGAAAACGCGGCGGCACGCGCTGCGGATCTGGATGTGGCTCGCCGTGCATTAGATCAGCAGAGGAGAGATATGGAAGCTGAGAGACAGGGGATAGCCGCGCGCCAACGCGAGCTGGAAGCATTGGAGAACCGGCTCCAGGTTTAGTCAACCAGGATGCATAATCAGAGATATCAGTCGAGATTACCGTCGACGGGTGGAACTATAAACCCGGCCGCACTATTTTACAGCTCAGGATCAACCAATTCCAGCTGTGAATCAGGAAACCGGACATCAGCCTGCAACCTTGGGAGGACAGCCGGCAAACGTACAAGCCGGGTTACCCACGTTGCAAACAGGAATCGTATCTGGCAATGCAGTGCCACCACCACCACCGCCACGATTTCATACTCCACCAGGTCACTTCAGTAACCCCATGGACAATGTATATGCAGCAACGTTGGCATTGGATCGCATCCCCGTAAGAGAGTCACACCATGCAGAGGAGACCCGGGGGCGATAGATCTATTATGCACAGTAGTGGCTCAGAAGGCCAATTACCCGGATAACAGGAGTGGAATGCACGGAACACCATATGTTAGCCGGTATAATGGAAATACCGGCAATATTCAGACAAGCTCAGCACGGCGGAGGGCAGAGCAGTAGCGAATGCCGCCTCCTCCCCGTAGACCAGCAACACCTGTCGTATCAGCAGCGCAAGCTATTGTGGATAGTTCTCGAGCCAGGCGCGCAGCGGCCGGATCTGCGGTACGAGGACCGGTAGCGGTTGCACCCCCCGCCGTACCTGCAGCATGATCGCATGTTTCCCAGGTGAGGCCAGCACCGGCAAATTTAGCCGGGCCCAAGTGTTTGTCGGACGCCATTAGAGCTGAGCCTTACCCGGATAAGTTCAAGGAGTCGGGTAAAGTGGTTAATTATGAGCCAACCATGGATCTAGAAACCTGGTTGAGCAGTTATGAGATGGTCATGTCGATCCGCAATGTGTCTGAGAACCTTCAAGCCAAGTTTATGTACCTAATGATGTCAGAGGGAGAAGCAAAGTTGTGGTTCAATAATCTACCCGGAAAATCCGTCAATTCATGGGATGAGCTGAAAACAGCCTTTATCAAGCACTTTCATGGGACATGCAGGAAGTTGTTTACGATTGATGATTTAGAGCGATGTGTCCAGAAGAAGGGAGAATCGGCGCGCAGTTGGGTGCGCCGGGTTATGGAAATACTCCACTCGTCCACGGATATTCAACCAAAGGATGCATTACAGGCTATGGAAAAAACATGCAAGTATATACCCTTAGTGCAAAATCTGACGCGCATGAAATCTAGTCGGAATGCTTCAGAGGTTACAATGGGAGAATTGATGGACGCGTGCAACAAGCACGCCGCCACAGATACCACAGAGGAGGATGTTGATGATAAGAAAGCAAAAGCCAACACGAGTAACAATGGGAGACCCGGCAATGGGACCACGCCGGGTAACAATGGAGGGAATAACGGAAACAACCAGAACAAGCGCCCGTATGAGGGAAGCTCCGAGGTTGTCACCAATACAGAAGCCGGGTTTTCAAGGCCCAGGGCAGAGGGAAATTTCAACGGAGGAAACTTTAATGGAGGAAATTACCAAGGACCACCAAGGCCGGCTAACCATATAGAGGCTTTCAGGATGCCCTGTCCGCGTCATAGCAAGAACGGCAGGCCGGCTAATCATTCACTAGAGCAGTGCGTAGATTTACAGAGATGGAAGAATGAAGAAATACAGAAGGCAATGCGAGGTGCAGGCCGGGGAGCAGGACCGGGTCCTGGTGGAAACCCGTGCAACGGCCCACCCCCGGCTGGCAACGCAGGAGGTGGTAATCCGGGCAACAACCAGGGAGGCGTTGGAGGTTTCCAGGCCAACCCCAAGCAGCTAGGGCAGTACCATGTCCATACTACAGGAACTTCCAACAAAGACAGAAAGATACTTAAGAAAGCAGTAAACTCGGTTTCTTCAGCTGTCCCGAGATACTTGAGATGGTCGGATCAAGAGGTAACATGGAGCAGAAGGGATCACCCGGAAAGAATAGAGCATCCGGGTGTGTTAGCTTTAGTGGTTGCACCGCAGGTCAATGGTTATGAGTTGAAAAAGGTTCTAATGGATGGCGGAAGTAGCATCAATATCCTATATTGGGAAACTTTCTTGCGCATGGGTCTCAAGGAGTCCCAGTTACAGAAAAGTTCTACAGTTTTTCATGGGATTGTGCCGGGTCACTCGGCATGCCCCGAAGGAAAGATTACATTGGAAGTTTCTTTTGGAGAATCAAAGGATAATTTCCGAGTAGAGTGGCTCACGTTTGAGGTGGTAAAGTTGCGCAGCCCCTACCACGCACTGTTTGGAAGGCCGGCTTACGCCAAGTTCATGGCCAGGCCGTGTTACGTATACCTACAGCTAAAGATCCCGGGTCCCAAGCAAACCATCACCATACATGGGAGCCGGGTTATAGCAGCTGAGTGTAACGAAGGAGACGCGGCAATGGCAGAACAAGCTTGCAGAAAGGAAGAGCTCAAGTATCACCGGTCTCAGGTAGACCCGGATGATAGAACAGCATTGAAGAGACCGAATACGGAGGATGAGAGAGCAAAATTCAAAGCAGCACAGGACACAAAGATGGTGGCTTTCGTCGAGGGCGATCCCTCCAAGCAGTTTGCTATAGGATCCAACTTGGATAGTAAGCAGGAAGAAGCACTTATCGAGTTTATTCGTGGTAATCAGGATGTTTTCGCTTGGACGCCCAATGATATGCCGGGTATCCCAACCGAGTTAGCTGAGCACAGTTTGCATGTTGACCCCAAGTCCCGGCCTGTGAAGAAGGGCCTGAGAAAAATGAACGAGGAAAGAAGAAAAGCTATAGGAGCGGAGATAGCTCGGCTACTTGCAGCCGGCTTTATCATGGAGGTTTTTGACCCGGATTGGTTGGCAAATCCGGTTCTAGTGATGAAAAAGAATAACGAGTGGAGGATGTGTATTGATTACACGAGTCTCAACAAGCATTGCCCAAAGGATCCGTTTGCTCTTCCAAGGATAGATCAGATCATAGACGCAGTGGCTGGAAGTGACCTATTATGTTTCCTGGACGCATATTCCGGGTATCATCAGATCAAGCTCAAGAAGAAAGATTGGGAGAAAACATCGTTCATAACCCCCTTTGGAGCTTTCTGTTACAAAACCATGACTTTCGGATTGAAGAACGCTGGTGCAACATACCAGCGATGCAATCAAAAGTGTTTTGAGGATCAGATTGGACGCAATGTTCACGCCTATGTTGATGATGTGGTGATCAAAACAAGGAAGGCAGAAACGTTCATTGATGACTTAAAGGAAACATTCAGGAACCTGAGAAGATATCAGATGAAGCTTAACCCCACAAAGTGTGTATTTGGAGTTCCAGCAGGAAAATTACTCGGATTCATTGTTTCCGAGAGAGGAATCGAAGCAAACCCGGACAAGATCAAAGCTATCCAGAGTCTGAAAAAGCCGGAAAACCTGAAGCACGTTCAAAAGCTTACAGGGTGCGTAGCAGCATTAAGCCGGTTCATATCAAGGCTTGGAGAAAAGGCGATACCCTTATACCGGCTCTTGAGGAAAACCGACAAATTCGTTTGGGACCAAGAGGCGGATGAGGCGTTCGAGGCACTAAAAAAGCAATTATCCAAGGCACCGGTTTTAGCAGCCCCGGGTCCTAAGGAGCCCATGTTACTATACATTGCGGCTGGGCCCCGGGCGGTTAGCGCAGTGGTTGTTGTTGAGCGTAAAGAGGATGGAAAAGATCACCCGGTACAGAGGCCAGTTTATTACGTAAGCTAGGTACTATCGGGAGCAAAGCAGCGTTACCCACATTGGCAAAAGCTAGTTTTCGGGGTCTTTATGGCCAGCCGGAAATTGAAACCATATTTTCAGGAACACCCCATAACAGTGGTTAGCTCTATACCAATGTCGGATATTATCAGAAACTCAGATGCAACAGGTAGAATAGCCAAGTGGGCCATTGAGATGGGAGATTATCACATCAACTACGAGCCCAGGTCTGCAATCAAATCTCAAGCTTTAGTTGATTTTATCAATGATTGGACTCACACGAGCATGCCCACAATGACACCAAGTTCCGAGTCTTGGGTCATGCACTTCGATGGTTCAAAGCAGTACGAGGGATCAGGAGCTGGGGTGGTACTCACCTCACCCAAAGGAGACAAATTGAGCTACGTGCTACAGATTCACTTTGATTGCTCCAACAACGTGGCCGAGTATGAGGCATTGTTACACGGATTGAGAATATCAAAGGAGATGAACATTAGACGAATACGGTGCTACGGAGATTCGGACCTTGTGGTACAGCAGGTCTCAGGAACTTGGGACAGAAAAGATGCAACAATGGCAGCATATCGCAGAGAGGTGGACAGGGTTGCCGGGTGTTTTTCCGGGTATGAGGTGGAGCATATTGACAGTCGAAAGAACGAGGGAGCAGATGCACTCGCAAGACTCGGCTCGCACAGAGAGCCGGTTCCAACTAAGGTTTTCCTGGACGAGTTATGGCGGCCATCTGTTAAAACCGAGTCTGAGGAAGAGGTGGCTAACCAAGACCCGGATTTGGAGCTCGTGGCCACGGTACGTGCTGTTCCCGAGTGGACAGAGCCGTTTCTAGCCTACTTATCACGAGGCGTGTTACCACCACAGGAAGTTTTAGCAAGGCAAATTCTGAGACGAGCAAAGGGCTATTCTATTATCAATGGAGAGTTGTATAAAAGGAGTGCAGCAGGAGTCTTTTTGCGCTGTGTAGCACCAGAAGAAGGCCGGCAGATCTTGAAGGAGATCCATGAAGGAGATTGTGGGCATCATGCCTCCACAAGATCCCTTGTGGCCAAAGCATATCGACACGGTTTCTTTTGGCTCACAGCCCTAGCAGATGCGGAGCGCTTGGTGGCAAGATGCGATGGATGTCAAAGGTATGCTCGCCAAATCCATGTGCCGGCTATGGAGTTACAAACAATCCCGTTGACCTGGCCGTTCGCTGTTTGGGGCATGGACATGGTGGGCCCCTTCCACATGTCACCCTGCAAAAAGACCCATCTTTTGGTAGCTATCGATAAGTTTACAAAATGGGTTGAGGTTATGCCAGTTACCAATTGCGAAGCAATCACAGCAGTCAAGTTCCTGAAAAGGATCATCTACAGGTTCGGATACCCTCACAGCATAATAACAGACAATGGAACCAACATGTCCTTAGGTGAGATGGAGAAATTCTGCGGGAACAATGTTATCCGGCTTGACATAGCCTCGGTAGCCCATCCACAAGCTAACGGACAAGTGGAGAGGGCAAACCAGGAGTTACTTTGTGGGTTAAAACCACGGCTGCGAGTCCCGTGCATCAGAGCCGCTGGAGCATGGGTGGAAGAGCTGCCATCAGTAGTTTGGGGAATTAACACTACACCTAACAGATCTACTCAGATGACCCCGTTTTTCATGGTTTATGGTGCAGAGGCGGTGTTACCGAGTGACATTATTCACGAATCGCCCCGAGTATCGGCTTAAGTTGAGGTGGAGAACAAGGAGACCCGGCAGGATGCCGTGGATATGCTAGAAGAACACAGAGAACAAGCCTTGGAGAGATCAGCTATATATCAGCAGGATCTGAGGAGATACCATAGTCGGCGGGTCAAAACCCGGGTCTTCCAGGAAGAGGACCTGGTGTTGCGCTTGGTACAATCAAAGGAAGGAAAGCACAAGTTATCTCCACCATGGGAAGGACCGTTCATCATAAGCCAGAATTGCACAATGGATCATATTACTTTATAGATGCAAGGGAAGAGTCGGATACTGTCAATGACACCGCTCACACCACTTCATCTATGCAAGAGAGGGAGAGACCATGGAACGTGGCACAACTACGTCCCTACTACACCTAGAATAGACTAGGCTTACAAGTGGAACTACACGATGTAACAGGCAGCAGGTTTCAGACGCACTCTTTTCCTATCCAGGGTACCTAAGGGGACTGGAGGGTTTTTAATGACGCAGCTTGCTGACCTAACTTTTCTCATATAAATAAAGAGATGGTTAAACCATGATATTGTTTCTTTCTTGTGTGTTTTTGTTCAGTTCTTATATTCCTGTTCTTGCTTTCTGTTTTTTATTTTTGTCAGGTAAGGGTTATTTGCTTTTTTGCAGTATGTTAGTTTTGCTAAAGGTTATATATATATAGGTCTTGGGGGATGATTGCTTGAATAGCACGGTTGCAAACTCAAAGACCCGGCCACGATGCCATTAAGTTATAAGGACCAATTACTTGCAATAAGTACGGTTAAAATCTTATAACCGGACAATAGAGCCAAATTTTTCTTGATTTCTTTTGTTTAAGCTTGATGTGACTCGCAAAAATGTGGCATGCTTTGCTAGCGTGTAATTACAATCAGTCATGATGCCCAATGGGACTTGCCTGACCCTGTTTTTATACAGTTATAGCAGCATTGAATATCCACGCGAAAGCCGGCTTACAGCAAAGAGGATCAAAAGGGTCATCCAAACCACAAGTTATGCAGAGTACAAGGTTAACAGCCGGAAACTCGCAACATATTAAGCATAACTTCAAACCTATGTGAGTAACTCTAGGTTTTGGGCCCTAGCAGAAACAATTTGTTCTTTTGAAACCACCAAACCCTTAGACTCAGAAATTCGGGTCTTGGGGACTTAGGAATTCGAAAACAGCAACAAATTGTCTATCTATCAAGCTTAAAACCCAAAAATCCGAGTCTTGGGGACTTGGGGACTTAGAAAATAAAGTCCACTCGTCAAAAAATCCCTGAGACCCGGAAACCGAGTCTCACAAAAGGAAAAATACCGAAAATCGTAAAACCAGCAACAAAAAGTTCAAGACTAGGAAATAACAAATCCATGCGAAAGGCCAGAAGGGCCACAACAGCTATTAAGTTTTTAGCGTATTACAAACAGAGAAAGTTGTATCGAAAAGTGCACAGGCGCACTATTAAAAGAATAATTGTTTTAGGCATATTACAAAATGCCCATTGGCCGAATAAAGTGTTTGAGGCGGTAAAAGGTGAAACTTTACTCGGCATCCTTGGCCGAGTCATCGACGTTGTCCTTGGCAGCCGGGTCTTGGACTCGCTCTTCAGTAGTCTTCCCAGCTCCTATATCCGGATTAGCAGCAGAGTCGGCACGAGCTGGTGGACGGACAGCCGGCGTAGAGGAGGAAGGCGCAGTATCGGCCTCAGCTTTTCTCATGGCAGCCTCCTCCTTTCTCTTGGCAGATTCCGCCTTCCACTTCTTCAGCATGTCAAAAGGTTTAGGCAGATCCGACTGAATGGGCTTGCCTTCGGCATCATAAGGTGGAACGATGTTGCTTAAGTCCAGACTGTCGGCAATCAAGCTTGCCGAGTGACGCACCTCAGTATTAATGGCATTGATGTTCTTGCCGGTAAATTTGGAGTCGTCGTTGTTGAATTCGGGAAACCCGCCCACAAGCTTTGCCGGCTCAAGCCTGGGAAAATAGGCCTTGGCCAGAGCAAGCCCGTGGGTTACCCCAACCCGGCACGACGAACGCTTCCAGTGGTCAATCCACTCGGGGATGGTGGAACATGCGTCGAGCAAAGTGTCCAAGCCATAGTAACCCACAGCCGGCCACTTCACAGCCTCCAAAATCCACTTGGTGCCGGCAGAAAATTGCCGGATTACGGCCTTCAGTGTCTTTAATTTCTCAATGTCATATTCGTCTAGGGCCGCTTCACCCGGGCCTGCAGTATAACAGAAAAGGTTCAAGCAATAACATCCGGGGTACCTTGAGTAATGGAAAATCCGGGTTATAATTAACGAGTTATAAATCCTTACCAAGCAGAGCGCGATAAGTGTCGGCAATCTGAGCCGAGACCTTCTTCAGCGCATTTTCGGCATTGTGGTATTTCTTCTTGTACTTTTTCACATCCTTGTCGAGATTCTGCACTTCAACCTCTAGCTCTGCACGCAGCTTTGTCTCGGCCTGAAGGAGCTGGTTGGTTTTGGCCAACACCTCCTCAGACCGGGTCACTTGTGCCTGTGGAGAAAGGAAAGGGAAAGATTAGTCGGATATAAGAAAAAGCCGGATATAAAAGGAAGTACCGAGTAAACTTTGCCTAGTTAAACTCGAAACTTGGGGACTAGGTGAGTATATACACAACATTGATCAGGATTACTTGGTGTTCTGCAGCCATGGCCTCAAGGATATCTCTCTCGGTGGCCTTCAGAGCGAAGAGCTGATCTAGCATTTCTTCGTAGGAGATCTCGCCGAGCTTCAGCTTGGAAGAGCCGGGGTTCTGGTCACCCGGAGACGGGGTCCTCTCCTTCTTGGGGGTGGACACCCGGGTCGCCTGGTTGTTGGGAGTGGGATCACCCCTCCCCGTTCCCAGGATCTCGACGTCATCATCTCCGGGTGTGTGTGAGGGAATCAGATACTCGGCCTCCTGCTCGGCCGGGTTTTTCAGCAGGTCTTCTTCTTTGTCTTCTTCTTCAACGCCGCCAGCCGCGGCCTTCACAGTGTCTTCCGGATCCTCCATCGCCGGGTTATCCACATCCATATCGTCCGGGTCACTGCTCGTGACCTTGGCTCTGGGAAAGAGAAAAATAAACAGTCAGTATATGGTAAACGAGAGGTATGGAAAAAGTTAGTGTATTGAGTACCAAGAAAAGTGACTTACCCGGTGTTCACGACGAAATCCGCTGGGAGATCGTTGCTAGACCCGGAAGAAACTGATAAAGAGTGTGAAAGTGAGACCCGGATTTGTCCGGCCAGAGGATGATTTGGAGAGGGAAATCTCTGAGGAAGGCGAGAAGAAGGAGTTTGGGGAATACCGGCTTTACGAGCGGGGGACGAAGGGATGCCCGGGTTAAGAGGATCATCACCCGGGGAATTCCGGGTTACCCTACGTTTGACCGGGACGGGTTCCTTCAAGCGTGATGAATCGATCAAATGTTGGTTAAGTTCGCACATGTTACTGTACGAATAGGGTTTTGAGGTCATAGAGGAGTAAGGCACCTTGAATACAACCCCGCGGGTCTTCCTCTTCGCCCCAACGTCTATGTCCGGCTCAGCCTCGCTTTCATCAGATTGGGTCTCCTCCTTATCCTCCAACCCTGGAAATTATAGCATATTATCGGAAAAAGGGAAAAAGGTTGGAAAAACAAATTGAAAGCAAGGGAAACGAGTGAGACTCGGATGTTACCCTCATCAGTATCAACCGGATCTTCGTCCTCTTCCGAGTTTTCGGAAGGAGGAGGGGTCTCAATCTTCCAGAAAGCGCTATCTTCCTGAGATAAAAGTACAGGGACAAAAGTTAATGATTTTACCAGAAAAATATTAATCGGATAAAGAGTAATGGCCGGATCTTACTGCTGGAGCCGGGTTATCCCGCGTGTAGGGGTCCAGGCCGGCTATATTCCGGATCACTTCCAGTTTCTCGGTCAAGAAGTTTTTCATTATCTTGTTCGCGTCCGAGGCCGGGTAATTCCTCAAGGAATAGCGAAGGGAATCAGTGACGTGCCCAGAGTAGCTGCACATGAGTTTGGGCCGGACACTATTGGGTTGGATCCGAAAAGTTACCCAAGTTTTGACTAAATTGAGCCCAAGAAGGCCTTGAGTCAAGAATACAGCAAGCTTGGTGAGGAAGGGCTGGATAGATTGCCTCTCCGACTCAGAAGCAAAGGAGCTGAGATTGTCGGAAAGGTTGAGGAGATCTTCGTTGAAACTCGGCAATGGCTTTTCACCGGCTGAAGAGGTGTCTTGGCAATAAAAATAAGTCTTTTGCCAGTGTTTGACGTGGGAGTTGAGGCTTAGGGTCGGCATTAGGGACTTTTCCGCCTCTGGATGGAGACCCCTCCACAAACCAGGAGGGCCCCATCGCCGCTCTCTCGGCACGGCTTGCACTGGAATAATTCAAGGAATAGCGCAAGATTCGGAGGAATGCATAGATACGACTCACACAGGACGATAAAAATGAGTAATGTTGAGCATGGAGTTAGGGCCAATATCAAATACGCGGAGCTTGTAGTGGTCTAGCAGCTCGCGGAAAAAAGGGTGAACCGGGGGGCGGAAACCCTGGATCACATGCTCAACAAAGATTACTACCTCATCGAGACCCGGAGAAGGCCGAGTCTCCTCCCAGGTACTCTCCAGTGAATTTCTTCCCGGGTGGGTAAGACACCAGACTCGGCAAGTTCATCCAGCTTGGCCTTGGTCACGGTCGACCTCGCCCAGTTGGCGGAGATCGATTAACTCGGCTTCGCCTTGCTGGCCGGCTGTTTCCCCTTCAGTTTTGCACTGGCCTTAGGTCCCATGGGCGTAATCTATAAGGAAGACAAAGTGTAGAGTATACATAAACTGAGACCCGTAAATGACCGTTATCCGACTTAGCAAAGAATGCTAGCAAGAAATTCTGGAAGATTGGATTTAGGCGGAAAAATCTATGGGAAAGGTTGTGATTACAAGTGGTGCGCTATTGGATCTAGGCGCCGTGAGATGTGCTATTGAATCTAAACCAAGCAGTGGTCATGGGAGTGCAAGCTATGGAGTGTACAGTTGATGAGGAACGAAAAGAACACTTAGAGGCAAGGCTAGATCCAATCTACCCGCGATAAATTAAAGGTCAAATCCAAGGGGATGAAGAACTTACCGGAGGGATCTGGGTAAAAACGTGGCGGCGGCGGATGGCTTGACGGCGGCGGGCCTAGGTACTCCGGTGGGCTGCTCGAGGGCGCGGCTGCGTCGCGGATGCGGGCGCGGCGGACGGATGGCGGTGGCTCGATTCCGGCGGTGTGCTCGCAGACGAACGGCGGTGGCTCGTGTCCGGTGGCGCGTTCGCTGGCGGCGCAGCGGTGCTAGAACGAGCTCGAAGGTGGAGCCACCGAGAGGGAGTGAAGATGAAGAGATAGGGGGGAAATGGAGTGCGGATCTGAAAATGACGGTTGGGCGCTTATTTATAGGCGCTGAGCGGGAAGGTGCCCTAGGGTTGGGCGGCAAAGGCCAAAGATTTCGGGAAAAGATGTTCAGCCGGATTTTTTGGGATAAGCATTGAAGGCGCCCGTTACGAGATATCCGGAAAAGATTGGAACGGATTGCGCGCGCGATATTCGGACTAACTAGCCAACGGTGCGAGTCCGGGTCTTACGTGTTTTCTCGGAGTGTTGACCCGGGAAAACAAGGTTTGACTCAGAGAAAGCCGGGTTATTATATGGACCACCCCCAGAGATAGGCCTAGCTATTATCAAAGCATTCTAACCCGGTATTTTATAGACTTGCACGTTTCTTATTTTGCAGGGAATAGCGTGCGCTTCATGGTTGATCCCGCGAAGCCCAAGCTATTCTGGGGACTACTGATGGAGGGATGGTAACCCGGTAGGCTAACGCCAAGGTGTAACCCGGCCCAAAGGGAACCGCGCAAAATCCGGTTCAAACAAGAGGAGTTTCTGGAAGGCCCAAGAAGTGGTGTAGGCCTCGTAACCCGACTTTGGGGTTACTATTAGGAAACTTAGGGTTTGTATGCGGTTACCGGGTAGGACTCCGAGTATGCCTTGGATAGGAAGCCAGGGGGGCGAGTAAGATATAAGCCGGCCCCTAGGGTTAGAGAAACGGAACTTCACCCGATATTCGAGTATCCTTGTAATACGAGAGCTGATATTGTAACCCTAGATCGGAGACTCGGCGACTTGATTGCCAGAGCTGCCAGATCGATTGATAGCATGATTTCCCCTAAGCTAAACCCTCTCCCAAACGCCAGAGTCGAATTACCCCAAGATAAGTTACCCCTAGTAACTTCTGCCGTGATTATCCCACGACAATTTTTATCCCACATGGATGGCCTCTTGATCTTCGGATAGCAGCTCCATAGTTGTCGACAGTCTATATCTGGATGATTTCTTTAGACTTGTCGTTATTTTTTTTTTGCTTATTCTCGATTTTGGTTGTGTGCATTTTCATGATGCAGAGGCTGGTTGTAATGTTTAAACTTTTTAAGTAATAAATGCCCTAAATCAAAATAGATATAGGATAGGACGAGCAACTACTCCATCTTGTCTCGCACGGTGTTGTGGAGTGGGATAATCCTACCGATCGTCCGCTCCAGCTCCTCGCGGTCCTGTGTCCTAACCACCGGCTTCGAAATGAAGGTGCTCGCCGACGCAATTTCGAGACCCTGCAGCCCGCGCGGGCAGCCGCTGTCGTGGAGCTGTAGCAATCTCATCCGCTGAATTTGATAGAATAGATTCTGACTCTTGCGTAGCGATTTATCTCTCTATCTTTTGCACCAAAATCCTGATATGAAATGTAATAGGGTCATATATTTGCAGGTATTTTTGTAAAGTATTTGATCATATTTAGGGTGGATCATGAAGTGCTTCAGGATCAATATGGCAGTTTTTTTTACAACGTATGGAGATACCGATTACATGAAGCTCTGCAACAACACAATATTCTAATGGCATTACGGATGTACACAAAAACAAAATAAGAAGAAACCAAAAAAACAAAAGTCACGCTACACAGTTTTAGTACTTGCAATAGCAGCACAATCACCACCAAGACAACACAAAAAGATAACAGTGCACAAGCGTCATCATCGCGCGATCGAAGATCACGAGTTTTCATCCTGGAGACAATCCCCACTCACAAAACAATGTCTTCATTAAGATCAATGCTAAGCACAACCAATTAAACTCAGACATTGGATTTTCAGCATGGAAGGTAGGACTTTTAACTTCACCAATGTTGTCGCCGCCGCATACTACTGCCACGATTCGTGAAACTCGACGCAAAGTCTCTAAGCACCACTGCCAGTCCTCTAATCTCAGCCTCAATGGACTTCTCCCCCTCTGACTTCACCATGGATTTACCCATGATGGAAACAGAAGCAGAGCTTCACGCCGGTTCCTCGCGACGCGACCGATCTCACCCGATCCAGCAATCTTTAGGACTTAACGCCAATGGGAGATCATAGGCGGAGCCTTCTGGGACCCGTCACTCTGACCAAATCCAGGAGGCCAGACATAAGGCAGCTCTTTGTCTTGGCGCAATCGTAACCCTAGGACCACCTCCATTATTACAATTAGGCGTTCATCGCGGAGGTCGAAGAAAATACATGACAAGAGAAAGTGGTCGTTTCTATGTCGTGGAAAGACTTGAAGAAATTTTCATCGCAGCAAATTTTCTGCTATGGTGGGAATCATGGAGATGGAGGATCCTCGTTGGAGATGCATCAAGAATCCCCAAGAACAAAGGCTATACAGAATCACACGAGTTATAAATTGTCTGTGATGTTTATCCTTTGTTGTTTTCACCTTGATTGCACAGTAATCATTTATTAGGTTGATTCCTCGCTAACTTAGGTTCGCGTTTATCACTTGTATCTAAGAGTCAAGGTGTTCTTATTGTCTATAGGCGGATATGGTTTGATGACTTGTATCCAAGGATCATTTCATGCATGCGGTGTCATATGGTTGACTTGACGTTCATGTATAACTAATTATGAGCTCGGAATCCATACATGGAAATATGAGCGAGAATCAGATGGAGTGATTGGCATAGTTGGTTACACTTTAGGTTGTGATTGATGGAGATGTATCCATCCTTGTTAATTTATTGGGATGTCGTATCACAGTATGTTGATTTTGAGGAGTGCTGCACCTAGTAGCTCGAGGCCTACGATCGTTCCGTACCGGTGCCGCCACGCGGCAACTCCGAGGGCCGTCGCCGCTGGTTGAGCGCCCCTATCGAACATGGGCCGTTGTCCTCGCACATATAAAAAACGGCAAAGCCCACACCTGGGCTACCCCTCACGCGTGCCGCCGCGCGTCCCTAGCTCCACCTGACGCCGCCCGAGTCCGTGGATGCCGAGGAGGATGGCGACCATGTCGTCCTCCTCCTCATCGCGCTCACATTCATACGGCCCAGCGTCGCCCCTACGCCCATTCAAGGTTGAAGTTGCTTTCCATCTACCTGTGGCCATGCGCCCGTGAAGGCCGAGCCTTCTTCCTCTCCGCCAACACGAGCTCGCGGCCATGCCATCGTCATCGGGGAGCGTGGCGCCCTCGCCGCCCAGAGACCACCTCCGCATCCTCCAACCTAAGAAGGAGGAGAATGCCGACCTGGAGGTGGACATGGAGAAGGCCCTCGCCTGGTCGCGGAAGGACCACATCACCGAGGAAGTGAATAAGCAGCGGCACGCCGTGGAGGAGTTCGCCACGCGGCGTCGCGGTCGGGAGGAGGACGAAGTCATCGTGCTCGATGACGACAGTGGCAATGACGCTCTAGGGCCGAGCAGGCCATGGAGCGGTGGAGACTACGGCCAGGGCTGCAGTGAGGCCGCCTCGAGGAGGATCCGTCGAGCGACTCCGAGGACGACGGTGGCGACTACTCGGGTTTCAACCGCTTCCTTGGCATGAACTAGGCGTAGGTTTAGGTTTTTAAAATTTTGAATCGCCCTCATATGGAATGAATCCGCCTACATTTGGCCATATTTAATGGAATCGCCTAAATTCCGTTCAAATTTGTCAACAAAAAAAAAATCAAAATCGCATTGTTATCTTGGGGGCATGACTGGAAACCGGAGCCCCCATGCCGAAATTTGCGCCGGCGGCCCCGAGGAGGGGGAGGCGACAACGTCGGAGATGCTCTTATACATTCTGCAACGGATGGATTTTGGTTTTGATATTTTTTAGAACAACTTTTCTTATCGTAGCAGTTTATGTGGATTATGATATCGTAGTGGCCGATGGGTTTTATCCCGGGAGCCCGGATTGAAATGGAGTAGGGTGTAGGGCTTGGCCCATCCAACGCAACTCGAGTTCCTCGACTCATGAGGGCTGGACCGGAATCCATCGGCCTCGTCTGAAGTAGTGGTTGATCGACGCCGCAGCCTCGCAGGCGCCACAGCGGCGGAAGTCTGGGCAGCGACCAGCAGGTGCCCTTCAATTGATCAGCGGCGCCTTCCACGCCATAGCAGGCGCCAGCTGAGTGACCGAGGCTTTCAATTTTACTCGGTAATCTCCTCCCCCCCCCCCCCCCCCCCCCCCCGAAATTTAGGCGGGTCCTTTGTTCACATGCCACTCCGCGGAGTAGCAAATTAATTGTACTCCCTCCGTCCGGGTATATTTATGTCAGGCGTGTGTCCCTAAGTTATCAATTTGACCAACATAATCTAAATTATATAGCATAAAAATCATATCATTAGAAAATACAACATCTGAAGTTTCGAATGGTAATTTTTTTTTATACATATGTCTTATTTCGGATTGAAAAATTTGACGACCTAGAAATACGCGCAGGACCTAAATATCCGGACGGAGGGAGGGAGTAAAGTAGCAGGGAATCACAGTAATGTCCTCGCGTCGTCCTCCCTAGTGAGGCGGCTGGACGGAAAGAAAGGAAAGGCCCTTGCGTCGTCCTCCCGAGGGCGACTCGGGGGCGATTAGGGTTTCCGCATGCCACCACCCCCTCATCTCATCCTCTCCCTCGCTGCCGTCCGAGGAGAACATCGGGTCAACCCGCACGGCGGCCAGTGAAGGTGGCGCGCGAGGTCCTCGCGGATTCGCGGTACATCGGGGCGGCCACCCCGGGCGGGTGGTCCGCATCTACTCTTCAGCCGGTGGCGTCCGGCGCGTGCTGTCCTCTCCTGCAACTGCGTGGGCGGCAAGGGCGTGGCGATCGGAGGGCACGGCGAGGGGCCGCTCCACCGGTCCTGGTTCTAGATTTGAGGAAGACGTCCCTCCTTGCTTGCCTTGCACGACTCCTGGTCAGCTCCAAAACCTGGTCTCGACGGATTTTGTGGCTGTGCTAGGTGGTTGGTGCGGGGGAGTGGATACCGGGGGAGACCTTTGGCCGCGATGAGAGCCACGACGACGACGATGTCCCCAGGCGTCGTGGTCCTGTAGGGCATAGGAGGAGGGTGTCGTGGCAACTTTTCTTGTTCATCGTCGGCATTTCATCGTGTTGATTAACGGGTTCCTCGTGTGGTGTTCCTCCTAGCAATGTTGCTCCTGTATGCTGAAGGGTCTGCGGCCTCAAGCATGGGCGATACGGGAATGGGTTCCCCTCTATGGCTTCAGCAACACATTTGGCTGGAGAGCGAACGCCCTGCGGTTGTCCTGCTCAGCCATGGTGGTGCGGATGCTACCTTTCGCCGTTCTTTCTTCGTGGCATCTCCGTCCAACAACTTGGGTTCGATGTTGCTTTCAAGCCTCTGGTGGTAGTGGTCGTTTGGTGGTGCTCCCGAAGTGTCCATGCTCTCTTCGGTGCCGACATACTTGTTCCCCTCTTTTGCCGGTGTTCTCGCGTGAACTCTCCTTGCCTCCCGACGGTACGAAGCACCTTTCGATCCTCGGCGAGGGACACATGTCCCTTTCCGGAGGCGAGGACGACGGTTTTCGGGTCCAAGTGTGCTCTGGTGGTGAAGATGGCAGCTTGCTCGCGTGTTGTCATCCTTGGCCTCGGCTACTTTTGTGATCTTGTTAGCTTCGTCGGACTTTAGCTTAGGCGCCTCAAGTTGTTCCTTTTTGTTTATCTTATGTTTACTTTTGGTGCGTGATGCTTGTAAGCCTTGTATCAGCGTGTGGTAAGTGTCGTTGGACACTTTGGGCTTTGTTAATTTAAAGTTGGCTATTATTTCCTTTTATCTCAAAGAAAGAATCATAATAATGCATCACTACTGTCTTAATGCCGCGACGCGATGCGGAAATCCATTGAAGGAATTATTAGTAGCACAGGAAAATGTTCGTAAACCAGTTTTATCAGTTAAAAATTCTAGCAACCCAAGTAAAATAGAACCGTCCTGAAGGGACCCATTGAAGGAATTAGACTAGTCACAATGGAGAGTAACTAAGAGTGGTAACATGGTGATGTTACTATTCTAAGTTACTACCTCTACAATGGGTAGTAATATGGGCGCTGCTAGGAATCGGATGCCGATATATGGCTTCCTGTCGGACCAGGCCCAGGCCGTACGATTGAAAGAATAATGACCGTCGGATTTTCACAAGAATGCCAATCTCTCCGTGAAACCAGTGCCAGACTGCATGCTTCCACAATAAGTTCGTAATTTATGGGATAGGCAATTAATTGCTGCCCAATCTAGATTTTCCTGATTCTCGCTGTCCACTTAGTTTTTCCGGATTTATAGGAAGCAAAATCATGTCTAGAAGAAAACTAATAAAGTCAGTCAAATTTCAAGCATGCAGCGCTTCCAGCAGGACGGAAATAAATCTTTCCAATTGTTATTGAATTTTGCTTCCGTTGCAACGGAATTTTGCTTCCATTACAATCTAATTTGATTTGGGCCTGAATATTGCTTCTAAGATGAACGCACCAATTTGGAAGCACGTCAATAATTAGTTTCCACAAGCTTTGTTGTTGTGCGTGGTAGCATAGCACACTCCTGTTAGAAGCATGATTAGCCTGTTGAGAAAATCTGAAGTATACATGTATCGTGAAACTTGTAGCGTCCCATTTTGTGCGACTAGAGAAGATTCATTCTCATACTCTGATAAAAAAATTAGTGTTTCATACATTCACGTGGCATATTTTCGACAGCGAACACATGCGCTTCCTTCAAATTCATCAAAATACACAAATTTTGTACGTTTATATGACATGTTTTCTACATGTTACAAATTTGCTTGATTATACATGACGATGTTTTTCTTGGATACATCGAATGTTCACAACAATATGTGTTACAAACACTCGATTCATTTCCTTAGGAAGCATCGAGACATCAACCAGAATGGTTTAGCGCTTGAACGACATGATGTACCCACGGGCTCCCTTGCTTGTTGGTACTCCTCATCGACCAAAGCCACAACCATCAAAGGTGAAATGCATTGGCGAGTTGCTTGGGATATGGGATCAATGCGTAGTTTAGATCCTATTGGTAGCATCCACCTAATTTGGAATAAATACTCACATAAAAAATTGAATAATCGAAGCATCGGATTTATGATAGTTCGTCACAATGAGGACTTTATAGAAGAACAATAATTTGAAAATCAAGATCTCATAATGAAATTACAAATAACAGAAGCATTGTTTTTCAACATTTGAAGCGTTGTTTCTTTGTGAAGATTTTATTTCAGTACTAACTTTGCTTCCTACTAATAATATTTTGCTTCTCTTGCCCCTATCGATTGCTTCAAAGATAACTACATGTTTTTACATTCTAAAATTTTATTTCCACCATACAGAAAAGATGCAACAAAAATTCTTTTGCGTCAACATTGCTTCCAACAGATAATATACCTAGCTTAGAAAGCAAATAGTGTTTGCTTCCGTTGTAACAAACATTTGTTTCTATCCATATTGGCTCCAAAAGAGCAAATAATTTGCTTCCAAAGGAAATAGTATATGCTTAGAATGAAACAAATATTTTTTTCCTACCATCATTGCTTCCTATGGGAGACGTAATTTTCTTCGAAATAAAATTGCTTTTCCTTCTTGCAGTATCAAAACTTTCTTTTACATACAATATGAATTGTTCATAGGATATTTGTTTTTTTGGCACGATGCCCATCAACTAACTATCATGGCAATGGCGCTCGTCGATGACCTACAACAACGACCTCGTGACACCGTTGGAAACCCTCCCTGCCTCATTGAGTGCCTACACCTGCTGGCACAACGGTCTGCTCCCGACAATGTGCAGAAGTCGATTGCCCCACCGGTGGTGCTTCAAACAAGAGACTTTGGCCAGTTAAATCGGTCTCAACATGATCATTGTCAACATCGTTGGGCCGGACGATACCAGCCATCTGAAAAAATGTTATATGTATTATTTTACTTGAATCATGAGGAACATATATGAGAAAATGTGGTAAGCATGGGATAATTTTAGAATACAGAGTTAGTGAAAAATTTAACAGAAATGCAAAAAAAAGTTAGAAGCATGGTTCTATTTATGCAAACTTTCACCAAGAACCACATGCATATGCTATGGAAGCATCACTGATATGCTATCACAACATGAACTAGCACCACGTAGAAGCTTTGAAGCATGAAACATAGATAGTAGCATAGAGATAATATTTAAATTACATTGGTGCTGAAAATAAGAATACCAAGAATAAAAAAAAGACAAGCGTGGTTATAGGAAGCAAACTACATAGACTAAGTAAAAAAAAAAAATAGGCATAGGAAGCATAATTGTTTTGATGCACGGATTAGTACCATCTCAACATAATTTTTTTTTATTAAACGGCTCCAGATTTGTATTGGGAGCTGAATCATTCATCGGCCCCGGCCTGGTTTTCCAACACCAAAACATCTGGAAAACTCACGCTGCTAATGCTACTAGATACATGGATTTAATGAGAAAAGAGTACCAGATTAGGAGCTGGTTCTGTGTATTACCTAGTTCAAACGAGATCGAGATTGCTCACACAAGATGTCGAAGCATCCATTGAAACGATGCTTCGGCGAGAACCTAATTTTGACGGCCATGGTTGAGCCGTCTCCGGCGGCATTGAGCACTGACGTGCGGAGCGGCGGCGCGGTGGCGAACGATGGAGGGGAGATAGGACAGCGACATGGTGACGGGGGAAGAAGATCGAGACAATGGGGACACCGTTATGCGATGGGAGGAAGGTCTGGGAGGGGATTGAACCTGGCATGATTTGGGGAGAGACACCGAAATTAATAGGTTGCAATTATTAGGGCCTAGTAATTATATTGGTCTGGTGGAAAGAAATCTGGCAAATCACCAAGCGTCCAATTTTTAAAAGAGATTTACGGCGGGAGATCGGTCCGATGTTTAGCTCCATATCGGACCAGATATGTTGTGGTGTCATGCATGCCTTTATTTATTAGGCTTACAATAGCTAATTACCACAAACACTTCTCTCTTCGTTAAATATGTGCCACATAAGCAAACTTGCCTTGAAATATGTGATGTTACTAGAAACTGTGCACTTATTACATGAAATCACTACTGAAACATGTAACTGAAACAACACAAAAGTTATTTATTCTAGTGACATAGATAGGGATATATCATCATACAGAATGAAATTATTGTCAGGATTATTCTATATGACGTCCTATAGAAATGATACATAATGTTAAATGAAATCAGTTCTATATCAACAACTTAAACAACACATAGGTACTGGACACCAATCTTTAAGAAATAAATGTGTAACAACATAGAAGTACTGGCCAAACGCTTCTGGTGATGCCAGTAATCGCAAAATTATCAGAATGATTTAGTACGGCACAGTTTCACCGGATGCCCATACAAGAATGACAGTGCAGAAAGAACCAGCTTGTCTCATCTAGACACGGACCTCTGGAACATGCTGTATCGCTTCATGCATTCCGGTATTGAGCCACTGGCTTTTGAAATCCTCATGCAAGCCCAGCAACCATAGCCTCTTCAGGGAGTGAAGTGATTCAATGCCTTGAGGGACCTTATCCAGATTCAGCAGCGACACAACGTACAAACCTTCAATGCACGGAAGAGCACCATCACTGATTTTTAGCTCGCTGACATCATGCATGTGCCTTAAGACAAGCGTTGTCAGGTTCGGGAAGGAACCTGCAGAAAGAACCAAAGTATTTGCACCACGCATGTTGTTAAGTTTCAGATATGTGAGGTTCGGCATTTGCGGTGCCAGCATCCCCAATGGATCTTCACCGAGGTGACACCAGCTTAGAGCAAGATACTTGAGGTTTTTCCCATGGCTAAGAAATATGGGGCAATTTAGTGTCCCCATGGCCCATTGCCCTCTGATAATCAACCTGTGTAGATCTGTAGACCTTGGCTTCAGAGACTCGAAGCAAAGTGCCTCATTCTCATCCTTTGCAGACAGAAGCAAGCTGGAAAGAAGTGGCATACTTGATAGGGTGGCAAACAGATTAGCACACTCGGCAGCACTTATGTTATCAATCCACACACTTCTTAGTTGCATCAGTTTCTTCAGCTGCTCAGCCAAGTCATTACTGGATTCCACAGTCTCGAGAGTTTGCAGCTCTTCCAAGTTGGACAGATCTTTAGGTGCTTGCATTCCAATAAAGTACCGAAACTCTGACCGCTTCTCGTCAGCATATCTATCGGCTATAAGGTGCCGGAGCTTCTTGATCTTCCCAAGCCCCCGCGGAAGCTTCTCTATTTTAGTTTGCTTAATGTCAAGGGTTTGGAGGTTGGACAGATTCTCGATCGAGTCTGGAAGAGACTTGACCTTGGTGCGCCGTAAGCCGATGTAACGTAGATTGAACACAGATCCTATCGATGTTGGCACTTCAGTGACTTCAGAGTCTTGCAGCTCCAGAACAGTAAGGTAGCGGGATTCAGCCAAAATTGAAGACAACATGCCAGGGGAGCATGAATTTACTCCGAGTGCCACTACAGTTCGAAGATGTGGAAGTTTAGGTTTCACCGCAGTGTTGTGTTTCCATCCACATGATGACAGCCGGCGAACATCCTTCGCCATATGTATCATTGTGCCGTAGTCATTTGCTGAAGCAAATCTCTCATCCTTAGCAATAGAAATAGCTACTTCACGCACAATATCATGCATCTTACAGGTGGTGACCCTACCAAGTTCATCATTCTCCACCACTTCAAGCATATTGCGGTGGATCAATTCCATGAGATTGTCCTCAGCTACCATCTCTGGTGTGTTCTTTTCTTTACTCTGCACAAATCCTTCTGCAACCCATAACCGCACAAGGCTGTCACGTGGCATGGGGTGATCTTCAGGAAATAGACTGCAGTACAAGAAGCAGTTTCGGAGGTCGTCTGAAAGGTCATGGTAGCTCAGATTTAAAATAGCTCGGACATGATCATTGTTTGACAACTCGCTTCGAAGCTGGTTGTACGTCTGTTTCCAAATGTCTAATCGTTGTCTAGAAGACAACAGGCTGCCAATGGCAACAATTGCTAGTGGCAGGCCATGACACCTGTCAACTATAGAAGTAGCAATTGTCTTAAGATCGTTGGGGCACATGTGGCCCTTCTTGTTATAAAAAGCCCTTCTGCAGAAGAGGTCAAATGCATCAGGATTACCCAATGGCAGGAGTTCAAGATGACGGCTGGGAGAACAAATTACTGCTACATGATCCTTCCGTGTCGTAATGACAATGCGGCTTCCTTGGAGATTCTGAAAAGCATCATGTATTTGGAAGTATGCTTCTTGCTCCCAGACATCATCCAGTACAATCAAATATCTTTTATTTTCAAGTCTCTTCTGTATTTCTTTTTTCAAGTCATACACGTCCATTTTATCAATTCCTGCTGACAACGGTTCGGTGTATCCAATCTTCCACAGTAGCTCCTTCAACAGGGCATCAACCGAGTAAACTTGTGACACAACAATCCATGCATGTGCATGGAAGTTGATCTTTTCACGTTCATAAACATTTGAAACCAAGGTGGATTTTCCCATCCCACCAATCCCCGATACTGCTATCGCAGTGTACTCAGGCTCTTCGGAGTACAGCCATTCGGTCAGCAATATCCTGTTTTCCTCAATCCCCACTAGATCTTCATCTTTGACCAATCCAGGGAAGCTGTCATGCGACTGCTGTCTTTCCATCTCAGTAAGTAGGTTAGCCTCAAGTAGGTATGGCTGCAACCACTGGCCTTTCATCAGTATAACTATCTGAATTTCCTTCTCTACGCGAACTGCCTCGGCCGTAATTTCAGTGAATACTTTGGCATAATTTGTTCCTTTGATGAAGAATTTCTTCAGGAAACTTTCTTCCTTTAGTTGAAGAACATGGTATGAATATTTATCCATTACATCTTCAACACGGTAGGCCACCTTACGGACTTCCCCAATCCAAGCCCTGACATATTTGTCCGTGAGGTATACCGTGCCTATCTTTGCTATTACTCTGCCCGTAGTAATCAGCTGTTTTTTTATTCGGTCAACCACTACCGGCAGTTCCTTCAGATTGGTAACTTTTTCAGACAGCTTATAAAGGATGGCATCGACGGCTTCATGATCTACTACGATGGAACCAATCTTCGTCAGAGCAATACGTATAGCCACGGGCATATGTTCTGGAAAACAAAGACGCGTATTACATGGTAGAAGAACAAATTTAATCAAACTCAGCTCGTGCAGCCATATACTCCCTCCGTTCCTAAATATAAGATGTTTAAGTTATTACTTATGTTGTCTAGATACATGCTAATATGAGTGAACATATACACTAAAAGTTGTCCAAATACATATAGACATATGTGAATGTAGAAAAGAGTTAAAACATCTTACATTTAGGAACGGATGAGTATATAACAGGACTATTCTCCATGGCTACCTTCTATCACATTGTATCGACATTGATTTAATTATCAAGGTTACCCTTATAATCATTTGCCCGAGGTTTAAGTTTTAACATAATTCTAGGCATAGCCGTTTACGCTACCCTCGTCGAAAAGTGCTTTTGCTCTAACATTGCTCCCTAAACAAATAAAGAAAGAGTCAATGCCGCCTTCCCCCTTTTCATCCTCGTCGGGCGGTCTGAGCAAACCCAACAACACCGAGTAAAACGGACATCTGGAGGGGGGTGGGGGGTTGCCCCAAACCTGGCCCAACTTTGGTCCATGTTTGGGCGGTCCGCGGATGAGCGCCTCGTCCTCCCTAGCCCACTTACGTGATGTGTGCAGCCCCTCGCCTCCCCCAGCCCCACCTGCCAGCGTCCCAGTGGCCGGTTCAGCTTCAATGGGACCGCGTCGGCGCCACGCTGTGCATCCTCACTTCCATCCGCACTCCCACCGGCCAAACTGTAGCTCGCCGGGGCAATGATGAAGGAGGCCAAGCCCTTTGCCCCGGTCGCAATGTCGGCTCCTCGCGCCGCCATGTGTCCTTCGACAAGGCACGTACTAGTGGGAGCACGACAAGCCATTTTCATGGCCGGACGTGAGCAGTGGCACCTGAACTCACAGCGGGTTCCAGTGCCTCCCGTGCCAGCCTACGGCCCGAGCGCCGCCACGAGATTGCGTGCTGCTGCGCGTTCCTCCCCGCCGATCTGCTGGAAGATTCGGTGTTCGACTTTGACAGCAGTCTTTAGGACCGTGGTTCTAAGCCGGTGAAGTCCCTGATAGGCGCCGCCGCGTGTACTTCGCCTCGCGCGGGCTGCAGCCGCAAGCGCCACCAGCACCGGAGGGGATGGGCGAGCACGTGCCGCCCGCGGAGGAGGAGGACGAGCCGCCTCTTCCAGCACTGCCCTAGGCCGAGAAGGAGTAGGAGGAGGAGCAGTTACACCTCGCAATCGAGGCATCGGAGCTGCGTGAGCTGGGGATATGGCCCCAACTCGCACCGACGCTACGGGACTCGTGGGCGCAGGCGAGCGGCGGCGGCGCGGCTGCGGCCGGGATAAATTATTAAAACTAACATAAATCATTAGCTATGTTCGTTGCCGCGGATAAATTATTAAAAGTTACAATAGCGTTCCTATATTAGGAGCACTTCTTAGTACTTATATACGTTTTCCTTAGATCTGTAAACATGAATAGGGCAAAATTTCAGTGGGCAAACACAGAAATTAACTAAATCGTTAATATCTTTATGGTTTACTAGCAAACATGCCCGTGCGTTGCAACGGGTGTGAAAAAAATCAACTTTCATTGGATAGTCTCATAGTTCACCATTTCATCAATATTTTATTATTTTCTATTTCATATTTCCAATTTTTTTTACTCTACCCACATGAACCCCGCGACATGGTTTGGGTATAGGTAAAACTGTTTTTTCTTCAAAAAATTCCCCTACATAACGTCATGAGCATCTCTACTGCGTCGATGGGGAAGGAGTCCTTCAGCCCCCGGTCCCGCGGAAAATCCTCCTCGGCGCACTCCGCCACTGCGGCCTCCGCAATCTCGATTATAAGCTGCTTTGTTGTATTGGTACCACATGGCTTCCTCCTCGAACAACAACTCAAACAGACGCCGAGCATGTCTTATGTTTTTTTTTGAAAAGATAGTTTCAATAATATACATATTAATTTAACCAATATCAATTTCCTAAAATCACATGAACCAAACATCATAACAACTACAAACGCACTGACTCTGCATGCATGAACAGTAAGTTTGGTAATATAGTCTCCACGTTTTCTCGCTTTGCAAAATATTCGATTAGATGATAATCTTAAGAGGATACAAATCAGCTATGAGCCATGTATTTACTTTTTCTTTATGACGCAAAGCAATATGATGCTTCACGGAGCAAAACCCGGGTCAATGAAAATTATTGGATATATGTCTTCATGGTCATGGTGTCATGATCAATTCTCAAGAGAAGCTGGAACTTGAGGAGAACCGATGAGCCATGTATTTACTTTTTCTTTATGATGCAAAGCAGTATGGTGCTTCATGGAGCAAAACCCAGGTCAATGAAAATTATTAGAGATATGTCTTCATGGTCATGGTGTCATGATCAATTTTCAAGAGAAGCTGGCAACTTGAGGAGAACCAGTGGTGAGGGGTTCTGGATGGTTAAACCCACTGCATCCTCCAAAATAATATATGGAGAACAGAAGATTTCGTAGGCATTATAAGTTGTTACCCGGCTTTCAGAGACAATTTGTAACTGCCATCCTCTTCCTGTATGACATCGGCTCTAACCATGAGCGGCAATGCTGCAATGCATATGTATGTCTCAACATACCTAAATAGAGAAGGTGACAAATATGTCGAAATCTGGCATACGCCCATCTATCTCGTGTAAGCGACGGAGCAAGATGTCGTATGGGAGAAGGAGATCGAAGCCTAAAGAGAACTTTTGTGATTACAGGAATTCCTGTTAAAAAGATTCAAAATTCAAACATTAGCTTTCAGCTGCCTAGCACCATTGGAGCTGAGATTGCTACAAATTTAGAAGTGCCTTCAGGAATAGTGCTCCCACCTCAAACGCACGTGCTGCCTCGGCACAACTCTATATCACGAGAATTCAGAATTATCTAATTTATATCACAATTTATTCAAGTTAGAATCAGACGATAAAGCCGACATTCACATCAAAGAATAACTACTAAATCTAAATTAAATCTCTTTACAGCTCACTTATGTACGTTATGATAATAATATATTAGTTAGATATAGTCCAGGAATGTTTCGGTGTGGCCATGACGGACAGAGACTCGGCAAAGTTTTTCTACACATCCCATGATCTGGTACCATCTTGATAATCTGCAATCGATCGATGCCTCAATTACTTGACCCAAGTGCCAAATCACATAGCAGCAAACAAACAAATCAAGCGTACTGTACCTTCAACAGGAGGTCCTCGTCATTTTGCACACAATACAGTCCAAGCGCAGAAGTGCTAGGCGAATGAGGCAAGCGGCACCCAAGCCCTGGCCGCCGTCCAGTTCAGCAGATTCGCCGTCAGGTTAGCCGCCGATCCTCCTGCGCTTTGTAGAGCTGCCACGCTGCACGCGGACAGGCGGCAGGCAAGCAGCGACGCTGGACCATAGGAGCGGGCTGAACTTTAAGGTGCTCTGCGCGGCTCATCGGTCGCCTAGCACACCCCAATCGCCGGAGCACCTCGGGACGGCGAATCGGACGGGGAAGGACCTGGATCTAAGTAAAGGGTAGGCATGGGGGTCGTTCCACCGGCCGAAGGATGCGGAGGTCTTCGATGGCCGGAGATCGACATGGTGATGGACGGATATGTGGGTGGAGCCGTGGAGGCCAGGACGGTTTTGTTAGTTTGCGGCGGGGAGAAGAAAAAGACCAGGAAACAGTAGGCATGGGGGCCGTTCCACCGGCCAAAGGAGGCGGAGGTCTCGCGTTGGCCTCCTGTGTTTGACGCCGCCACCGGTCAGAAGACAGAGGAGGCCCCGACGGGAATCACCTAGAAGCGCACGTCTCGCCGTTTTCCACGCCCACCGCCCACCCAAACGCGCAGAGGGGAGCATGGCACTTCCGACTGAAGAGGATGCGGTCGCGAGCACGGCCTAGCCATGACGGGATACGGGGTTGACTTTCCTATTTCTGGGCAGAGCAAAGGAACGAACCGGTACGGGTATTCGTATTATGTGGTTTGGTGGGAGGGCAAAACGGTAAATTTATGTTGGACGAAATTTTTGGCAGAAACCTTATTGCCTTTATTAGTAGGTATAGATATAGATATAGATATTGGCGAAAGAAATTTCACGGTTAAAGGGAAATTGTAGTGGGAATACCTGACATCGTTTGATCTGATACAAAAGTTGACGGCCCAGAAAAAGAGAAATCCTGGTAGCAAAAGGAAAGTTTATGCTCAGTTTTTTCTTGACTTTTATGGCAGAAGTCTATGGTCAGTTTAGCAGGTGCCCAATGCTGGTAGGCAAGCCATGTAATTAAGGACCCACAAAGAGAAAAAAAAACTTAGATAACTTTTCCTTCCAATGGTAACATCTATGTACAATGTCTGATTAAAATTGAATTTGAACTTGAAACCCCGAAATGCAACTGAACTAAACATTTTTATTGCTTTCACCAATGTTTAAAAATTGGCAAAGCCACTTGCTTTACTGCACTACATAGGGGTGTTCAAACTTCAAAGTTCAAACTCAGGTGGGTTATATACGCTCCCGAACTTTTCTGCACTACATAGGCCGTGTGCATCCGCTGGATGCAGAGGCTGGGTTTTTCCGTTTCAAAAAAAAAAAAACGCTCCCGAACTTTTCTTAGCAGTATCACAGTACTACTATGAACAGGAGCGGCACAATAGCAGCGGTAGTGCACTAGAATACTTTATCCAACCATTTGGTGGTAACTCACGTCAGTGCTTGTTTCTCCTAGTCGTTTGGGTGCACTAATTCGCCGTAGATGGTCGGATGGTGTTGCAGAAACAGCCACCGACGGTACCTCAGCCACCAGCTCAGAGACAGAGTTTATCTGTAACAAAAAAAAACAAAATAATGAAGCCGTAAATGAGCACCCCTAGGCATATACGATGTACACACAAGCTTTTCGTATCAGTAGCACTACGAGCAGGAGAAGCGACAGAAGCACTAGAAATATCCCTGTAAGTGGGAGCGGGCAGGGAGTAATTTATTTCTCCTCTGTAGGTTTCCTATTTGATGGGTCTAATTAACTCCATTGTTTGGCTGCTACAAAAATACAAATGTAGATTTTCTGTAGTAGCTCAAGTATACAAGATATATACTTCTGTAGATTATTGGATATTATCTTACTTTGTTTGAAATTACATGGGGAGCACCAAGAGACCGGCGAGGTATGTGGGGAGCCACAGCTGTCCACTGATGCTCGTGGGGGCCGGCAAGTTATGGGCGAGGAACGTTTGGAGCAGCGGGACAGTACCGAGGTCCCCAAGATACCGTCATCGTCAAAGAAGAGGTTGAAAAAGGTATATTCTATGTTCGGGCGTTGATTTTCATTAGCTCTGGTCTGCCATTTCCATTTTGTCTATTTGATCATGAGACTTGATGCTATGCTGCTACTCTTAGGTTACAATCACACATTCACAAGAAATGGTTCCAGCTGTAGGGAGCAAAAGGCCATGTTCAGATCCAAGTGGTAGCTTAAGAGAAAGCAAGGCTACCAAAGTTATCAATGCCAAGGCAAGTTTATGCTCTTCTTATACCAAATAATATGAGTGATTGATGAAAGTTTGATTATGGTAGTACGGACCATTATATGCTAAGGTTGTTGTTATTTTGCAGACCACGGAAGTTGACATCTATAATCTGGAAGCATGCTAATCCCATATACGTCAATGGATTGTTGATGCAAGGCCAGTGCAAGGACATATTCCCAGCCTCAAAGGTGTCAGGCAATAGTCAACTTGGTAGACATTTGAAGGTATGTGAGGTCAAAAGTTCAATGGATGGAGTGATTGAGCAACTAAAAAATTCGGATGAAATAGACCCCAATTGAAAATTTGACCAAGAAGCTGCAAGGATTGAACTTGTTAAGTTAATTGTCTTGCATGGTTTACCATTCACATTTGTAGATTATTCTGGATTTAGAAAGTTTTGTGAATCATTAAATCCATGGTTTAAATCTGTCAGTACAAAATGATTGTATGGCTGCTTACCAGCATTACAAAGATTTCTGTGAAGAAGTTTTCATTAATTGCAAATATAGAGTATCACTAACCGGTGACATGTGTACCTCCAACCAAAAACTTGGTTACCTCTGTATTACTTGCCATTTGATTGATAGCAAATGAAAAGTTAGACATAGAATAATCAGGTTTTGCCTAGTTGAGACACCACATGATGCATGGAATATGTTTGATGTGGTACTAAGCAGCCTTCGCAAGTGGAACATAGAGGTAAGATATTTAGCTTCACTATGGATAATGCAGAAGTTAACACTAAAATGGTTAAACATCTAAGAAAAAATCTTGCTGATCAGAACCTTCTCCATCATAAACGAAAACTCTTACACGTTCGTTGTGAGGCTCATGTGCTAAACCTTATTGTGCAAGATGGATTAAAGGCCATGAAGTCTGTTGTGGACAATGTTAGAGAAAGTGTTAAATACATTAAGAGTTCTCAGTTTAAAAAGGAACAATTTGGTAGCATGGTTTCACAAGTTGGAATAAGCTACAAACACAAACCTTCTCCGGATGTTTCTACAAGATGGAACTCCACATTGCTCATGCTCGAGTCGGCTTTACCATTTAGAAAAGCTTTTGAGACCTTAGATCAACAAGAACCAAATTATAAATTTTGTCCTTCAGATGAGGAATGGAAAATGGCGACATTTGTCAGCTTCTAAAGGTATTATTCCATGCCATAAATGTGGTATCGGGCTCAAACTACCCAAACTCGAATGTGTATTTCCTTGAGATTTGGAGTGTCAAACTTGTCATCGGCGAACAAGCAAAGAGCAAGAATGTTACAGTCCGAATCATGGTGGAAGCAATGCAAGAGAAGTTTGACAAGTATTTCAAGGAGTCATATTTAGCAAACTGCATTCTAGTGGTTCTCGGCCCAAGGTTCAAACTTGATCTTGTTGAATTTTGCTTGAAGAAATACTTTGGAGCTGATGCCGATAAGCACATAAAAGAAGTGCATGAAGCCATTGAGGTCTTGTTTCTAGAGTATGCAATTGAGGTTCAAGAAAGTGTTGATATCTTTTCACAAGAGGGAAACAGTGAGCAAGTGGATTTGGGTGACAATGCTTTCAATTTGGGATGAGCATGTAAAGCATAAGAAGGCTAAAAGTCGCAGTGAGTTGCAGAGATACCTAGAGGAAGAATTTCACCCACACACACCAGATTTTGACATCCTAAAGTGGTGGGTTGTCAACGCCGCAAGATACCTGATGCTTGGCACCATTGCTCGCGACATGTTGGTTGTCCCTGCTTCGACGGTTGCCTCTGAATCTGCCTTTAGCATTTGCGGGAGAGTGATTACAGACCACAGAAGTAGCCTAGGAACTGAAACTATTGAAGAATTAATGTGCTTTCAAGATTAATGTAGAGCCTCCGGTAAGCGTCTTTTTTACTGCTAGTTGAATGTTCAATGGTCCTGCTTTATACAGCCTTTTTAATTTGTTTCTTAACTGACAAATTTCTTGTTTTTTACTCTTTAAATTGAACCAGATACAAAGTCTAAGAAGAAGTGATTCAAATGAGATGTCAGTTCTTGTAGTTTGGATTAATGAAGGTATATTAAAGTTTGTTGTTTTTCATTCCATTTGTACTTGGAGTCCACGATTGATTCCTCATAAGTGTGTAGGAATGCTAAATGTCTACTAGTGACCTGTTCATATCTTTATTCATGATGTGGAACTATAAATACACCAACAAAACACATCACACTAGCTAGCTCTATGCCTGCATGTCTTTCACTTATGACCATTACCAGTGCATCATCTCGTCACACTGTCTTGCGATACAGCGAGCGAAGCACTAGCGTATGTTGTTGTTGTTACATCGTAGTAGTAGTTGGGGCTGGAACTTAAACTATGCTGCAACTTCTTCACTCTTTTTTCATACTATATTGCACTATTCTCTTTTCCTTTGCTGCTAGTATTCTCTTTTACATCCTGATCGCGCCGTGATCGGAGAACAGCCTGCTTGCATGCATCATACTTTCAGCAAATGAATCATGATACTACCTCAGATCCATCTAAATGTTCAATATTTTTTTTATAATTTTTTGTTCCATGCCTATTTTAAGGACTGATGAAGCAAATGCTAAAGGCAGTTTGAAAGAGAGATTGTGTTTTACTGAAATTTTAATTGCTTCATCGTTTTAATTGCTGGTTTAAAATAGTGTGATCTGGGATGGACAAAACGACTCATGTTGCTTGTGCATGGATTCTTTCTTATGCACGGTTTCATCAGGATCAACTCATGAAGCAAATGCTAAAGGCAGTTTGAAAGAGAGTTTGTGTTTTACTGAAATTTTAATTACTTCATCGTTTTAATTGTTGGTTTAAAATAGTGTGATCTGGGATGGACAAAGCAACTCATGTTTCTTGTGCATGGATGCTTTCTTATGCACCGTTTCATCAGGATCATTTTCATGTTACTTTCATTCGTAAGTGTTGTATTCATGACAATTTCATGTTGGTCCAACAGTCGGCTAGGATGCTCCACGGGCTCAAAGAACCTAGGGTGATGCTAAAGCTAGATATAGCCAAGGCCTTTGATTCTGTCTCGTGGAGTCTGCTCTTTGAGGTGCTTCAGAAGTTAGAGTGTGGCACAAGATTCTGTGAATGGGTTGCCATCCTCCTTTCCACGGCAAGCTCCAGGGTGTTGCTCAATCGCGAGCCAGGTCCTCCTATTTGGCATCGGCGGGCCTGAGGCAGGGAGACCCCCTTTCGCCACAGCTATTTGTCCTGATTATGAAATCGCTCAACAAGTTGTTGGCTAGGGCGGTGGAACTCGGAATTCTCTGCAAGTTGTCGCGCCAAGATGCGGTTGCCTCAGTTTCTTTGTACGCGGATGACGTGGTTATTTTCTGCCACCCGGATGGGGAGGAGATGCAGGCGATCCGTGACATCCTTGCACTTTTCAGGGATGCCTCAGGGCTCCACACTAACTTCTCCAAGTGCTTGGTTTTGCCTATTGGTTGTAGCGCGGAGGTAGCGGAGGCGGCAGCGGCTACCATGGGCTGCCAACTCGCTGGATTCCCGGTCAAATACCTGGGGAACCCCCTGGGCCTTTGTATACTTTCAGGGGAGTCACTCCAACCTCTTGTTGATATATTGGCGGACAAGCTACCCACTTGGAAGGCGGCTATGATGCCTAAAGCAGGGAGGCTCGCGCTCATTAAGTCGGTGCTAGCAACGATCCCTCTCCACCAGCTGATGGTTCTGAGCGCCAACAAGAAATTTCTTAAGAAGATGAAGAAGATCTTCCGTGGCTTTCTCTGGGTAGGGCAGGCCGAGGCCCGGGGGGCGGGGGGGGAGGCATTGTCACGTTAACTGTGCTAGGGTGTCCGGCCATTGCACCTTGGTGGGCTAGGCATCCCGAATCTAGTTCGTACATCTGCCAGTCTCCGGGCTCGCTGGTTGTGGAGGATGCGCACCGACCCAAACCGTCCTTGGCACGGGCTGGATTTGCACTTCTCCAAGCTGGAGCGCACCATCTTCGAGGCCTCTACGGAGATGGCGCCGGGGGACGGTTCTTTGGCCCTTTTTTGGGTTGATAAGTGGACCGACGACAGGTCCCTTTAGGAGGTAGCGCTGGCCCTTGTCGCGCTGGTCCCAAAGAGACGCTTGAAACGCAGAACTGTCCGTGAGGCGCTGCTGGAGCGCCTGTGGATCTCGGACATCTCGGTGCCATGAACCCTCTATCTCTATGGAAATATGTGCAAACCTGGAGACTTTCGCAGAGGACACACCTGTCTGAGCTGCCGCACAGATTGCTCTAGCAGTTGACCCCGGATGCTACTTACTCAGCAAAGTCTTGCTACGAGGCCATGTTCCACGGGTCCATCGAGTCGGCATCCTGGAAGTTAAACCGGAAGACTTGGGCGCCACCAAGGGTGAAATTCTTCATCTGGCTGGCATGCATGGACGACTGATGGACGGGGGAGAGGTTGGCGAGGCGCGCTTTGCCGCATTGCACGCTATGCCCTTTCTGCGATCAGGAAACTGAAACCATGTCACACCTCCTCACTGGTTGCCCATTCTCGCGGACGATCTGGCACGAGGTGCTTTCATGGATTCGGTCTACATTCAGAGCTCCGCTTGTGGAAGACGACTTCACATCCTGGTGGTCGCTGGCCCTCCAATCCACCCCTCGAACGATGAGGAAAGGTACCTCATCGCTGATCATTCTCACAGCTTGGTGGATTTGGAAGCAGCGTAACGCGATCGTCTTCGACAATGCGAGCCTGTCGGTCGGCGCTTTGGTGGAAACCATCAAGACCGAGGCTAAAGATTGGGTGTGCGCGGGGGCGGCCGGCCTCAGACAGCTTCTCCCTTAGTTCCTCTCGGGTCAAGTTGTACTGTGTGGGGTGGCCTGTTCCTTAGGCTTGTACATAAACTCTATTTCTACCAATGTAATGAAACGCAAAGTTTTTGAGTTTTCGCAAAAAAGGATCAAATTTTCTTGAGCATGCCAAACAAGCATCATAGACTCTAGATGATCAGTTCTGTGAAGCTACATGTTCCGATTTCCTAGCTATGTGGCATATCTTATGCTCTTGTATAACCATCCGCCCATCATACATTTGCTGGAATTTAAGACACTTATACCTTCTCATGAAGGGATTTACAAACTGTCATCTTACTATATGTCTTATTTTTCAGATTTATCTCGGTTGAAATTGAATGAAAGAGCGGAATGAATTATTTCTACATTGCCTCATTACATGCAATCTGTGAATATGGGCTTCTATTTTATTCTTAACTTCTAGTATAACAGGATCTGATTCGGTGATTATTTATGTTTGTAATATTTGTTTATAACTAGAACATTTTGTTTATTCTAGTCAATCCATGATTGAAGTAACACCAACTATATACTGGTAGATATATTCGGTCGGTTTCCTTGCCTAAAAAGATATTATTTTGTTTTCTAGTTTTATGCTTACTAGTGTGATGCTTACTGGTGTGTTGGACTGATGTCTGATGGTTGTAATTCCTTCATGTGTAGTAGCTGTTGTTTCCTGTAACTGCCCATCCGATCTACAGGTGCTTCGTGTATGATCTACAAGCGCTTGCACCTGCTGCTTCATGTGTACTAGCTGAAAGTTGTGGAGTACTACTTGTTTTTCTCTACTGCTTCATGTGTAATAGCTGAAAGTTGTGGAGTACTACTTGTTTTTCTCTACGCAGTTTTTTCCTATCTACTGGTGATATAACATTAGTGGGTTTAGGTGGGCAGAGCGATGCCACTTAATCTGAAGCAAATAAATGGGCAGCAAGCGAACATTCCATTTAGTTAAATGGACAGAGGTGATCAGCTAGTGGGCACCCACGGGCATGCCCACTTACAGGCTGAACTAGAATACTTGTATCCAACCTTTTGGTGGTAGCTGACGTCAGTGCTCGTCTTGCCTTGTCCTTTGGGCACGTCATCGACCAGCCCAAAGACAGAGCTTGTCTGCAAAATGTGCCTTCGTATTAATATGCACTATATTGGGGTGTTCAAACTATCACGAAACAAGATTTGTTGTGTTTGGCTTAGCCTCTAGGGCTGCCGATCGTTTCATATATATAGTGTTAGGAGATTACAACAACCATCAATCTAGATGGATCGGTACAACAATACTTGGGAGTGCAATCCAAGTAACCTACAACTAAACGTGTCAATGTGACAATACAATAACACGTTTAACACTCCCCCTCAAACACAGCTCTCCATATTGAGATGTCGTTTGAACATTTCGAGTTTCTTCACAGGCAATGTTTAGTAAAGCCATCTGCCACTTAATCTCCTGAGGGAATGAACCTGACTTCCAATAACTTGTTCGCAACACGTTCTCGAACAAAATGAAAGTCCACCTCAATGTGCTTGGTCCTTGCATGAAACACTGGATTAGCTGACAAATAGGTAGCCCCTAAATTGTCACACCACAAACAAGCAGTTCTTGGCTGTGCAATACCAATCTCTCTAAGAACCGACTGTGTCCAAATAATTTCAGCAGTAGCATTTGCAAGAGACTTATACTCAGCCTCTGTGCTGGAGCGTGAAACAGTGGCTTGCTTCCTGGCACTCCATGAAATCAAATTAGGACCAAAGAAAACTGCAAAACCTCCTATGGATCGACGATCATCTGAACTGTTATGAATAGGCAACTTGTATTATTAGGAGGCCCATGGGGCATATATATATTACATATGACTTGAGATAGAAGTAAGGAAACCTAGACTAATACGGACTCCTAGTCCTATACTAACACTCCTTAACACCCCCCCCCCTCAAATGCAAGGCGTATGCAATAGCATTGCATTTGAAGAAGTGCAACACTAAAAAAAACGATAATCCAAAATCCGCGTCTTGAAAGTGTCGTTGTAGCATGAAGAGTCTTCAAAACCTGTAGAGCCAAGCCAGAGACCGATATTCGATCAAAAGAAGAGCATGTCACAAACGATCATAGCACAAGAAGGCCAACGACATAAGAAGTCCAACAGCGAAAGAATGTGCGTAGATCAATGATAATGCAAAATGAGGCCACAAAAATCCCATAGAAGGGCCAGGACCGAGAAAAGGAGGCCACAAAAGGACCAAGAATAGGAGGCCAGAAAAGGACCGAGGCCGCAAAAGGACCAATAAGAAGAGGCCGCAAAAGGACCAATAAGAAGAGGCCACAAAAGGACCGGAATAGGAGGCCACAAACGGACCTAGAATAGGAGGCCACAAACGGACCGAGGCCACAAACGGACCAATAATAAGAGGCCACAAAAGGACCGAAATAGGAGGCCACAAACGGACCGAGAATAGGAGGCCACAAACGGACCGAGAATATAGGCTGACAAATGAAGGTATACTGGACTCTCATGACATAAGAAACACAAAAAGAAACGACGGATCTGGTGGACGCAGCGGAAATATAGAAAACTAGCAAAAAACGGAGAGACTAATGGTGGTGCGGCAGCGGAAGTGAATCATGGTGGCGAGGGCCAGACAACGAGGATCATGGAGGAGAACCGAGCTGACATGGAAGAAACGGGACACCCAAGATTGGGTAAAGCAGCAGACAGCGACATTCTCTCTCTTTTTTTTTTCAACCGGTCAACTGGCCAAACAGATCTCAGATCGATCGATCCAAAGCAGAGCACAGGCCAGAGACAGAAACGGCAGCCGGAGACGAAGGTGCAGCCAGAGGCAGAAACGGCGGCCGGAGACGGATGTGCGGCCGGAGAACAGACCGGGGGCGGCCGGGAACGGAGCTGGAGGCGGCGGCCGGAGACGGTGACTTGCAGGCGGCGGCGGAAACCGGTGACAAAGGCTGGCAGCAGCCGGCGATCTGGGCAGACGAGCACTGCAGGTCCAGGCTTCACGTGTACGGACTGCAGGTAGCTCAAGCAGGACAAGGATTCACGATGCTAGCTCCTGTACACAGCTCCTGTACGGGCTTGACGAAGGGTCCGATTCCTGCTGTGACGAGAACCGGAAAGCGAGCACAGCAAAGATCAAAGATCTGTACGGGCGGAGGAAACGCAGGTAGAGAAGCTCTCGGGCAGAGGAGACCTCAAACGGATCTGAGACCGAAAAAATCGATCGAGATTGGATCAGAAGGACGAGTTGCGGCGTCCAAAAAAATAACCTAGCTCTGATACCATGTTATGAATAGGCAACTTGTATTATTAGGAGGCCCATGGGGCATATATATATTACATATGACTTGAGATAGAAGTAAGGAAACGTAGACTAATACGGACTCCTAGTCCTATACTAACACTCCTTAACATGAACATCCTTCCCAATCAACATCTGAAAATGCACTGACAAGTGTAGATGGAGACTTTCGGATTCTCATGCCAAGATCTATTGTAAATCGAAGATACCTCATGATCCTCTTAACTGCTGACCAATGTGACACTGTTGGTGCATGTAAATACTGACATACCTTGTTAACAGCAAAGGAAATATATGGTCTAGTCATGGTTAGATACTGTAATGCACCAACTGCGCTCCTGTAGCGAGTTACATCATCGGGAGCCAATAATACTCCATCATGAGATGTCAAGTGCTCGGTGGAAGACATACGAGACATGACAGGTTTGCAATTATTCATGCTCACACGCTTGATCAAATCCAATGCATACCTCCCTTGCGAAAGTGTGATACCATCCGAAACCTTCTTCACTTCAATACCCAAAAAATAGTGAAGTTCACCAAGGTCTTTGAGAGCAAAATCCCCTCTAAACTACTGAAGCAAACATGTAACTGCATTTGGTGTAGAACTTGCTACAATTATATCATCCACATATACTAGGATAAACATAGTAACCTCTAAACTAGCAAGAAAAAACAATGAGGTATCTGATTTGGAAGGGATAAAGCCAAGTTGTTGCAACTTGGTACTCAATCGTGCATACCATGCCCTTGGCGCTTGTTTCAATCCATACAACGCCTTATCAAACTTGCAAATGAGTTTATCACCTTTTTCAAACCCAGGTGGCTGTGTCATATATACCTCCTCTTCCAGAACGCCATGTAAGAACGCATTCTAAAGATCAAGCTGACGAAGTGTCCATCCTCGAGATACTGCAACTGACAAAACAAGTCTAACGGTGGCAATTTTCACAACTGGACTAAATGTGTCCTCATAGTCAATCCCATACCGTTGCTTGAAACCTTTACCAACCAATCTTGCTTTATACCTATCAATGGTTCCATTAGATTTTCTCTTGATCTTGTAAACTCACTTGCAATCTATGACATTCTTCCCTTCTCTTGCTGGCACAAAATGCAACGTCTTGTTCCTTTCCAAAGCACCAAACTCTTCCTCCATTGCATGCTTCCAATTCGGTTCATCAAGTGCTTTCTGAGCACTTTCAGGTTCACCTATCACACAAGAATTTCCATACCGAATGAACCCTGGGGGAATTGGTGTTGGTTTAACAATTTTATTTTGAGACCAAGTCACAGCTCTGGCCGGCGCAGAAGATCCAGTCGGAGCAGCAGCAGATCCCACGCGCGTCGACGCAGAAGATCCGGTCGGAGCCGCAGACCCACGCGCGCAGAGGAATCTGGCGCAGATGATCGTGTGCGCCCAGATGTGGTCGATGGAGAGGCACTTGCCGATGCAGAAGATCCCGCTGCGCCCGACGCGGGATTCGACGACGCGCTTTCCTCCGCATGCGACGAACCTGAGCTCGCCACGTTGCTGTCACCGGACGCACGCTGGCCCGCGGAGGAGGATCCCGACGCAGATTGTGCGGGGTTGCTATCTGCGCCTGCAGACGGACCAGAATCGCCATCGTATCGCGTGCTCTCCGATCCCGACGCAGATCTTGTCAGGGAATCAGCTCCAGATTCCGTGCCAGAGCCATTTTCTCCGTGCACACCGTCCTGTGTACCAGAAAAATCACCACTTGCAGTAGAATTAGTAGGATTAGCTAGTTGATCATCTATTAAATTACCCCCTTGATCAAAACATGTAAAACTGATGAGTTCGGGTGGTAGAAGGAGGACTTCAGCACGAAGGCGAGCACCGGCATTGGAGTGCAATTCCGCAAAGGGAAACACATTTTCATCGAAAATAACATCTCGAGAAATATACATGCGACCACTAGAAATATCTAGACATTTGTAACCTTTGTGAAGATTGCTATACCCTAAAAAGGCACAACGTTTGGAACGAAATGAAAGTTTTCGGGTATTATCAGGACGCAAATTCGGCCAACACGCACACCCAAAGACTCGAAGAAAATTATACTCGGGTTTGCGCTTGAAAAGAAGTTCTAGTGGAGATGCAAGATCGGTGACACGACTAGGAGTCCTATTGATTAGAAAAGTGGCCGCAAGAAACGCCTCATCCCAATACTTGAGGGGCATATGAGCATGTGCTAGAAGAGTAAGTCCCATCTCAACGATGTGACGATGTTTTTGTTCAGCTGATCCATTCTGCTGGTGTGCATGGGGGCAAGAAACATGATGCTCGATGCCAATGCGCTGGAAAAAAGAATTTAGCTTATGATATTCACCTCCCCAATCAGATTGTATGGCAAGAATTTTGTGTCCAAATAACCGTTCAACATAATTTTGAAAATCATGAAAACAAGCAAAAACATCTGATTTATTTTTGAGGAGGTATATCCATGTAAACTTGCTATAGTCATCAACGAAGCTTACATAGTACTTATTGTTACCAACCGAAGGACAAGCTGGCCCCCCACACATCGGAAAACACTAGCTCCAATGGAGCACTAGAGACACTAGTTGACTTTGGATAAGGGAGTTGATGACTCTTCCCTTGTTGACACGCATCACAAACTGATTGCGCAAAATCATCCTTGATAGAAGGAAGTTTATTATGACTAAGAACATGTTGAACTATATTGAGAGAGGGATGTCCTAGACGCCTATGCCATCGAGATGTCGACGGCTTATTGATTCCAAAAGCTTGCTTGGAGGAAGATGAACTCGGCACAACGGGATAGATACCATCACAACATCTACCTTGAAGCATGACCCTCCTCGTGCCCCGTTCCTTAACAAAGAAATCAAAAGGATGAATTTCAAGAAAAGCATCATTGTCTCGAGCTAACTTATGAGCATATATGAGATTTTTGGTGGCTTTTGGAACGTGTAAGATATTTCTAAGACGCAGTTTATCACAAGGGGTATCAATAATAGATTGACCAACATGGCTTATATCCATACCTGATCCACTAGCCGTGTGGACTTGATCATAGCCATGGTAGCAGTCACGTGTGGTGAGCCTATCTAGCTCACCCGTGATGTGATCTGTCGCCCCGGTGTCGATGAGCCAGGGTTGAGGTTGTTCCGAGTTGTAGGAGTAGGTGGTCACCGCTCCAGCCACCTTTTCTTCTCCATTGTAGTCCTTCTGGAAACGCTTCCAGCACTTTAGCGCCGTGTGCCCGTACTTGCTGCACACCTGGCACTGAGGACGTGGATTGCCGTTGGCATCAAACGGCTGTTGGTTGCGGTTGTTGTTGAAGTTGCCACCGCTGCCACCGCCGCGTCCACCATCACCACGGCCACGCCCGTAACCACGGCCTCCACCACCACCACGATTGCCGTAGTTGTTATAGCGCCCTCCACGAGATGCCACGTTCACTGACGATCCGCCTCCACCGCCACCAGGAGGACCACCACCGCCTCCATAGCTGAGGACAGTGGAATTTCCACCAGCAGATCCTCCTCCGTTCTGAATATCAAGCATGTTCTTGAAATTGAGAAGGTGAGAGTACAATTCAGACAGAGAAACAGCCTCACTTTTGGTGGTCATGGAGGTGACGAGCGCGTTCCACTCGGAGTCGAGACCGGCGAGGACGTACGACGCCAGGTCATCATCTTGCATCTTGGAGCCTTCCGCCGTCATGGCATCACCAAGGCTTCGCATCTTGGCGAAGTACTCTGTAACCCGTAGGTCACGCTTCTGGGTCGTCGCCAGCTGCATCCGGAGCTGCATGACCTGCGCCCGGGACTGCAACGAGTGCATCGCCGTCAAGGCTTCCCACACATCGGCGGCGGACTCCAAGGACGCCACCTGCATGAGGACCTCCCGTGACAGAGAGGAATTGAGAAACCCTAGAACCAATTGGTCCTGAGCATCCCACGCGATGAAGGCATGGTTGGGGATGATCTGCTGCGTCTTGACGCCCTCCTTGTTCACCTCCTCCATCGAGATGGTTTTCGGCGGAGCAACCGCCGTCCTGTCGAGGAAGCCAACCAGCTGGTTCGATCGAAGGGGAGGCATGACCTGTGCCTTCCATAGGAGGAAGTTGTCCCTCCCCAGCTTCTTAGTCACCGCGCCGTGTTGACGAGGATGAGCTCGACATATTGGAAGGGTTTAGCTCTGATACCATATCACGAAACAAGATTTGTTGTGTTTGGCTTAGCCTCTAGGGCTGCCGATCGTTTCATATATATAGTGTTAGGAGATTACAACAACCATCAATCTAGATGGATCGGTACAACAATACTTGGAGTGCAATCCAAGTAACCTACAACTAAACGTGTCAACGTGACAGTACAATAACACGTTTAACACAAACTTCAAACTCAGGTGGGGAGTACATGTTTTTGCGATAGTATAGTGTTGTGTGCGTTTGAAATGTACCAACTTATCAATGCATCTTTCAGTAACGAAAAAATTCTTGGCAGTGGTGAGCTACAATTAACGGTGATGGCACATGTAGTAGTTGAAACTGTACTGATTTCATCAACTTTCTGCTCTGAATTTCATTGTCCTTTTGTTCAGTGCTCTTAATATACCCCACTGTATCCATATACACATAGGTAAATGCCTCTCTTACTGTATATTGGTTAAACAAAGATTGCCCCCTAAAACAGAACATAAGCATTTTTTGTTGGATTGTGGTATTTAGTTTGTGGTGTAATAATTGTAATAGCTGGTCAATCTGATTAGTACATATTGACAGGTGGTTTCTACAGTACCTGGTACTCCTTACAAATGGGTTAAGTTATACTGTGTGAGGTGGGCTATTCTATAGACTTGTACATAAGTTATTTTTTTATCAATGCAATGAAACGCAAAGGTTTTGTCTTTTCACGAAAAAATATAGGTACGTTTCCGAAGAACTTACCTCAGAGCTTGTCCGTCCAAGTACCTTAGGCGCACCTTGATCTGGATCACCGCAATCAGTTTCAGCCTGCATAACAAACAATGATATTTCACCTCATTCACTAGCTCGTAGAAACAAAAATGAAGCTAAAGTAGTATGGCTAGTTACCAAATTATTGAGAAATAACATTTTAAGGCAATGGTAATAACCATGTAATCTAATCACCGAGAATCATGCATAGGTCAATGGTACGAATTGCTATAAATATCGGCTGAGAAATAGTGACACTAAAAGTCAATTGAGAAAGGAGATATAAATGTTTACAGATATTGTCAGATCGAGAGTGAACAATACCTGCAGTGTTGATGATCTAGTAACTAAGGTTTCGATAGTATTTCCCGTTTCGTGGAGCCTGGCTATTATGTCCTTCATACTAACCGGTCTTTTCGCTGGGTTAGACTCGATGCACTGTACCCCTATCTCAGTGCATACTCGTACCTGCTCTTGTTGTATGTCCCTATGTGATTTCTCCAACCTGTCGCTCCAACTTTTAAGTACCTACGAAGATTCTCAAGGAATTAATTAAGGCATTTGCTAATAAAAAGTAGCTATGCGCCATGGTCCATACTAGCAGTGTACTGCCCAGGCCAGTGAGCTTCGTTACCAATATCAACTCATACAGATTGTAGTTTTCCTTGTTCACATTCATCAATTTTAGGATACAGGGAAAAATGTTTTTTTTTTTAAGGATACGTCATGGATAGACGTATCGGTTTCATAGAAGGAAAGGCCGAGGGCCAAGATTACAACGCGGTCGACACGGACGTCGAGGACGCACACCACCCACCGAAAAATACACACTCACACAACGCCCAGCAACGACTAGAGTCAGGAAGCTTTAAGATAGACAAAGTCACCACAGTCCACATATGTCTTGCTATCGTTAAGAAATTTGATTATTTTTAAAGAATCATCTGTATTAATAAAACACATAGCGAATCGAACCTTTGGCTTGACTCCCCTCCTAATCTGAAAATTCTTCGTTTTATTTCTCATATGACTGAATATATATTCTAATGCAATTTTGCTTCTATTTTATCTATACTTTTAGTAGCAATCGCTTGGTCTTATAAGGCCTATCCCAATGCAAGTCTCTTAGCACGGTTTCATAGGCATTTTGTTTATGTGGCACTATAGTTAATAAAGAGAGATAGTGAGGTTGTATCTTACTAGCTAAGATATAACCTTGGCACGTGGCCATAGGCAAAAAAAAAAGACTCTAGGCCAATCAAATGCATGCATGAGCCCAAAATCATTAATTTAGATACAACATCTAAGATAGTACAATGCATTGTACATGTTGTGTCTTAAGTTTTTATTAGACATATGATAACGTGCTAAGAGACGGTGCATTGGGACAGGCCTAAAAGACCACACTTACTTTCTTGCATTATCAGATGTCCATGCTTGACTGGTGCTATGAAAAGTAACTTTTGTCTGATTACCCTTTTGTCCATATGTTTTTCTGTTACTAGATATGGTGAAACTTATATGGAATTACTTCCCGGAAAAGAATGAATTGCATCATGGACCATTTATTCTAAAACTGCCAACACATACAGATGTTAAACACAATATAGTGAGTTGAATCTGCTTTAATGTGATAGTATGATGAAATTTTCATTGTTAAATATGAAAAAATGTGGTAATAATATTACATGTAGTAAAAAAATTATATCGTGTAGTTAACTAAAAAGAAAACGATATCAAGTAAGAGTAAAAAAATAATGAAATAAAAATAAATCCTTCATCGAAGGAATGTGACATAAAGTGTTCTTACATGTTCAACATCCTCATACCCGTTCTTTCCGGTTAGTATCTCCATAATAATTACACCAAGACTGTATACGTCAAACTGGTGTGTGCTTTCACGGCTACCATATTCTGGCGCCAAATACCCCCTTCATAAAATACATATCGATCCAATCGGTTAATTAGCAAAAGGAGTTCAATATATATCATAGCATATAATAATATGATTTTGAGATACTTAGATAGCTCACATTGTTCCAAATATTTTTGTTGTAATAGCGCGACTCTGGTTTTCCTCAAAACACCGTGATAGGCCAAAATCGGTAATTTTCGGAACCATATTACCATCCAACAAAATATTTGGAGGTTTAAGATCCAAGTGAAGAATTCGATTTTGATGGAGATAATGTAGCCCGTCGCAAATTCCATTAATTATTTTGTAGCGCGTTCTCCAGTTGAGTCCACAAGATGCATCTGTTGGGGAGAGGAGAAATGGAGCTTTAGTATCGTTTCACGTATGTGTAGACCTCAATATTTGAATGGCAGATAGTATACCACACGGTAGTATTATACCTGTGATTACTGGAACCATATAATATTTAATAAAGAAAAATGTGCAAATAAACTTTAAGATCCTACCTGTTATATTTTTCTATAAAGGGAGTTTTTATTACTTACAAAAGTTTCCTACCTGTTATATATTTATCGAGAGTTCCGTGAGGTAGGTATTCAAAGCAGAGCAATCTTTGTTGCACATCTGCCATGACAAATTTTCCATCACAGCTGTCAACTATTCCTTGTGTGTCAAGACAATAACCAATAAATCGTACCACATTCTTGTGCTTCACTTTGATGAGACTTTCAATCTCTCGCTGAAATTGTTTTTCGTACATATATGTGTGAGATAGCTTCTTGACAGCTATGGCCTCCCCGTTGTCAAGCATTCCCTACATTTGGCAACAAGGCTGGTATCAACTAAAATCTATGGATCAACTGTGGTAAAACCATGACAGTTGAGAATTGTCATACCTTATAGACAACTGCAAACCCTCCTCTACCAATTACATGCTCCTCAGAAAAACAACTGGTGATTTCTTCTAGGAGTGATAATGGAAGGGCCTTCGGCACTGCATTTTCATCGCATAGCATGAGCTCCAGCTCACTTTTTGTAGGCGTTGATTGGCGATCCATTTACAGTTACAAGACACAATATCCTAAAAAAGTGAAAACAGGAGTAACCCATGAAATCATTGTTAGTGCATATATAAACTGCGTACTCGGCAGTAAAATCGTTGTAAGTGACCAGAAAATTGTCCAAAGGTAAATTGAATAACAACAATTTGCGCACAAGAGCCTTAACACACAGATCTCCCTTAAATGTACGAGTAGAAATTAGAGAAGACTGCAGGATCAACATTTAAATCGTTAAAGTGATCTGCAGACTACTGATAAACCAAAACAAATGAATGAAACTATCTAACTACAAAATTAGTTTTTTCTACTTTCGAATTAAAGCCACCCATTATTGGAAAAAGTCAACTCACACGCAGACTGAAGAACTAAGCTCGTGGATGCTTGCTGAATCGAAAAGGTCCCAAATTTGCTCTGTGCGACCCTTCAAAAAAGCATTTGCTCTGTGCAAAAGGATAAAACACCTATGCTTGAACCTCCGGGGCGATCCAAGGGAAATCGGGAGCAGAGTGAGTAGAATTGTCTTCCAACCTGTCTCGTCAGCAGATGCAGAAACTTACGAGTAGCTAAAGCCTCCCCACCGATAGAATCAGAGTGCTTAACAAAACTGCAATCAGCAGTGAACTAGTTCATCAGAGCATAGCAGATATTTACTCACCAGGTTGAGCAGTCGACCGCCGTGAAGAGCACTCGGCTGGCTAATGAAGACCTGGATGCCAAAGTCAGGAGTCGGGCCATGAGAGTTGCAATTTGATCCCCCAGTCCTCGCCCACACTCCGTTTCCGAATAAGACAAAAATTCTCACCCACCCAAAGAGACTCGATTACGATGTTTTGCAATAATAATGGTACTAGAATAAGATTCTTTTTTGCTTGTGGTCCAGCAAGCGCGCGCGCTCCCAGTTCATGCGCCCACCTCACTTCAATCGTATACCGCTTGAGGTCTTTGGACCCAACTAAGAGCAACTCGTGTCCGTAAACTGAAAGCTGAGCCTTTTCCTCAATTCAACCTCCCGCGAAGGTGTGCGTCGTAGCAGCGCCTGTAAATTAGAACTGGAAATTCACATTTCATAGATAAGGAGGGAATATAGACGGATGAACTCGCTGATCCCCGCCAGATTTGCAGAATACACACTAGGGTTAATTAAATGCGCGATGAACTAGGGTTCATCGCCGCACCTACAACTAGTAGGGCCAAAATGCCCGGCTTCTACTTCGCCAGGAGTTCTTCTTCTTCGTGCCGCCACGCCGTCCTCAGCCCTCCCCGCTTGAGTCGCTAGAGGAGCAGCTGGAGGAGGCGGCTGGCTGGAACTGGGCCGCTGCAATGGCCTCCCACTCCCGCTTCTTCGCCTGCGTCTCCTCGTCCGCGTGGAGGCCGCGCTGGAGCTGACGGTCGTTGAAGTCGTCGACGTGCGCCTGTTAGCGGCGTTGTCGAATCGCCTGGCGGTGCGCGTGACGGAGGCTCCTCTAGACCCCGAGCTGGAGGAGGTCCTCGTCGGTCTCCACGAACTGGAGAGGGTCGTCCTCGTCGCACTGTCCTCCGCCAGGACGCCTGCTAGTGTCGCCAGTGAACGGGGGACGACGTCGTACTAGGCCGGTGGAAGGCCCCCCAACCACGCGCTGGGGACAACTGCCTGTGGATGAGGCCGTTCTCGTCGACGCGAGGCACGGCCTCACCCACGGTGGCCGTGGGTGGTGCACGACGAGGAGGGGACGCAATCCTGCCATTGGAGGCGCCAGCGTTATTGGCATGTGGCTCCATTGTGCGGGGAGGCGGCGGTGGGGGAGATCTAGCTACGATCTACTTTAATCGCTCGCCGGTGGGGGTAGGGGCGGCGAGAAATCGCGGCGGAGGCGGCTAGGGTTCGGGAGGGGGTTGGACCCGAAAACGGCTCGTGGTGCCGAATAAGTAGTGGCTGGGAGGGGGATTGGGGGGTCCGCTATCGCGTTTTCAGGCCGGGCCGAGTATTCGGGCTTCTCCTATGGCCTCGGAACTGCACGCAACCCCTAAAAGCGCCGGAATTTTTCAGTTCCGGTCATTTTAGGGGTACTGCTAGAGTTGCTCTAACAAGACATGCGGCCATGATACTCTGTCATTTCGTTCTTCGGGACACGTTATATTCGATCATAATGTAAAAGAAAAAGGACAACAAGTTGATCGGCGGGCCATGATAGTATGTCCTTTGGTTCTTCAAGGATAACAATTCTATCATCAGCTCTGCTCCAATGGTGTCTCTACCGTTGGTTCTACCAAGCTGCTATGTCAAATGTGTTGAATATATGAGCAAATTTATTATTAGATTTAATTTAGAAGTAAGAAAGATAAAAAATAAAACAAACCAATCGTATTGTACATACTAGATATGCAATTGCTAGTACTACGAGACCATTGACGATCCTAGTAGTCATAAGAACACCAGGGAATAACCATCACAGAGTTCCGGTAGCGGCGACATAGGTGTTTGAGTCGGTCGGAGGAGCCATGGATTCGTACGCTCGGTGCAGTAGTCAATAGAGTCGTGCGAGCAGTCACGTAAGTGCGCTCCCCCAAAACCGTATTGTGTGTTATGATAAATAATATCAAGAGACACAGTGGAGATGGCGGCGTGATTTCTCGATTTGCGGTGCATGCCGAGAAGCAGGATTGAGAAGAAGCAACATAGGGCGTGTTTGGTCGCCCACCAAGTCCTCAGCCGCTGGGTGCAAAAATCCCCAGCCCGCCTTCCTGCATGCGCACGAACCTTAAAGCACTCTCGGCCAGGTCCGAGAGGAACGCCCGAATCGGCCGTTTCTTCAGAACCATCCTCCCCTCAGGCAAAATTGGGAAACGCGGAGCCGAGCTCGTGCGACCTTGCAAATGGCGCTCGGCCGCCCACGCAAGCGAAATGGTGGCGGGAGAAATTTCGCTCACTGCCCTGTATTTCCCCCCCCCCCCCCCATTTCACCCCTCACGGCTCACCGCTCACACTCCCGCCACCATTTTCCCCCTCTTCGAGCTCGGCTCCATCGGAAGCCGCGGATCTTCATTGAGCATTAGGTAAGCAACGACATCTGCTACATCGGCGGACATCGGTGGACGGTGTGCGGTAGCGACCATCTGTAACCTTCTCTCCGAGTTGAGAGCGGCCGATACCGGCACCATAGCTGTAAGTACTCTCGAGGTCGAACCATAGGTCTTGTAGATTAGATCTGTGCGTATGGAGTAGATCTTGGGTCTATGAACTAGTATGAGCAAGAGTTAGCACATCAATTTACTCTATCATGTCATAGATTTAGCGCAGTAATTTGTAGCTTCATTCTGGTTGTTTGTCGGTGATGGTTTTTAGTCTGTTGTTGCTCATAGCTAGATGAGTACTACCTGTGTACGTAGTGTAACGTACCGCTGTAGGACATGAGTCTCGACGAATTTGCACAACCCCGGAGTCTGATAGCCAGTTTGCTCTCTCATATGTCCCGGACACGCAGCTGGTTATCGATGTGTCAGATACCCAAGATGCAGACATGTTTGAGGTGCCTAGACTCACTTCACAGCTGGTCGAGACATCCGATCTTGTCAGTGAGAGGGCCTTGAGGCATGCGGCTGCAAAAGAGAAGAAGAACAAGATGGGGACGACCTTGAAGTGGCCTCCATTTATGTTCACCTTTGTGTTGAACAAGATGTGCGACATCGTCGCCTCCGGGGCAAGAACTGACAAGGGGTTTAAGTGTAGGAAAACGTGGTAGACTACACTAGAGAAAATCAAAATTTCTACAGCGTCAACCAAGATTCGCTGCAAGATATAGATCACGAGATTACCACTAGACGCGTTGTGCCGATCTCGGTGAAGCGGATCGGGGCTGGGTAGTCGTACGAATCCTCCGGATCTCGTCTCTTCCACGAAAAGCTCCTCTTGGCGGCTCATCCAAGTGCTACAGATGCAACACCTATATCGGTATCCACACGTGCGGCGTGGAAGTACCGCTCGCCAGACTGCTAGGTCCGCGTGGGCGGTAGGGGCGTGGAGAGACGGTGGATGCGGTGGAATGTGGTGCAGAACTAGCAACTCTAAAACACACAATCTCCTCTCCTTTATATAGACGTCCCCATAATGGGACGCCACTGAACAACCAACTCTAGAGTCTATTTCCGGCCCATTTTGGGTCCAATTCGAATTCTGCCTCTTCTACCTTAAGTGTGTGACCCTATAGGTTTACACACGTTTAGAAATGACACGAGTACACCTACTCGCACAATAGTTGGTAGCGGCTTCGAGAAAACGTGCCAAATCTCAAACGCGCATAAAGATCACATGAGACAAACCATCACATGTTTATGTTATTCATTTTGCCTTGTGATATTTGATCATGCTCCTAGCTGATCACTCTTTCTCAATCCTGTGAATCAGAATCCCTTACTAGGTTAACTATTAACCTTATTTAGCATGGCCATGTATTTCTGGATCCGATTAATCGAGGGGCCCAGAGAAATATCTCTCTCATGAAGATAGGGACAAATCCCATCTTGACTAACTATGCCTTGAACCATGCTCCATGACAACACGAGAGAAGGTCAATGCTACCTTCTCTAGATGTCTTATTCTTCTCATATTCAAAATATGGAGCAATAGCTAGAATTATTTGAATAGATTTACGCAACACTACAGGAGAGAAGGTCTCGTCGTAGTCAACTCCTTGAACTTTCCAAAAACCTTTTACGACAAGTCGAGCTATATGGACATGAACATTTCCGTACATATCAATCTTTCTCTTATATATCCATTTGCACTCTATGGTCTTATGACCATCAGGTAGATCAACCAAGTTCCAAACTTGATTGTCACGTATAGAATCTATTTTGGATCTTATGGCACTTTGCCATTTCTCAGAGTCTGGGTCCATCATTGCTTCCACATAGGTCGTAGGCTCATCATTGTCTAGCAATAATATTTCCCGCGCATCATTGTCTAACAATAGTATCACCCGCGAGTTATGAAGCCTTTTCGACCTTCGTGGTGGTGCTGCTTGATACGTCGAAAATGTATCTCCTTTTCCGAACACTTTTCCTATTGGTTGCCTCTAAACTTGTGTGTTTTGAATGCAACTAACACGTACTAACACTGTTTTCAGCAGAATTACTTTGGTGTCTCGTTTTTGTGCAGAAAAATCAACTTTCGGGAAATTGCCCAGAAAAGACCCCATTGGCCCTAAAACACCTGAAGACCACGGGAGCCAGAAGGAGACCCGGAGAGGGGCCAGGAGGTGGCCAACCCACCCCCCGGCGCGCCCCCTAGGCCGCGCCAGCAGGTGGTGTGGGCCACTCCCACACCCCATCGGTCTCCCCTTCCGACTACAAATAGCCTTCAACCCTAAAAGACGAGGGGGTTCGATAGTTTTCCAGAAAGAAGTCCGTAGCTCCGCCGCCACCCCGAACCTCGATCCGGGGATTAGAAGTTCCTATTCTGGCACCCTGCCGGGACGGGGAAATGGAGGAGATCATCGCCATCGTCATCACCAACGCCTCTCCATCGACCATCCATGTTTCCCCCATCCATGTGTGAGTAATTCCCCGCTGTAGGCTGAACGGGGTGGTAGCGATTGGATGAGATCGTTCATGTAATAATGATGTGATTGTTAGGGCATAGTGCCTAGTATCTTCTAATAGTGCTATTGACATTGTTGCAACTCGTTATACTTAATGCTTGCCACTTTGGGACCGAGTGTCATGATCTCAAATCTGAACATATTATTGAATCACGATGATAATTATTGTTTCTTGATCATACCTGCAAGTTGTTTACACATATTTTTGTCCGGAACCCGAGGCCCCAAAGTGACAGAAATTGGGACAACCGGAGGGGATGGTTGTGATGTGAGGATCACATGTGTTCACTGAGTGTTAATGCTTTGCTCCGGTGTTCTATTAAAAGGAACACCTTAATTACCAGTAGTTCCCTTGAGGCCCCGCTAAAAACGGGCTGGTAGGACAAAAGATGTTGTGCAAGTTCTCATTGCGAGCACGTACGACTATTTACGGAACACATGCCCATGGTTACTTAGTGCTTGGATGCTTTATCTTATTTATCTGCAATGCCCATGTCTTGATTATTATATGAACTATCTTATCCATGCAATGCCCGTTCATCCATCCCTATGCCGACAATATTTAATCCCGCTGTTTACTTCAAACACCACTGCTGCTGTTTTCAATCCACTGCTGCTATTATTTCACTACTACTGCTACTATAAAACTGTTACTACTGATAAACCACTGCGAACAAAAGTACTTTCAGGTGCAGGTGAATTGACAACTCACTTGTTAAGGATCACAAATATCCTTTGGCTCCCCTTGTGTCAAATCAATAAATTTGGGGTTTACTTCCCTCGAAGACTGTTGCGACCCCCTATACTTGTGGGTCATCAAGACTATTTTCTGGCGCCTTTGCCGGGGAGCATAGCTTTATTTGTGAGCTCACCGGAGAGTATTATTATCTACTTCCATCATTCATTATGGGTAGGACTCGTGATGGAAATTTTCCTATATTACCATCCACTACAAGAAGAGGTACAACTCTGAATACCTTTGTTGCTCCTGATTCACCGTCTGCTATGAGTAAGATTCTTACACCACCACATGCTACACATGCTACTTCTGCTGAATCTGAAAATACTTCTGATACTTTTGATGATGCTTATACTGTGCTTGATGAGAGTGGTTCTCTCGGTCCTTTCTTAGATGCTACTTGCTAAAGCTAAAAATATTGCAAACACTGAAACTCCTGATAAAAATCATGTTACTCCTGCTGCTTCACCTGAGCTTATAGAGAACCGTAGTGATGATTTTGATGATTCCTATATTAATCTTAATGATGATCTTATTGATGATATACATTCTATGAAGGAAAAAGATGTTGTTATGAGTCTTATTGAAAGTCGTGCTGTTAAATATAAATTATCTCCTGATGCTAAGTTTGCCACCTCTCATACTAATATTAGGGATAAGGATTATGATTTCTCTCTTGATTTATCTTATATATCTATTGTTGAGAAAGAAACTTTTTGTGGTACTGAAAATGAAAGTGCTATGAAACATATGAATGAGCTCTCCTCTTTGAGTAGTTTATTCTCTGATGATCTTAAGAAACATATCTACTTTGTTGCTAAAATATTCCCTTTCTCATTAAAAGATGGAGCTAAAACTTGCTTTAACAATTTGTCTCCGGGATCTATTTATAGTCCTATTGGTTTGGTTAATGTTTTCTTTCAGAAATATTTTCCTGCTAGTGCTCAACATGTTGCTTTACAAAATATATTTAACTTCAAGCAATTGGAAGGAGAGAAACTGCCTATATCTTAAGCAAGGTTTTGTTCTTTAGTTAGGGCTACACCTGGGCATAAGCTAGAAAATAATAAACTTCTTGATATATTCTATAATGGACTAACTGTTGAATCTAGGACATACCTGAATAGTTGTGTCGGTTGTGTTTTCAGGCAAAGAACTCAAGAAGAAGCTAAGGAATTAATGGCTAAAATAAGCCAAAATCATGATGATTGTACTATGGTTGAGCCTGAGCCGACTCCTACTCCAGTATCAACACCAACACCAACACCCAAGAAAAGGGGAATGATTGAATTAGATGATGAAGTGATGAGAGAAGCCAAGAAATCTCTTAAAGAGAGGGGTATTAAATCTGAAGATGTGAAGAATCTTCCACCTATAGAAGAATTATGTAAGCCAATCCCTCGCTCATCCACCATTGAGGTACACTCTCTCCAATATTTTTATAGTAGAGATATTCCCTATGACAAACCTCCTGATCAATGTTTAGATGAATTTGATAATTATGTTATCAAGCAAGATAATTTTAATATGAGAGTGCAAAATCACCTAATGGAAAACTCTAGAGCTATTGATAATTCGCATGGTATTATAGAAAGAACCTCTAATGATGTTAAAATGCTTGTTAAACATTTTCAAATGGTTCAAACTCAAATTGATCAACTTGCTAAAGTGCAAAAAGATTTGCTAGTTAATGGTTCTAAAGAAAAACATGCTTATGAAATAAGAACTAGAAGTGGTATCGCTACATAATATCCTTTATATCCTGAGGGACATCTTAAAAGAATTGAACAAGATTCTCAGCAAACTAAAAATAATATTATTCATACTAAGAAGAAAAAGAAGAAGAAACATAAAAGTGATGTAGAATCCTCTGAACTTGTTAAAGATCGTAATAGTATATCTATCTCTGATGCTGAAACTGAAAGTGGTAATGATAAAAGTGAAGCTTCTGATAAAGAAGAACTTGTAGATGAACCTGAAAAGCAAACTAAAACTGCAAAGTACACCAAGGAAGATTTCATTGCTAATAAACATGGTAATGAGAGAGAACCTTGGTTGGAAAAACCAATGCCTTTTCCTAATAAGAAACACAAATCTACGGAAGAAGAACACTATAAAAAAAATTGTGAATGGATGAAACCTTTGTTCTTGCAAATTCCTTTAACTAATGCTATTAAATTGCCTCCTTATGCAAAATATATGAAAGATATTGTCTCTAACAAAAGGAAGATTCCTAATGAGGAAATTTCCACTATGCTTGCTAATTACTCTTTTAATGGCAAGGTTCCTGAGAAGCTTGGAGATCCTGGTATACCAACTATTTCCTGTTCTATTAAAAATAATTATGTTAGAACTGCTTTGTGTGATTTAGGAGCTGGAGTTAGTGTCATGCCTTTTACTCTCTATAAAAGACTCCTAGAAAAATTGATACCAACTGATATATCTTTGCACATGGCTGATAAATCCACTGCTATTCCTGTGGGTATATGTGAGGATGTTCTGATATTAACTGACTTTGTTGTGTTGGAAATGCCTAAAGATGATAATAGTCTATTATTCTTGGAAGACATTTTCTTAATACTGCAGGGGCTGTTATTGATTGCAATCAAGGAAAAGTTACTTTTAATGTTAATGATAAAGAGCACACTGTTTATTTTCCCAAGAAGATTGATAGAAAATATGGTCTAAATTCCATTAAAAATATTGAGACCATCAAGATTTGAGAATTTTATTGTCCTATTCCAAAGACACCCAAAGAATATGAAATTATTATGATTGGGAATATGTCTATCAAGGTTGAAGTACCATAATTATTTAGTGTGAAACAAAGTTTTGTTTCATATAAAATTATTTTGGTAGCAAGACTTGATCACCCTTGTTAACAAAATGATTTTAAATGAAGTGGGCAATGTTTTCACTATGTTTTCACCTTCCCCATTATGTTTTCACCATGTTTACTTCTGTTTTGCTACTTGAGTACAATCATGTTTTCCACCATCCTTATGTCTTTTTCCTGATGTTTTCACCCTGATTACTGAGGTTATGCATGTTTTCACCACCCATAATTTTGTTTTCACCACTACCACCTTTGTTTTCTTTGGATATTCTTTCATTAGAGTGTCATAGAACCTCTGTAGTGCTGTTTTTGGTTTTATTTTCCACCTTTTCACTTTCGTTTTCCTGGTTTTTATTAATTATTAAAATTCTGGAAATACCTCAAAATAATGTTTCTCGAAAAATTCCAGAAAAATTATAATAATTTTTTACGTCAAAAATTAGACAAAAAGCCACCTGGGAGGCCCCAGGGGGACCCACCTGTCAGGCACACCACAGGGTGGCGCGGCCAGCCCCCTGGTGGCGCCAGCACATGGTGTGGGCCCCCCTGGCCCTCCACTTACTCTCTCCACTGCCCAAGTCTTCTCTCTCACCTCCCAAACCGAAAAACATTTCCTGGAACCCGTGTTCTTGATGTTCTTCCTCTAGATTTTCAATCTCCTTCTTCATCCCATCATTTGTGTTGATATTTGGTGTGTTTGATCTCAGGTATGTGACTCCTCCGATGGTCCAAGTAGAATTTTGTTTAGTGAATTATTTCTTGAGTATTTTAGTACTGTAGGTGACATCCTATGTGAGTTTGCATGCTTGATTTGAGTAGAAATAATATATTTTTGATGTATCTTTAGCTCTCATATAAGTCCCTATGGTAGTTTCCACCTTATGGTTGTTCGAAATTAATTTTTGTGATGATTGTTGAAAAATTTCAGAGATGGAGCACAATGTTCATCAACTAAACCAGCAAGATTTCGAGTTGCATGAGGTCATGCTCGTGCACCGTGAAGAGAGGTTATTCCCATCAATCTATCCGTGTCAGGAATTCATGAGGATTACGGAAATTTCGCAAGATTTTAACACTCTAGTGCATAATGCAGGCTTGGACCGTTTCATTGAGGATGAGCCTATCCAATATGTGAAACTAACTATGTCTGTGGTGTAGGATTTTCGTTTTAAATGGTTCCCAACTAACCCAATGGTCCACTACAAAATTTACAATAAAGCTGTGAGCCTGCCTTTCAGTGATTTTTGTGCAGCTATTAAGGTACCAGAGTGGGGCTGTTGTGAGAAGATAAGTGGGCAGCCTAAACCACTACTGGATTTATATGAAGAGATTTGCCAAGGCAGAAGCTTCACAGGGGAGAGTGGTAAAATTCGTGAAATTCAACTCCCTAGCATTCGATACTTTGCCTACTTTATTTCTAAGTGTGTGTTGTCTAGAAAAAGTGCCAACAAGCTATATGTCTATGATTTGGCATTTATTGCAGCTGCCTTAAGATGTGATAGGTATTACAAATTTGGCGCTTTGATTTCTTACCATCTCTCACATAACCGTGAGAAGGGCGGAGTTTGTGGAGGTCTTATTGCCTCGCACTTGCTAGCTTTGCATGGTTTGGAGCCGCACCCTCTAGACTTGTAGTTTCCTATAGAGAGGCTTGATCTTGTTTCCATGGTTCAACATAAGTTTCTTGCTACCCATGCTCATTTACATAATCTATCTTTTTAATTAACTTTCTCCAAACGATCTGGGTGGAGAGTTGTTAAAACTTTTAGGGAAGTACTTTTTCCTGCACCTCTTTTGTTTAATCTTAATAACATGAAAGGATGGGAACTTTCTGAGAGCGAGCTGGACGCATACCTTGAGCATCACCCCCAGCAAGGGGAGGATGCCGACGAGGGGGACGATGGTGATTTCGTCCAACGCTATGACACCACGAGGATCCCATACCAGCACCCCGGTTATGAATATGCGCCAGCTGTTTCATCTTCTTCTTGGGTGCCCGAGTACGGCCATGCGAGGGATGACCCACCGCAGTGGGGATATTTCCCGCGCTTTGATTGATCTCCACTTAGGCCAAAAGCCTAAGCTTGGGGGGGAGGTATACCGACATCACGCTCATTTATATATCATGTTTGGTCGGTTCTTTATATATCCATGTTTTTCATTTCTTTTGTTTGTTTTCGTTTTCTTTCGTTTCTTTCATTTCTCTTTGTTTTATTGTTTTGTTTTTGCTTTCCAAAACACAAAAATACGAAAAATATTTCTTTTGTTTCTCTTTGTTTTCTTCTTTTGTTACTTTAGTTGGTTTGCTTTATCCTTTAAGTTGTAGTTTAATATTCAAAAATCTAAAAATATTTTGCTTTGTTTGCTTGTTCTCTTTCTGTTCATGCTTTAATTGAAAAACCCAAAAATATTTGTTGTTCTTCTTTGGTTTTGTACAGTTTGCTGTAGAGTTCAACAGTCGTCCGTGACTCCATTGGAGCTTGGTTTTCATTATATATTAGCCACAAGTGAAGAGCAATAACGACGATCTCTGACAATTTAAGTTGTGGTGAGAGGCTGGTATGAACTCTATTTTCTTTCATTTTTGTACATATATCCATCTATGTGAGCATGCTTAGTTTGTTCGCATAAGATATATGTGACTTAATGGCTGCTTAATAGTTCGTGCTCTCTCATGTTTTGTTCCAATTTATTAATGGTAAATGACATGTCATATAAATATTTGTTTGCATTGTTCTATTCGTAGAAGGACATGACATTGTGGTAGACTCCTCTGACTGTTTCATTTGAATCGACTTGGCACATGCTCACGCATGCTAAGACTGAAAACAAAACGTCAATAAGCCTCAATGATTTATTTTGCCTCAGAGTTCTAGTATCAATTTTGTGCCTTAGTTAACTTTACTTTGTCGCAAACATGATTATGATAGTTGTTGCTCTCTTGATTGTCGATCCCTGTCTATTTGTTAGCCTTCACCTATACTAAGTATGAGCTCTACTCGTGCATCCAACTCCCAAAAACCAAAGTTTGCCAAATTTGTCCACCATACCTACCTATATTTGGTATTTAACTGCAACTCCAAGTAAATTGCTCATGTGCTACCTTTAAAACCTGCTAAAAATTATTCATGTTTTGTGCCCCTGTTTTAGCTCACGAGGACGTAAATAGAGAATCTTTATCTCACTTGTTGATTCGATTTCACACCCTGGACTAGTGGCTTCATCCGCTTATCCAAATGATAAAAGAGCTGGCAGCAAGGTGCCCAGCCCCAAATTAATACACACAAATTATCTTCACTCTTTTTGCCCCTGATTTATCAGTCAAAGCATAATTGTGTAAACAAAAGAGAAAGATGGATGCCCTTCTACCCAGATGCGTCCTTCACATGGGAGCCGCTCTTGTGAATCCAGTTGGCTTGTGACGTACTGTATTGTATGTTTACCATTCATTGACATAAGCATACACCTCTCTCAAAATGTTTTCAATACCTCTGTTTAAGAAAATAAAAATCTCTAGCACATGAGTGATCCATGCTTCCCTCTGCGAAGGGTCTTTATTTTACTTTTATGCTGAGTCTCCATCATATTCTTTGAGCACTTTCTTGAGAGCACAATGGTCATTCTTATTGTGATGTGTTTGTCCCAAAGCACGGTTGATTGTGTTATAATCTTGACACTTGTATCTTTGATATCTTTACTTCTAGTTTTCCCTTGAACTTCAGAGGTGCCCTGGCATTTATGTTTTGCCCCACACTTAAGGGCAAGCGAGATACCACTTTATTAGACCCTTTTATGAATATTACAATCTTGCAAATAGTTATGCGTCGTATTGTTTATTATTAATATGTTGTTATCTCCTCATGGTTTGCATAGCTATTAAGTGACAGTATCTTGCATGTATCTTATCATGAGCATAATTAACTATTTGATCATATAGTGAGTATATTTACATCATATGAAAGAAATGTGTTCGTAAAAGTCTTTTATCGCACTCATTTGTCACTAAATTGCCTGAGGACAAGCAATACGCTAAGCTTGGGGGGAGTTGATACGTCGAAAACGTATCTCCTTTTCCGAACACTTTTCCTATTGTTTGCCTCTAAACTTGTGTGTTTTGAATGCAACTAACACGGACTAACGTTGTTTTCAGCAGAATTACTTTGGTGTCTCGTTTTTGTGCAGAAAAATCAACTTTCGGGAAATTTCCCAGAAATGACCCATTGGCCCTAAAACACCAGAAGAACCCGGGAGCCAGAAGGAGACTCGGAGAGGGGCCAGGAGGTGGCCAAACCAACCCCCGACGCGCCCCCCTAGGCCGCGCCAGCAGGTGGTGTGGGCCACTCCCGCACCCCCTTGGTCTCCCCTTTCGACTACAAATAGCCTTGAACCCTAAAACACGAGGGGGTTCGATAGTTTTCCAGAAAGAAGTTCGTAGCTCCGCCGCCACCCCGAACCTCGATTCAGGGATCAGAAGTTCCTGTTCTGGCACCCTGCCGGGACGGGGAAGTGGAGGAGATCATCTTCATCGTCATTACCAATGCCTCTCCATCGACCATCCACGTTTCCCCCATCCATGTATGAGTAATTCCCCGCTGTAGGATGTGACGCCCCGGGATCGGGCACTATGCAGATTCCAACATTTCCGCCAAAATCCACATAATAACCGATTCCAGGTTGCCACTTGTGATAACATTACAACAGTTCACGAATAATCCACAACAACAACAGAAGAGGTATATACAAGACGACTCAAACAAGGCAAGGATACAAATGACACAACACAAAGATCCAAATAACAGCGGAAGAAACAACATAGTGTCCGACTACGGACAAGATACAAATTGGACTAAGAGTCCTGAAGATAACCGATGGCGTCCAATCCCTGCCCAGGCCAAGCCGGAGGGATTCCCAAGCTAACGTCGTCAGACTTCAAACCTGTTGACTGCAATGTGGAATATGCAGCCACGAAATGGATTCGTGGGTCAGTACGATTAAGTACTGGCAAGTGGATAACCAATACTCACAAGATACCAGCGTAACCAATCATCACAAGATACAAATACTTTGGGTACAACGGAAAGGAAGGGATTGTTGCAAAGAAGCGGCAGCGGGCTGCAATAACTAACTACAGAGACGCGCTACAACATCCGGCTAAAAGAAAGGGATAAGATGGCGCGACAAAACCAACTATAACTACTCACCAAACAATACCCATCCAGTGTTACCCCCTACTAAGGAAGCAACCCAAGGAAACTCACACAGTTGATTAAGGTGACATTCATTATTATGGTGGAGGTAATCTATATTACTAGTCAAGTCATCATCGTTAGGTGTAAGTTGTCTGAGTACTTGTTAGCCAGCACTTTCACCACGTCATCCATAACCGCGGACAACACAGCTTCTCGAGAAGATTTAACCCTGCAGGGATGCACCAATTTGGCCGTACACGTAAGAATGACCCGCCAGATGGAAAGGCCCTTCCACCAAGCGAGGCACTCAACACAACCCAACTCTTCTTCGCATCAAGTCCAAAGAACCCCGTGCAATTGAGCACACGGCTAATCAAGCCCCACGAAGAAAAGGGGACCCTCATAGCACTCTAAGAACGTGTCTCCCTAAATGCCGACTACAAACGTTCCACCCTGGCGCCAAGGGTTCGCACCTGCATAAGCATGCGGGAAATGGAAAACCCGAAATAAATGAGGCGATTTGGACGAGATGCGAATCGAATCAAAGTTGCGGGGGGCGCCCATACTCGCTTCCCACATGTGGTTAGCACTCTCATCATGGATCGGAGGACAAGACCCTTTTCCTAATTAAGTTCGACACTAGCAGGCCTCAAAACCACGCCGGGCCTCCTGCCGGTGCCTTATCATCAAATTATTATTACCCAAAACATTAATATGTTGTTGATTGGATTGAAACCCAACTATCAAACTAAACAGGTGATAAGACGGACAACAAGACTTGAGCGCAAACAACACTAAGCATGCAACTACGACACAAGGGCCAACAGGGTAAACAAACAACAGTTAATAGGAAGTGGAAGGAAGGCTATATCATGGTTGCAAGGTAAACATATAATAGGATCGAGACACAAGCATCGAATCATAAGGCTAGCATAAAGATAACGGAAAGAATCAGTAACAAGTGATGAAAGGCAGCCATAGTGTCGGGGGGTTACCCCCGAGTAGGGTAAAGACAGATGATAAAGGCCGCGTACAGAAGAAAGGTTTGGTCGAGTATCCGACTACCGAGTACTCGCTACCCGGTAGTCTGCTACCCGGTCTCACCTCGAGATGGCCAGATGGAGATATCAATCAGTTTCTACCCTGTCGAGTAGAAACTTTGGCCCGAGTACAATTGGCGGGAACCTTTGGCGGGAAACTACTCGGGCAGGAAGTCAAAAGAGCCGTTCTGACACAGGATCCCGCGTATCCTGGGTCCGTACTTGGCAGCATTCGAACTACTGTTCACGTGGGGACGGCCTGCCTGACAGTGACAGCATGGAAGCAGTCGGTGGCAGGATAAGGGGGGCCTGCTCTGTGACTAGGTACAGTGATACCAGTCTGTCCCCTAGTTTTGCCCAACGACTTTACAGAAGCGGCCAAGACCAACGACCAAAGCTGTCAGGCCGTACTCGGAGAAAGGACATGTGAACACTATGTCGACACTTGTCTAGGATTTGGACGTATCCGGCTGGGCACCGTGTATATAAGGTGCCCCGCCGCCTCCTGCGCGAGGCACGCTGGGAGACATTGAGAGGAAACCCTAGAAACCCTAAGTTCTTGACCTAGCTCTACTCGGGAGCATAGAGAGGCTACTCGGTGAACATCATTCCTTGTACTGTGAGCTACTCGGTGACATATAGCAATACATAGAGAAAGGCAGGAGTAGGGGTTTTACCTCCTCACGAGGGCCCTGAACCTGGGTACATCGTGTTGTTTGTGTTGTGTGGATCTTACCTCACGCGGCTACTCGTCGCGTGATCCCTCCCCGGACACCTCCAGCGTCCATCGTCCCCACATCTTTAGCCATCCCATGGCATCTGCCGTGACACCACCACGACAGTTGGCGCCCACCGTGGGGCAACCAGCGGCGCTGGCTGGAGTTACTGTTCGGACGGGATCTTCATCTGCGGAGCGCGTGGTTTGTGGCCTTGTCCACAGATTCGGCTCCTTCGACTTCGTCACTGACAACGCCGGCTGTTTCGGCGGTAAGGCCATGCCGGAGGGCGGCTCGGTGATCTCCTTCGGCTCGCATCTCGCCTACGTCGCCACCGTCGCCAACGACGCCTACCCCGAGCTGGTGCACGACGCGGAGGATCCTCCCGCGGTTGTTGCTGCTCGTGGAAGGCCTGCATGCAGCTCTGCGTGCTGCGCTGAGGTGATGGTGACGGGCGTGGCGGCAAACGTTGGCGCAGCCGCTACTGGCGCTGCGGCCATCGTCGAGGAGGTTGACGACCCGCCTGCTGGTGGCAGAGATCATCGGCCCTACGAGAAGCAATGCAACTTGCCGCCTTCCACCTCTACGGTCATCCCCGCGTCTGCAGCGCGGACCGGCATGCCCACGCCCACCGACGTCGAGCTCCTAGCCACGCGGGAGCAGCTCGAGCGGCAACGCCAGGAGCTGCTCGCCGAGCAGGCGGAGTTGGAGAAGATCAGATTGGAGCTGAGCCTGGACCAACTCGAGTACAACAAGGCTCACGGCTTCACGCCGGTTGCCAGGAGGCCCAGCAGGGTAGGCGCAACGCGGCGCAACCTAGGCGCCGAGATGGCGACTGTTGCGGAGGAGCCCGCTCAGTCCGCCACCGCGAACACCTTCACAAGGCCAAGGTACAGCACGCCCGCCAAGACGCTGCGGGCTGCGGAGGCTGTGGCTGCCGAGTTGCCGCGCCTAGAGGGAGAGGCGCGTCGCAGGCAGCAGGAGAGGCTAGGCGAACTGGTGTTGGAGGCCGCCAGGCAGAACGAGGAGTTCCGGAAGGCCAACCCGGGAGCTGGAGCTTCGCAAGTGGTTCATTCGCACGCGGCAAGATCTAACGATCAAGCCTCATCTCCGCATCCTAGCCGCGAGAAGAGCCGCAGCGGGCGTACGGGTAGAGACAGGCAAATGCAGGTGTATGACCCGGCTGCTGCCGCGAAACAGGTTGCTGTGCCGCAGCAGCCCGGGCGGGAACACAACGCTGCAAGAGCAGGCTCTCAAGCCCATCAAGCTCAAAGCCGTGTCCGAGAAGCCGCACGTCCGGGTACTTCTCGGCAACCCGCAGCTCCGCCTACTCGGCAGAGGCTACAGCCGCGTCCAGTGGCACCAGTCGTCAACCCGGTGGAGCAGCCCGCAGCTATGCAGCCGGATAGGTATGATGATGGCTACTCGGCTATGGAGATGGCCGGTTATGACATCCATGACCGTGTGGGTGAGCGCGTGTTGGCGCCTGGAGATGCAAGGCACCAGCTGGACCGTATCAGCTTGTCGGCGCGGCTTGAGAGCACGGGTCCTCCCGGCCCCGAGTGCTTTGGCCCGCGCATCATGAACGAGCCGTCCGTGAAGGGCTTCCAGCTCGCAAGAGGCACCAAGAGCTACAATGGTAGCACCAAGCCCGAAGATTGGCTCAATGACTACGTCACCGCAGTCCACATTGCGGGTGGCAACCGGAGATGGGCGGTGCGCTATGTGCCGCAGATGCTAGAGGGTCCAGCTCGTACTTGGCTCAACAACTTGCCCAAGCACAGCATAAACTGCTGGCTGGACTTCTCGGACGCATTCGTCAGCAACTTCACCAGCACCTACAAGAGGCCGAATAGGCCACAGCAGTTGTCGGCCTGCCGGCAGCGAGAAGATGAGACGGACCGCGAGTACCTTACTCGGTGGAGCACCCTGAGGAACACCTGTGAGGGTGTGAATGAGGCACAGGCCATCACTTGGTTTGCGCAAGGTTGCCGGCATGGCAGCATGCTTTGGCAAAGATTGCAGAGGGAGATGCCCAACACCCTGGCCGAGACCATCAAGATCGCGGATCAGTACGCGCTCGGTGATCCTACTCAGCCACTGATGGACTCCTCTGAGCCGAGAAGGAACTTCAACAGCAACAAGCGCAACGAGTTCCGCAACAAGCGCCGAGTAGATACTCGGTATGATCCCGAGGAGGTGAATGCAGTGAACATCGGAGGCGGTGGTGGCCAAAGGCAGAAACCTGCTGGAGCCTACGGGCAGAACCAGAACCAGGGCCAAGGCAACAAGAAACCGTTCCGCACTGCGCAGCCGAGTAGCGGGAACTCCGAGCAGCCGAAGAAGTTTGTCTTCGACGACATGAAGGATGGTCCGTGCAGCTTCCACACTCATCACCCCTCAAGGCCTGCGAACCATACTACTCGGCAGTGCGAATGGTGGGACATAATCAAGAGTGATGGCTTGCCTCCTCCTCCTCCCCTGCCAGCCGCAAATGCTGCTGTTCAGCCTACTCGGGCACCCGCAGCTCGGCCCCCAGTGTATCCGAGAAGGGAGAATGTCAACCAGGTGGCTTTAGGAGCCAACCAGAACTTCAACAATGAGAGATACCGCAACAACAACAACAACTATAACCGCAACAACAACAACAGAGGCAACAACAACTATCAGGGCAACAACAACAATGGCAACAATGGCAACAACGGGGGCAATGGCCCTAACCAATACCAAGAGCACCATGAGAGCTATATGATCTTCACTTCTGAGGCAGTCGACAAGCAGTCACAACACAGGCGGGCCATGGAGGTCAATGCAGTGGTTCCGGCTGTCCCTCACTACATGTATTGGTGCGACCAGGAGATCAGGTGGACTCGGGCAGATCACCCCAAGGTGATGCCCAATCCGGGTACCTATGCTTTGGTGCTGGATCCTACCTTCCTGGGTCCCGAGAAGAATGTGAGGTTCAGCAAAGTGCTGATCGACAACGGCAGCAGCATCAACATTGTGTATAAGGACACACTCGAGAAGCTTGGCCTGGCCGAGAACATGATGCTGCCCAGCAAGACCACTTTCCATGGGATTGTGCCCGGGATCTCGTGCAACCCGATTGGCCGAGTGTGGATTGATGTGCTATTCGGTACTCGGGAGAACTGCCGCACAGAGCGCCTGCAGTTCGAGGTGGTGGATCATCAGAGCCCATATCATGCTCTACTCGGAAGGACTGCTCTGAGCAAGTTCATGGCCTCTACTCATGTGGCTTACCTGAAGATGAAGATCCCTGGGCCAAATGGCATCATCACCATCTCGGGAGATTACAAGAAGTCCATGGAGTGTGCCTCTGCTAGCTCTCAGCTGGCGGAATCAATGGTGATTGCTGCCGAGAAGAAGAAGATGTACGAGGTGGTAGCCATGGCTCAGTCCGCACAAGCTGGCGCACAAGGTGTGCCAAGTACTCAGCATGGTACTGCTTTCCAAGCTGCCAAGGAGACCAAGACTGTTCAGGTTGACCCCGAGTTCCCGGAGCGCGTGGCCATCATTGGTGCCGGGCTGGCCGAGAAATAGGAAAGCGCGCTCATCCACTTCCTCCGTGAGAATCGGGACGTGTTCGCCTGGACCAATGAAGATCTACCAGGAGTCCCGAGGGAGTTGGTTGAGCACTCTTTGCATGTGCGTCCTGACGCCAAGCCCGTGAAGCAGGCCTTGCGCCGTTTCGGGGATGAGAGAAGGAAGGCCATCGGTGATCAAATCACCAAGCTGCTGATCAGTAACTTCATCATGGAGGTGCTGCACCCGGACTGGTTAGCCAACCCGGTCATGGTCGAGAAGAAAAAGGAAGATCCCAAGGCTACCACTGCATGGCGCATGTGCGTCGACTACACCGACTTGAACAAGGCGTGCCCCAAGGATCCTTTCCCGCTACCTCGCATCGATCAGGTGATCGATTCCACTGCCGGTTGTGAACTGTTGTCTTTCATTGATGCCTACTCTGGTTTCCACCAGATCGCACTCAACCCTGCTGATCAAATAAAGACTGCTTTCATTACCCCGTACGGGGCTTATTGCTATCGTGTCATGTGTTTTGGCTTGAGGAATGCGGGTGCAACCTATCAGAGATGCATGCAGAAATGCTTGCATGATCAGCTCGGCAAGAATGTGCAGGTGTACGTAGATGACATTGTCATCAAAACGAATAAAACACATACTCTGCTTGCCGATCTTGAGGAAACCTTTGCTAACCTACGCAAGTACAAAATGAAACTGAATCCGAGTAAGTGTACCTTTGGTGTACCAGCTGGAAAGCTACTCGGTTTTCTTGTTTCTAGTCGGGGCATTGAAGCCAATCCATCTAAGATAAAAGCTATTGAGAGCATGTCTTTGCCGAGATCATTGAAGGATGTGCAGAAATTCACGGGTTGTTTGGCATCTCTGAGCCGTTTCCTGGGCCGAATGGGCGAGAAGGCTCTGCCTCTGTACCAGCTGATGAAGAAAAGCGACAAGTTTGTCTGGACTCCGCAAGCGGATGTGGCATTCAATGAGCTGAAAGCAATGTTGGCTAGTGCTCCTGTCTTGGCTAGTCCGCTACCCAAGGAGCCTATGCTGCTATACATTGCCGCGACTAACCGAGTAGTCAGCGTGGTGATAGTGGTGGAGCGAGAAGAAGAAGGCAAGAGTGTGCAGCGCCCAGTCTACTATCTCAGTGAAGTGCTGTCCAGTTCCAAGCAAAACTACCCGCATTACCAGAAGATGACATATGGTGTGTACCTGGGCGCCAGGAAGCTGAAACATTACTTCCAGGAGCATCCCATCACTGTTGTGAGCTCAGCTCCCATCTCGGACATCATGGGTAACAAGGAGGCGAGTGGCAGAGTAGCAAAGTGGGCAATTGAGCTAGCTGCGTATGCTCCCGCATATACGAGAAGAGAAGCCATCAAGTCTCAGGTGCTGGCAGAATTTCTTGTCGACTGGGCCGAGATGCAATATGAACCTCCTGCTCCAGTCTCAAACTACTGGAAGATGCACTTTGATGGCTCAAAGGTGAAAGAAGGCCTTGGTGCTGGCGTTGTGCTTACATCACCCAAGCGGGATCAGCTCAAGTATGTGTTGCAGATTCATTTCAAGGCATCCAACAACGTAGCCGAGTACGAGGCAGTTGTGCATGGTTTGCGTGTAGCAAAGGAGGTTGGTGTGCAGCGCATTATCTGCTATGGCGACTCGGACCTGGTGGTGCAGCAAGTCTCAGGTACCTGGGATGCCTTGGATGCCAACATGGCGTCGTATCGTTTCCTGGTGCAGTCAATGACTGGGTTTTTCGAAGGCTGTGAGTTCCAGCACATCCACCGAGCAGAAAACGAAGCAGCGGATGAGCTGTCCAAGTTGGGATCTTCTCGGCAGTCTATCCCGGCAGGGATTGCCTTGGAGCATTTGAGGAAGCCGTCCATCAAGCCTTCCCCCAGCTCGGAATCCATCTTTGTTCCCTCTCTGCCGAGTGAAGAATCTGACCCAATGGAGATCGACTGGGAGAGTGCTGCAGGGAACCCGGGGACTGCCACTCCTTACCCGGGGACTGCCACTCCCTACTCGGGGACTGCCGCTCCCTACTCGGGGGCTGCCATTCCCTACTCGGGGACTGCCATTCCTTACTCGGGGACTGCCATTCCTTACTCGGGGACTGCCACTCCTTACTCGGGGACTGCCACTCCTTACCCGGGGACTGCCACTCCTTACTCGGGGACTGCCGTCCTCAACCCAGAAGCTGTTGCATTCATTGAAGAAGTTCTCGCCAATCGATCTGGGCTGCAAAGAAGCGCTCCTACTCCTCCTGTGCAACCACCAGAGCCTGTCCCAATGGAAATGGACGAACCAGTGTTTCCCGTGCGGGAGACACCGAGTTGGGCAATGCCCATATTATCCTTTCTAAGGGACGGTACTTTACCTGAAGATGAGGTGACCGCGAGGCAGATTCAGAGAAGATCCAAGGGCTACGCCTTAGTCCGAGATGTGCTGCACAAGAGAAGTGCCACTGGTGTGCTGCAACGTTGTGTGAGCCCAGAGGAAGGAGAAGAAATCCTGGTGGAGATACATCAAGGAGAATGTGGGCATCATGCCTCTTCTCGGGCCTTAGTCAAGAAAGCTTTTCGGCATGGCTTCTACTGGCTCACTGCATTGCAGCAAGCTGAGGACATTGTGAGGAAGTGCGCCGGCTGCCAGATGTTCGCAAGTAAGATTCACGTGCCAGCATCCGAGTTGAAAACAATTCCTATCACATGGCCGTTTGCTGTTTGGTGCTTGGATATGGTTGGTCCTTTCAAGCCGGCTAAGGGCAATATGACACATATCTTGGTCATGGTGGACAAGTTCACCAAGTGGATCGAGGTGAAGCCTATTCGGAAGTGTGATGGAGTCACAGCTGTGAAGTTCGTGAAAGATGTGATCATGAGATATGGCTACCCACACAGTATCATCACCGACAACGGTACCAACTTTGCAGAGGGGGCAATGGTGCGATTCTGCAGAGATAAGCATATCCGACTAGACGTTGCGTCAGTCGCGCACCCTGCCTCCAATGGGCAAGTTGAGAGAGCAAATGGGATGGTACTGGCAGGCATCAAGCCGAGGCTGATTGAGCCATTGCTGAAAACACCTGGGTGTTGGCTAGAAGAGTTGCCAGCGGTGTTGTGGAGTCTAAGGACTACCCCTAACCGGTCAACCGGCTACACGCCATTCTTCTTGGTATACGGGGCTGAGGCCGTGTTGCCAATAGACTTAGAGCATGACTCCCCCCGAGTAGCCCTCTACACTGAGGTGGAGGCGAGAGAAGCTCGAGAAGACGACGTTGACCTGCTTGAAGAAGCAAGAGAGCTGACTCTGTCACGTTCGGCTGTCTACCAGCAAAACCTGCGGCGCTATCATAGCCGAAAGGTGAACCCAAGGGTTTTCCGAGAAGGAGACATGGTCCTTAGGCTTGTGCAGCGCACAGCCGGGATACACAAGTTGTCTCCTCCATGGGAAGGGCCTTTCATTGTCAGCAAAGCGCTGCACAATGACGCGTACTATCTTGTAGATATGCGCCCATCGCAGGCGAACAGGGCAGATAAAGCTGGAGAGGAAACCAAGCGTCCCTGGAATGTAGCTCTACTTCGTCGTTTTCATTCGTAAGCAAAGATGTGTATGTACTCTTTCATCCGAGTTGAAATTCTACTCTGCAATCTAAAATTGTTCTCGGGGACTGCCCTCGTCCAAAATTGCTCTAAGTGTTTTTACTCGGTTTGTTCCTCTGTCTATTCGGTTGCTTCACTTCAGAACTCAAAAGTGCATTGAGTACTGTGTTTAAACCTACATGCCAACTCTTCGACTTCGCTGCTGTCCGAAACCCGGCTTCATGGCAAGCAAGAGAACAAGCAAAAGGTCAATGAGCACACGAAAATCGCTAAGGAAGAAAAAGTGCAGGAACCGAGTAGATTGTCGGTTACTTTTTGTTCCTCGTTTTCGTCTTCTCGGCTAAATGGTGGGCTGCGTTATCATGATTGTTCTCTAGCGGCTAAGTATTTGCAGCCTTGTTCTTTAATTCTTGTGACTCGAATACCAAACAAGCGACAAGTCGCAGGTAGAGCAGAGATGAAAAGACAGGGTGAATAAGAAAAGCTACTCGGGGACTCGCATGGAAACACAACTCGGCATTGAGCCATTGTCGTTCAAATTGATTAATGTCAACGTAAACTGAGTGGGCATAAAAACTGAGTAGCAAGCGAAAACAAATATTGTCTGATACATATGCTCCCGGCATCCCGGGGATCTGATAAATGTTCAAGTTAAAAAAGTTGCAGGTGGCCTCAGGTTGAGGAGGCAGTGTTCTCGGCGCTGGCATGGGCAGTTACTTCCTCGACGGCTGTCTTGGTAGCAGTTTCTTCAGCGGTGGCTTTCTCGGCAGCTTCTTCGTTGTTGGTGGCGTCCGTTTCCGTCTGTACGGCGGCGGACTCCTCCATCTCAACATCATTCTGGGTGGCCGTCTGCTCGGATGTAGCTGTGGCCACCGAGATGGGGCCTGGAGCCGAAGAGGAGCCAGCGGTGTGGCTAGGAGGTGGCACCGTGTCGTCGAGAGCAGCACCCGAGGAGGTGCCGAAGTTGAGTGGCTCGCTGTCGATGTGGGCATGCTCTTCCTCATCGCTACTCGCGACGACGGTGGCCTTGCCCTTCCCGGCCTTGCCCTTGGGAGATTCGAAGTAGTCCGCAAGTTCTTCCTCATCGTCGTCCTCGTCGTCCTCCAAGTCGGCTTCCTCCTCATCTTCATAATCAGTGTCCGGCTCGGGGGGGCCGTCGATGTAGACCTCCGTCTCGGCATACTCGGCAACTTCATAAGCGATCTGCTTGCGCAAGGCCACGCTAGCGGCATCGTTTTCCCACTTGGAGTTACTGCGCTTCCCGCGGATGCGCTGCATGTCAAGGTTCTCGTACCAAGACGCCATGCAGAGAAGCATCACATCTGCACCAGCACGGGCTGCAGAGGCTCGCCACTTCTTCAGCTCGGCCTTCGCTGCCTCCAGCTTGTGGGCGAGATCCCGCATCTTTCTTGGCTGGGGGTCATGAGGCCAGAACAACCTGTGAAGCTCAAAGCCCACGTGCACCAAGTCGGTTCCAAGACCGACTAGCTGATCGAAGAAGCTTTTGAGCACCAGCAAGACGTCCTCGATCTCAGAACTAGTATCTGCCTCCTCGCCCTTCGAAAGGCGAAGCGCTCGGTTTGTGGCCAGAGTAGGCGCAGATGTGGAATCGAGAGCAGGCCAGATATCTGAAATAGCAAATGGCAACTTCAAAAACCGAGAAGAGAGAGACCGAGAAGAGAGGATGCAGGGAAGAAGAAAACTTACCCCTCAATTGGCGGCACAGCTGCTGCAGCTTGGATTTCCAGGACTCCTCGTTGCCAATACGTTTGTCTTGGATTCCGCGAAGAGTGGTCATCTGAGCGAAGAGATTGGCATTGGTTTTCTTCAGAGTTTCGCATTCAGACTCGAGGGCCCTCTCCTTGGCCTTGAAAGTGGTCTCGGCCTTGGCTTTCTCGGCGATGGCCGCGTCCCTCTCGGCGCCAATCTTCACAGCGTCCTGGAGTGCTTGCTGAAGTCGGAGCTGCAGGGATTCCATCTCGGTGGTGTGGTCCTTCACCAGAGCGATGGTCTGGTCAGACAGCTGTTTCTCCACCTCTGCTGGCTTGATGCAATCTTGGTGCGCCTCAGCAAATGACTTGTGATCTTCTGCGAAGAGATTGATAAGGTTAGCCGAGAAGTAAAACAGGAAACAGACTTAATACAGAACCGAGTAAACAGCAAGCTCACCTTCAAGTCTCTTTATGGTGGCCTCGGCGTCTGCCACAAAAGCACGGCACTTCTCGTGCTCGTCGACTAGGGCTTTCAGGTTAGCTGCAGAGAAGGAAAGGTTAGGGCCAAAGAAAGCAGGAGCGGGCGTAAAAATAAAACGCAGAAACCGCGTAGCTAAAAGGCCTACCCTGCACTTCAGCCAGCTGCTGGCTGCTCTCTTTGGCGTTCTTGCTTGCGGCCTCGGCATCTGCCTTCTCTTTCTCCAGTGCGGTGATGCGCCTCCTGGCGATGGAGTGGTTCCAGAGAAGGATGCGGTACAAGTTGGTCCGCTTGAGAACGGTATCCTGAAAACCGAGAAGAAAATGAGTTAGGCAAAGCAGAGAAGATTTGGCCCGAGTAGGAGGCTACTCGGAGAGTATCCACCTACTCGTCCCAAATCTCGGGGACTGGGAGTGATGGTGAGAAAGAAGAAAGGCGAGTAGAAGAGAAGAAAATTCAACTCGGAAAAGGCCAAAAGACTTACTGCGTAGCTCTGTTCGATATCCTCGGCATTCTTGCGATGCAAGAACATCTTGGCTGCGAGGGTGGCGGTATCGGTGGAGACGGACATGGGCTGGTGTCCCAAGTCGATCTTGTTCCACTCCACGCGGTAGTGGTCGACGGAGCCAAGAGTCAAGCCGTGCCACTTCTCCTCTCCAAGAACAGCGCTGTCCCACTTGGCGCTGATGTAGCCGACAGTGTCCAGTACCTGCTCAAGACCCTTGGAGGTTATTGGCTTGTCTTGGACTCCCCGAGAAGCAATATTGATGGGCTTGTTCTGGGCTGGATCGAAGGGAGGAGTGATCCTGGCTACAGCTTTCCTCCCCTTCTGAATAGCTACAGCTTTATCTTGGGGAGGGAAACCAATGCTATGTTGGTGGCTAACCTCAATCATGTATTCCGGGTAGCAGGGCTGACCAGCAGCGCGAGCGCCCGCAGAGAGCGCAGCAGGAATTGGGCCGGAGTCGCGGATCACGAGTGCTCCGCCTGCAGATGCGCCTTGCTCTCTGGCCCTTTCCTTCCTCTGCTCCTTCTCGATCTTCTGCTTCTCGGGGTCCTCGGGTTTCTTCCCCTCAGTTTTGGCCTTTGCCTTCTCGGCGACTGCTTCCTCGGCAGCTCGCTTCTCGGCTTTCTTCTGTTCAGCCCTGAGCTTCTTCTGCTCGGCCTTGGCTCTCTCAGCAGTTTCTTTCTCGGCTTTGGCCTTCTCGGCGGCCTTCTCCTTGGCCTTGGCCTCCTCAGCAGCCACCTTATCGGCAGCCTCCTTCTCAGAAGGGCCCTTCTCGGAGCAGTAATCCCTCAGAGCATCAAGGGCCCGTTGCCTGGTTACTCGCCCAGGAGGGCTGGGTGTGTTCTTACCCTGTGGCGACAAGGAAGATGTCGGCGGTGTAGGGTCTTGCACAGTTGGTGGCGCTGCAGACCCGTCACCCAGCGCAGTCTCTAGCTGGGCGCTACTCGGAGCGCCGCCTGGCAACGGATAAGCATCCGTGACGGTGGCATCCGCAGCGGCGTTGTCTCCTACTTGCTGCTCGACAGCAAGATTGTCTCGTGCACCAGCCTCTGTGCTGGTTTGCTCTGGTTCTGCTTCAGGCCGCTCGGGGGCGGCAGTGTCTTGCATATCATGGTCTCGGATCTCCTCGGCATTGCTAGCCGGAGGAGAAGGTGGTCTTTCGGGGTGGACGGCAGCGTCCTGAGCTGCCGCTTCGGATCCTGCTCCCTGAGCAGAAGTGATCGGTGCGTTGGTGGCAGCAGCGTGGGCAGTGTTGTCCTCCTCGTCGTCATCGACGTTGATCAGAGGAATTGGGGTTTCCTTGGCTTGGCCGGACGCGCAAGCGGCGTTCACGTCCAGGGGAGCTCTGTGGAAAGAAGAGAAGGGAATCAGGAAGCGGAAGAAAATGGGGAAAATGGTACTGCGCGAGAAGTAAGACGACTGGGAAGGAAGCTTACGCGGTAGTGGAAGAGAGCTGTTTCCTCTTTCTTTTCGTGGTGAGCTTGGTGGGTTTCTTCTTCTCGGGGGTCTCTCCCTCCTCGGCGGGCTTCTTCTTCTTCTTGGCAGGGGGCGCTCGTGCTTCGCCGCCTGTCCGTTTGCGAGTTTCGGGGGGGGCAACCGACAGAGGCTTGACGACAAGGGGCGCATCGCCCTTGTTCTCGTCCTCATCCTCGTCGTCCTCCTCCGCAGCGGCCTCGTCTGAGAAATTCAAGGGAGAAGAAGGAAGAATCAGAAACAGCAACGCAAGAGGTTGATGTTCTTCAGAAACAAACGGGATAAAGATAACAGTACCGTGAGAGCCTTCATCCGACCAAGTGTTGAGGACGTCGCGCTTCTCGGGAACGGGGCTGCTCTGCTCCGCGTCATCAGAGGGAGGTAGATCATCCTCCTCGCGATCCTTGGACCAGTTCTCCTCGAGGACCTCGCTGCTTTCAGTGAGCTGGCGAGTAAGAGTCTGAAAGGCAGAGAAGGATCACGAGTTAGCCGAGTACCAGAATAGAACTCTACTCGGGTAGGCGTGCACCCACGAAGCACACTAAGCCCAGGCTTTTTTCTAAAGTTTCCTACTCGACGAGGCGTGCAAGCACAAAGCACACTAAGCCTAAGGCGATTTAGCTAAGTGTCCTACTCGGTGCACAAGGTGATTGCTAGTCGAGGCGAAAAGATAAGCTATCTACTCGGAAGGCAGAGACGAAAACAGAGTAAGGGAGACGTACCCGTAAGATTGGAGTCCTGCGGCTGAACGGAACGAACCCGTACCGCCACTTCTCGTTGAGGCCGGTCTTCAGAATGTTCCTGGCAAGCCGGGGAACGTCAGCGTCGTCGATCTCGACGGTGGTAGTCCTGGTGCAATCGCGAGGCCCTCCCATGTAACACATGAGGTGGCATCGCTCCTGCAGAGGGAGCACCCCGGCGTTTGATCCAGCACGCCACTGGATCGTCATTCCGGAGGCCATGCGTCTTCAGCCAGCCGAGTTGCGTCTCTATCTCGGTGGCGATCTCGTCGTTGACGGGCTTCTCTTCCAATTCGACCCGAGTGGAGCACGCTTGCTCCAAGGGGGCAGATTGATCCGATCGTCGACGGGGGCTCCATCAGCGGCGGCAACGTTCCTCACGTAGAAGAACGTTTGCTGCCCACATTCGGCAGGAATCCAGCCCTGGATACGGGGGTGGTTCGTGCCGTTCCGCTGCACCATCATGGCACAGCCGGACGTCGGTGGCGCGAGGAACGCCCGCGCTGTCCTTCTTCCCGGCAGATTGTTGGCGGAGGTGGAAGTAGCGGAGCCACGTCTCCACGGTGGGCCTGATGCCGAGAAAAGCCTCGCACACCACGGCGTGGTATGCGAGGAAAACAACTGCATTGGGCGGCAGATGGTGCATCTGCAGCCCGAAGTGGTTCAGGAACTTACGCATGAAGTCCGACGCTGGCAGCCCGAACCCGCGCTCGAAGTGGGACATGAACACCACGCGCTCTCCGTCCCTGGGCTTGGGCACGGTCTCGTCGTCGGGCGCCCGGCACTCCACGCCGGGGGGAACCCTTCTCTCATTCACAAGCCAGGCGAGGTTGGCTTGGGTGATGGAGGAACCGGCCCAGCAGGACTTGGCCATGGTTGCGAGTGGAGGAATCGGAAATCAAATGGGTTTGGTGGAGGAGCGAGTCCGCGGCGGCGCAGAGGCTAGCGCGGCGGCGGAGCGCTCGGTGGCGAAGAAGAACGGGAGGAAGAAGAGGAAATGAGCAGGGAAGGGGAAAAGGAAGTTACCGCGGAGGTATTTATACCCCCTCGGCGAGATTACCGTTACCGCTGCGGAGGTGGGATCGATTGTGGCGTGTGGTGGGTCCTGTGGCCGAATAGAAACGCGCACAAGCGCAGGCCGCGCGCGTAACGGCCGCATTTGATCCCACCTTCAGATCGTGGCCAGTAATTGCGCTTGATGGGACACGACGGCCGGTGGGCCCACGGCGTGAAAACTGGACACGTGGCGTCGTGTCCTGGGCAACCAAACGACAAGGTCGTGGATGCTTGACACGTAGGCAGTGCCTGCGTGAAGGGCTGGATGTTGCTCTGCGCTGCAGAGGCTCAGTTTGCGAAATTTCGCTAAGTCTTTTTACTCGGATACAGAGTAGAAAGCGAGTGCTACTCGGAAAAGAGGAGACTCAAGATACTTTCCAGATAGCTACTCGGAGGACCTACTCGGCATCTTGAGGTTCGATGGGTAAGATGCAAAGGCTGGTTTTAAGCCGGCAGAGCCTAGTGAACAAGTTCGCAAGACTCAACCAGCTTCGGGGACTGCTGTCGGGGGTTACCCCCGAGTAGGGTAAAGACAGATGATAAAGGCCGCGTACAGAAGAAAGGTTTGGTCGAGTATCCGACTACCGAGTACTCGCTACCCGGTAGTCTGCTACCCGGTCTCACCTCGAGATGGCCAGATGGAGATATCAATCAGTTTCTACCCTGTCGAGTAGAAACTTTGGCCCGAGTACAATTGGCGGGAACCTTTGGCGGGAAACTACTCGGGCAGGAAGTCAAAAGAGCCGTTCTGACACAGGATCCCGCGTATCCTGGGTCCGTACTTGGCAGCATTCGAACTACTGTTCACGTGGGGACGGCCTGCCTGACAGTGACAGCATGGAAGCAGTCGGTGGCAGGATAAGGGGGGCCTGCTCTGTGACTAGGTACAGTGATACCAGTCTGTCCCCTAGTTTTGCCCAACGACTTTACAGAAGCGGCCAAGACCAACGACCAAAGCTGTCAGGCCGTACTCGGAGAAAGGACATGTGAACACTATGTCGACACTTGTCTAGGATTTGGACGTATCCGGCTGGGCACCGTGTATATAAGGTGCCCCGCCGCCTCCTGCGCGAGGCACGCTGGGAGACATTGAGAGGAAACCCTAGAAACCCTAAGTTCTTGACCTAGCTCTACTCGGGAGCATAGAGAGGCTACTCGGTGAACATCATTCCTTGTACTGTGAGCTACTCGGTGACATATAGCAATACATAGAGAAAGGCAGGAGTAGGGGTTTTACCTCCTCACGAGGGCCCTGAACCTGGGTACATCGTGTTGTTTGTGTTGTGTGGATCTTACCTCACGCGGCTACTCGTCGCGTGATCCCTCCCCGGACACCTCCAGCGTCCATCGTCCCCACATCTTTAGCCATCCCATGGCATCTGCCGTGACACCACCACGACACATAGGTAGCAAGTGAGTATACTTGCCTGGAATCCAGCAAGTAGAGGTAGCAGAACTTGTCGTTGCTCACATCATCTCAATGTCCTATCAGCGAAGAAGCAATGAACTAGAACAAACACCGGATGCAACAATTACTTCTACGGCAAAATATCCAGCATGATCAAGATATGGATGCATGACGTTTAAGGATGCATCAAAGATAAACTAGTTGACATGGTAAACATATTTAAATGGGCCCATATGAAATTTGGATTGCATACGGTAAAGCCCATGAATTAATGTTGAATTAAATGATCTACAAATAACCATCATGTGAAAGTTGATTAGAATGATGCATGGATGATGAAAACAATAAGAAAACAACAATAGCTTCAGTTTGATATGTTGTTTACCAAGTTTGGAATTTTATTTATTAAGTTATGAACTTTGACATTTTAAATGATTTAAACAAACATTTGTTGTTTTCACCAATTTTAAATGTTCAAAACAGATAACAAAATTTATATTTGGAAAGAACACAAAATGTTAGATGGAATACATATTTCATTTGTTGAATTTGGATTTTAGATGAGCAAGTTATTAAATTGACAATTTTAAATGCATTAATTAAGAAATAGTTGTTTTCAGCAATTTAATTTATTTAAAATAGAAAACAAAGTTTATATTTGGAAATCTTATTCAATTTTGCATGGAAAACATATTTTACATGTTGGAATTGGATTTGAATTGCCCAAGTTATGAATTTTGCAATTTAAAAGGTGTAATTAAAGTATTGAATTATTACTCCAATTTTAATTAGGAAAAACAGTGAACAAATTGCATTGTAAAGGTTGAAAACATGTATAAAATGTTTCAATGAACATTTTGAGCTATTAAACATAATTTTTGGATCATTATTGAATTTATTATGCATTTTTCCATAAGCATTTTTATTCTGCCCCTGTTAGTAAACAGAAGGAAACATGTTCAAATTTACTTCAATTGTGACCAAATAAAATACCACTGTGTAGAGTTTCTTAAGACAAAATTTTAGAGCCCAAGTTTGCTCAAATTGGGTGAACAGAACTCAAGTTATGATTTTCCAAAGTTTCCAATTTTTATTGCATTTTCTGTAATTAATTATTAGTGCAAAATTTATTACAGAAATATGTTGGAACTTTGTGACTAATAGAAAGAGCACAAGATTCTGAATCCATAGAAAATTTAATCGTCGAAATTGGAGCAATTTTCAATTTGTTATGGATTTTACAAATAAAGATTCAGTTCTGTTTTTCTGGAGTTCGAGAAATAAAAGAAAATGGAGGAAAAGGGGGTGGCTTTTGCTTCCAGGGGGACTCGAATCTGGGATCCAGGGGGTGCGCTGAACAGGGCTAGCCACTGGGCTATGCGATCGGTTGTGTTGGATGTGGAGATCGGCCCATTTTGAGGTGGTACTGCGCGGAACAAATCTGAAACTTCAAAATTCAGTTACTGAACTTTGATCGGGGAGGGACGGACGGAACGCGCCGGCGACGGGCCGCTGCTGCCGTGCGTGAGCGTGTGCGTGCAGGGTGCAGGCGAGGTGGTCGTGGTGCTGGTGCGCGGCGCGCTTGTGTGCGTCGGGCTTGTCGTGTGCTTGCACCGCTCGTTACCTGTTCCCGTACTACGTCCATGGCGGCACCGAGAAAGGGCGGATGGCCGCGGCGTCCACGGGAAGCAAACGAGGCGGGAAAGAGCGGGAATGGAAACGGGATGCTCACCGGAGTAGGTTGGGGGTGTCGATCGGGCTCGAGGGCGACCGGCGGTGGCGGCGGCGAGCTCTGAACTTCTCCCCCCACGCCAACAGGAAACAGAGAGGAGAAGCGGGAGAGAGAGGGAAGCGGAGGCGGAGGCAGCTGGAGGGGAAAAGGCTAGGGTTAGGGTTAGGGTTGCCCTAGGGGGTAGATATAGGGCAGGGAGCAGGTGGAGGAGGGCTCTGTTGGAAAGCGACATGAGGGGCACGTCCTCCCCGTGCCTGTACGGACGAGGAAGAAGGGAAGGTGTGGTGGGCTGGGGTCGTAGGTGGGCTGGCCCTTTTGGGCTGGCCTGCCTCCCCCTGCGGTTTTTCCTTTTTTTTTGTAAAGAATGGATGAAAGAAAAGAGGAAATTGGAGGAGTTAAAATGCTCAGAAAATTATGGGGTTAATTTATTTGTGTTTAGAATTGAAAAAGCACAGTTGCAACAATGTTTGTTTTTGAAAATTTCAAACTTGGTTTGAAATTTGAATTTGAGGTGAATTTGAACCAAATTGAAAATTGAGGGAGTTTCAAGTTTCCAAAAATCATGAATTTGATTTCCTTGCACTTGACATTCAAAATGCCCAAGTGTGGAAACTTTTGTTTTTGGAAATTTTGAAAGTTTGTTTGAGTTTTGAATTTATATGACATTTTGGGTGAAAATAAATGCAATGCATATGATGCTTGATGCAATGCAAAAAAAAAAAAAAAAAAACCAAATCCTATTTGGGGGAAATCCCCCGGGTGTTACATAGGATGAAGGGGATGGTAGGGATTAGATGACATCGTTCATGTAATAATGCCGTGATTGTTAGGGCATAGTGCCTAGTATCTTCTATTAGTGCTATTGACATTCTTGCAACTTGTTATGCTTAACGCTTGCCACTTTGGGCCCGAGTGTCATGATCTCAGATCTGAACATGTTATTGAATCACGATGTTAATTATTGTTTGTTGATCATACCTGCTAGTTGTTTGCACATATTGTTGTCCGGAACACGAGGCCCCGAAGTGACAGAAACTGGGACAACCGGAGGGGATGGCTGTGATGTGAGGATCACATGTGTTCACAGAGTGTTAATGCTTTGCTCCGGTGTTCTATTATAAGGAACACCTTAATTACCGGTAGTTCCCTTGAGGCCCCGCTGAAAACAGGCTGGTAGGACAAAAGATGTTGCGCAAGTTCTCCTTTCGAGCACGTACCACTATTTACGGAACACATGCCTATGGTTACTTAATGTTTGGATGCTTTATCTTATTTATCTGCAATGCCCATGTCTTTATTATTATATGAACTATCTTATCCATGCAACGCCCGTTCATCCATCCCTATGCCTATGATGGTGCAGATCTTGCACTCGTTGGGAGACCCCAAGAGGAGGGTGTGATGAGCACAGCGGTAGGAGTTTTCTCCTTAGTTAAGAACCAAGGTTGTCAATCCGGTAGGAGAAAGAGGATCTTCTGAAGGTTGATGCCACTGACGGTGGTGATGGCGCCTCACCGGTGTCAGCAGCAACACGGAACCTTCACACAACACAACCAAAATACTTTGTCCCAACGGTACAGTGAGGTTGTCAATCTCACCGGTCTTGCTGAAAACAAAGATTAGACGTATAGTGTGGAAAATGGTGTATGCTTGCAGTAAGTAAAGAATGTAGGAAATTGTAGTGGTTTGTTTAACAGTGTAAGAAAATGGACCGGGGTTCATAGGTTCACTAGTGGTGTCTCTCCATAAAAGATAGCATGGTGGGTCAACAAATTACAGCTGAGCTATTGACAAATAAAGGTTGCATCGTAGTGCACATTCATGACATGAAGACTACTATGATATCTAGTGCGGGCATTACAACAATATACATAGACCATAATCCAACTGCATCTATGACTAATAATCCACCCTCATGTTATCATCCTAACCCCCTTAGGTATTAAGTTGCAATCAATTAAAATAACTGCATTAAACAAAGTGTGTAATGTAAGCAATGATTGTACACGCGGGCACTCACACCTCTATTTTCTCCCTAGTGGCAACAACACATCCTCCCCCGTCATGTTTTTATCACTCGAGCATAGGCGAAAAGGAGACATGAACCCACTATCGAGCATAAATACTCCCTCTTGGAGTCACTAGCAACTACTTGGCCAGAGCAACCACTAGCAATAGAAAGCATGCAAGATCACAAATAGCATATGCAATAAAGACTATAATCAACTAGGCATAAGTTCAATATTCATCGGATCCCAGCAAACACAACACATAGAATTACGTAAGAACAATCTCAATCATGTTAGCAGCTCATGAGATCTAAACATGGAGGCATATGAGGAGGATACAAACATCTAGCTACTGCTATGGACCCGTAGTCCAAGGATGAACTACTCACGCATCACTCCGGAGGAAGGCATGGTGATGAAGAGGCCTCCGGTGATGATTTCCTCTCCGGCAGGGTGCCGGGAGACAGCTTCTGTACCCCCTGATCTAGGGTTGACGATGACGGCGGTTGTGGATCTTTTTGGGGATTTTTGATCAGGTATCTAGGGTTTTCCATCCGGGGGGAATAAATAGGTGAAAGGGAAGAGGCGGTGGAGCCCTGGGGGGCCCACACCACCTCCTGGCGCGGCCAAGGGGGGCGCCACCCCATGGTGTGGGCCCCCTTGTGCCCCTTTTCGACTCATGTTCGGTCTTATGGATGCTTCCGGGTAAAATAGGCACTTTTGGCTTTGTGGGGTCCAATTCCGAGAATATTTCCAAAACAACTTTTCTGAAATAAAAAACAGCAGAAAACAGGGAACTGGCACTTGGCATCTTGTTAATAGGTTAGTCCCGGAAAACGTGTAAAAATGACATAAAGAAGGGAGAAAACATGTAGCAATTGGCATAATATTATCATGGAGCATCAGAAATTATAGATACGTTGGAGACGTATCAAGCATCCCCAAGCTTAGTTCCTACTCTTCCTCGAGTAGGTAAACGATAAAACAATAATTTATGAGGTGACATGCTACTAACATAATCTTGATCATAAAAATGTAAAGGCATATGTAAGTTGAGATCATATAACTTTTAACACAAATATGATAAATAGAACTTTAGTAATAAAGCAAAGCAATTACTTTTCATCATGAAGAGTATCTCAAATAAAGGATCATGAATAATAATGCAAAGAAAGATAAATGTTTGTTTCAGGTATAGAGAAAGCATGGCAAAGTGATATTTCGCTAGTCCTTAAGAGTGGGGCAAAACATAAATGCCAGGACACCTTCAAATTTCATGAGGAAGACTAGAGCAAATAATTTAAGAACAAACAATATCACATCAGGAAGAAATTATTGATGTTTATGGGACAAATGCACATATAACTCAGAATGGTAAAAATGCTCTCTCAACTTTGCATAAAGTTAGAAGATGGAGACTCAACATAAAAGTAAGAGAAAGGCCCTTCGCGGAGGGAAGCAGGGATCACTCATGTGCTAGAGATTTTTATTTTATTAAACAGAGGTATTAAAAGTTTGACACTCCTCCCATCCATCTTTCACAAACCATGGCTAACCGAATCCTCGGGTGCCTTCCAACAATCACATACCGTGGAGGAGTGTCTATATTTTGGGAGATGTATGATAATGTCAACGAATGGTAAACAGAAAATACAGTACGTCACATGCCAACTAGATTCACAAGAGCGGCTTCCATGTGAAGGACACATCTGGGTAGAAGGGCATCCGTCTTTCTCTTTTGTTTACACAATTATGCTTTGACTGATAAATCAGGGGCAAAAGTAGTGAAGAGATTTTGTGTGTATTAATTTGGGGCTGGGCACCCCACTGCGAGCTCTTCTATCATTTGGATAAGCGGATGAAGCCACTAGTCCAGGGTGTGAAATCCAATCAACAAGTGAGATAAATATTCTCTATTTACGAACACAGGAACACAAAGCAGGAGTTATTTTGAAGGTTTTAAAGGTAACACATGAGAAATTTACTTGGAGTGGCAGTTAAATACCACATGTAGGTAGGTATGGTGGACACAATGGGAAAAAAATTGGTTTTAGGGAGTTGGATGCAAGAGTAGAATTCCATACACAGTACAGGTGGAGGCTAGCAAAAGACTGGGAGTGACAAATCAAGAGAGCATAAGAGCCATAATCATGCATAGCGACATAAACATCATTAATTAAAGCATAAGCGGTATCACAAGTTCAAAAACTAAATGATAATAGAGGCTATTAGTGACTGGTTCATAGTCATAAACATGGTGTGAGCATGCGCCAAGTCAACCAAATAAAACATTCGAAAGAGAATACCATAAATTTATGCTTCAACATGACAAGAACAACTCATGAATCTTCCAATGGAACATTAAACACTCTCAGCTATTTAAGGCTAATCATGCTACTCAATAACCATAAGGCTTTAAAACTAAAATAACATCTAGCATGATATGCAAAAGTTCTAGCCATTGTCTATACAAGCTTCTACTTGCACCATTAAAAATTCTACTTCAAGCAGCAGTTTCTTTTCCCAACAAGCACCATACAAGATATGTTTTAACAAAAATACTCTACATGATACAGCAAGAAAACATGAGAGTACTCACATAACACTACTAAAACTAACAGCTCTGAATAAGAGATGCATGAAAACAAAGGCTAAACGCAGTACTAGCAAAAAGTGAACACTCACAGAACAATAAGAATGAAAACTAGAGTGTTCTAAGCAATGAAAACGGAGCGTGTCTCTCTCCCACACAAGTATGATAAGATCCAACCATAAAATACAGCAAACAAAACCAAACAAACTGAAAAAAATAAAAGATGCTCCAAGTAAAGCACATAAGATGTGACCGGATAAAAATATAGTTTCTCTAGAAGTGACCTGATAATTTGTCGATGAAGAAGGGGATGTCTTGTTCATCCCCAAGCTTAGACGTTTGAGTCTTCTTTGAATTTTATGGGATGTACCACCGGGGAATCCCCAAGCTTAGGCTCTTCACTCTTCTTGATCATGTCATATCATCCTTTTCTCTTGACCCTTGAAAACTTCCTTCACACCAAACTTCTCACAATCTTCATTAGCAACGTTAGTGCAATCGAAATAATAATTTCACATGGTTCAGTTTCAACACAAGCCTAACACTCAAAAATACAATAGATACTGTCACAACTTCTTTTAAAACTCTTTTTATCAAAAGAACACCAAAATAAAGAGATTAAGATGCAAATGCAATTATTGGCAGAAATCTGTCAAACAGGACAACAGGTAAAGATGATTTTTTAGAAAATCTTCTGTTGCTCGAATCAAAAAGTGGTCAACTAAGAAAAATTGCGTATACAGCCCAGGATTACTCATAAATAAACTCAGGTCATTTTGAATTTTCTGTGATTTTATACGGAATAAACAGTGGACAGCAGAAATCTGTTTCCTGCGCAGAAATCCGAAATATAGCCTCAACTTTCCACTAGAGGCTTTACTTGGCTCAACAAAAACACAAAAGAAAAGATACAGCGGGGTTGCTAAGGAAATAGACAACACCCAGGTACACAGAAAACAAAAGAAAACAAAGGAAAACGGGTTGAAAACAGAGAAATAAAATGGGTTGTCTCCCGGTAGCGCTTTTCTTTAACGCCTTTCAGCTAGGCATAGAAAACAACTCAATTATTTTCAAGTGAAGCATTCAAATCAAGATTTGGCATTTCTTTAATAATTCATTGTATTTTATCTAAGTGAGTTTCATAGGATCCTATCTTAGTACTTTTAGGCTTACTATCTTCATCAAATAAATTCTCAGGAACAATCCAATCAAAATTCTTTTCTTGGGCTTCGTGTAGTGCCACCAATTTAAAAGGGATTGGTATTTTATCCTCGTTTTCATTATTAGATTCAGTTTTTCTAGAGCACCAACAATATTTACACATGGGCCAAGCATAATGAAACGATCAAAGACTTTTCTAGCTTCTATAGCAACATCTCCAAATTCTTTAAGCATGGTTTCTAAGATGAAGTTTCTTTTCTCAACACCTTCAATGTTATTCAAGTTGAGGAACATCTGTTGTAATATGGGAGAGAGGTTAAAAAACCTATCTTCTAGCATGTGAACTAAAGAAGTTGCATCAGTCTCGTAATTGGGAGCAAGTTCTACTACGGATTTTTCCTCAAAGTTATCATGCTTACTAACATGATCAAAGAATTCTTTGATAGTGACCTTTCCAAGTATAGAACCACTTCCTACAGGAAAAACTTTCAAGGTAAACTTAGGGAACAACATTATGAAAAATAACAATGTAGTGACAAAAATAACAACTAGAATAAGAACTAATTTTTTGTGTTTTGATATAAAGAAGCAAAACAAGACAAAAATAAAAACAAGACAATAAACAAAATAAAGAGGTTGAGAGTGAGAGAATCCCCTTGCCAGAAGACTTCTTTCTCCCCGGCAACGGCTCCACAAAAAGTCCTTGATGGTGCAGATTTTGCACTCGTTGGGAGACCCCAAGAGGAGGGTGTGATGAGAACAGCGGTAGGAGTTTTCCCCTTAGTTAAGATCAAAGGTTATCAATCCAGTAGGAGAAAGAGGATCTTTGGAAGGTTGATGCCACTGACGGTGGTGATGGCGCCTCACCGGTGAGAGCAACAACGCGGAACCTTCACACAACACAACCAAAATACTTTGTCCCAACGGTACAGTGAGGTTGTCAATCTCACCGGTCTTGCTGAAAACAAAGATTAGACGTATAGTGTGGAAAATGGTGTATGCTTGTAGTAAGTAAAGAAAGAAGGAAATTGTAGTGGATTGTTTAACAGTGCAAGAAAATGGATCGGGGTTCATATTTTCACTTGTGGTGTCTCTCCATAAAAGATAGCATGTTGGGTGAACAAATTACAACTAGGCAATTGACAGATAAAGGTTGCACCGTAGTGCACATTCATGACATGAAGACTACTATGATATTTCGGGCATTACAACAATATACATAGACCGTAATCCAGTTGCATCTATGAGTAATAATCCACCCTCAGGTTATCATCTGAACCCCCTTAGGTATTAAGTTGCAAGCAACAGATAACCGCATTAAACAAAGGATGGAATGTAAGCAATGATTGTAGACGCGGGCACTCACACCGTTGTTTTCTCCCTAGTGGCAACAACACATCCTCCCCCGTCACGTTTCTGTCACTCAAGCACAGGCGAAAAGGAGACATGAACCCACTACCGAGCATAAATACTCCCTCTTGGAGTCAAGAGCAACTACTTGGCCAGAGTAACCACTAGCAATGGAAAGCATGCAAGATCACAAATAGCATATGCAATAAAGACTATAATCAACTCGGCATAAGTTAAATATTCATCGGATCTCGGTCATGTTAGGTAGCTGACGAGATCTAAACATGGAGGCATATGAGGAGGAGACAACCATCTAGCTACTGCTATGGACCCGTAGTCCAAGGATGAACTACTCACGCATCACTCCGGAGGCAGGCATGGTGATGAAGAGGCCTCTGGTGACGATTTCCTCTCCGGGAGGGTGCCGGGAGACAGCTTCAGAACCCCCCTGATATAGGGTTGACGACGAAGACGGCTGTGGAACTTTTCGAGGATTTTTTATCAGGTATCTAGGGTTTTCCATCCGAGGGGAATAAATAGGCGAAAAGGCAGAGGCGGTGGATCCCGGGGGGGCCACACCACCCCCTGGCGCGACCAAGGGGGGGCGCTCCACCCCATGGTGTGGCCCCCCTGGTGCCCCTCTTCGACTCATGTTCGGTCTTATCGATGCTTCTGGGGAAAATAGGCACTTCGGGCTTTGTGGGGTCCAATTCCGAGAATATTTCCAGAACAACTTTTCTGAAATAAAAAAAAAGCAGAAAACAGAGAACTGGCACTTGGCATCTTGTTAATAGGTTAGTCCCGGAAAACGTGTAAACATGACACAAAGAAGGGAGAAAACATGTAGCAATTGGCATAATATTATCATGGAGCATTAGAAATTATAGACACGTTGGATACGTTTCAGCCGACAGTATTTAATCCCGCTGTTTACTTCAAACACTATTGCTGTTGTTTTCATTCCACTGCTGCTATTATTTCATTACTGCTGCTACTATACAAATGTTACTACTGATAAACCACTGCGAACAAAAGTATTTTCAGGTGCTGGTTAATTGACAACTCACTTGTTAAGGCTCACAAATATTCTTTGGCTCCCCTTGTGTCGAATCAATAAATTTGGGTTTTACTTCCCTCGAAGACAATTGTGATCCCCTATACTTGTGGGTCATCAGTGCTTCTCTTGCCACGGGTTCTTCAACTCGTTCTTCCATTATAGCATCACTCATTGAGTCATCCCTAGTAGGCTCATCTTGAACTTCATCAAGCTGCACTGTTCTTCCACAAATCTCCTTTGTGAGAAATTCTTTCTCTAAGAAAACACCATTCCGAGCGACAAACATTTTGCCCTCTACTTAGTTGTAGAATGTGACCCGCCGGGATCGGGCACTATGCAGATTTCAGCATCTCCGCCAAAATCCACATAATAACCGATTTCAGGTTGCCACTTGTGATAACATTACAATAGTTCACGAATAATCCACAACAACAACAGAGGAGGTATATACAAGACGACTCAAACGAGTCAAGGATACAACTGATACAATACAAAGATCCAAATAACATCGGAAGAAACAACATAGTGTCCGACTACAGACAAGATACAAATTGGACTAAGAGTCCTGAAGATAACCGATGGCGTCCAATCCCTGCCCAGGCCAAGCCGGAGGGATTCCCAAGCTAACGTCGTCAGACTTCAAACCTGTTGACTGCAATGTGGAATATGCAGCCACGAAAAGGATTCGTGGGTCAGTACGGTTAAGTACTGGCAAGTGGATAAACCATACTAACAAGATGCCAGCGTAACCAATCATCACAAGATACAAATACTTTGGGTACAACGGAAAGGAAGGGATTATTGCAACGAAGCGGCAACGGGCTACACTAACTAACTACAGAGACGCGCTACAACTTCCGGCTAAAAGAAAGGGATAAGATAGCGTATCAGAACCAACTACAACTACTCACCAAACAATACCCATCCAATGTTACCCCCTACTAAGGAAGCAACCCAAGGAAACTCACACTGTTGATTTAGGTGACATTCATTTTTATGGTGGAGGTAATCTATATTACTAGTCAAGTTGTCATCGTTAAGTGTAAGTTGTCTGAGTACTTGTTAGCCAGCACTTTCACCAAGTCATCCATAACCGCGGACAACACGGCTTCTCGAGAAGATTTAACCCTGCAGGGATGCACCAATTTGGCCGTACACGTAAGAATAACCCGCCAGGCGGGGAGCAAACCCACCAAGCAGGCCACTCAACACAACCCAACTCTTCTTCGCATCAAGCCCAAAGAACCACGTGCTTTGCGTGCGCGGCTAATCGAGCCCCCACGAAGAAAAGGGGGACCCTCATAGCACTGGAAGACCACGCCGCCCTAAATGCCGATTACAAAAGTTCCACCCTGGCGCCAAGGGCTCGCACCTGCATATGCATGCATCAAATGGAAAGCCCGAACTAAGTGTGGCGATTTGGACGAGATGCGAATCGAATCAGAATTGAGGGGGGCGCCCATACTCGCTTCCCACATGCGGTTAGTGAGCTCATCATGGATCGGAGGACAAGACCCTTTTCCTAATTAGGGTCAATACTAGCAGGCCTCAAAACCACGCTGGGCCTCCTGCCGGTGCCTTATCATCAAATTGTTATTACTCCAAACATTAACATGAAGTTGATTGAATTGAGACCCAACTATCGACTAAACAGGTGATACGACAAAGGACAACAGGACTAGAGCGCAAACAACACTGAGCATGCAACTACGACACGAGGGCCAACAAGGTAAACAAACAACAGGTAATAGGAAGTGGAAGGAAGGCTATATCATGGTTGCAAGGTAAACATATGATGGGATCGAGACACAAGCATCGAATCATAAGGCTAGAATAAAGGCAACGGGAAGAATCGGTAACAAGTGATGAAAGGCGGCCATAGGTAGCAAGTGAGTATACTTGCCTGGAATCCAGCAAGTAGAGGTACATCCGCAGAACTTGTCGTTGCTCACATCATCTCAACGTCCTATCCGCGAAGAAGCAACGAACTAGAACAAACACCGGATGCAACAATTACTACTGCGGCAAAAGATCCAGCATGATCAAGATATGGATGCATGACAAGTTTAAGGATACATCAAAGATAGACTAGTTGGCATGGTAAACATATTTAAATGGGCCCATATGCAATTTGGCTTGCATATGGAAAAACCCATGAATTAATGTTGAATTAAATGATCTACAAATAACCATCATGTGAAAGTTGATTAGAATGATGCATCGATGATGAAAACAATAAGAAAACAACAATAGTTTCAGTTTGATATGTTGTTTACCAAGTTTGGAATTTTATTTATTAAGTTATGAACTTTGGCATTTCAAATGATTTAAACAAACATTTGTTGTTTTCACCAATTTTAAATGTTCAAAACAGGTAACAAAATTTATATTTGGAAAGAACACAAAATTTTAGATGGAATACATATTTCATTTGGTGAATTTGGATTTTAGATGAGCAAGTTATTAAATTGACAATTTTAAATGCATTAATTAAGAAATAGTTGTTTTCAGCAATTTAAATTGTTCAAAACAGAAAACAAAGTTGATATTTGGAAAGCTTATTCAATTTTGCATGGAAAACATATTTTACATGTTGGAATTGGATTTGAATTGCCCAAGTTATGAATTTTGCAATTTAAAAGGTCTAATTAAAGTATTGAATTATTACTCCAATTTTAATTAAGAAAAACAGTGAACAAATTGCATATTTGAAAAGTACAGGAAATTTGGATTAGAAAACATATTTTACAATTTAAATTTGGAGTTTGTATGAATTATTTATAAGCATTTGAATTGCAGGGGCCAATCTGTAATTCCAGGGACTTTAAAGGAAAACAGAATTTTAGACATGCCCCTGGGGTTTCTGTCACGCAGTGCATTTACGCACTGGGCCACTGACTAGCGGGCCAGCAGCCCAGCTGGCGCCTGCGTGGCGTGGGGCGTGGGCGGAGTGGCCACCGGTGCCACTGACTGGTGGGGCCTGGGGTGTGGCGTGGCAAAGAAAATAAAAGGGGGCCTTTTGCGCCCCCGGGGATTCGACCCCGCACCCCTGCGCTATGCGGTTGGGTGCTGTACCACTGGGCTGCTGGCTCGGTTGGTGTTAGAATCTGGCGTGACCGAATAAGAGGCAAACAGCGACGCGTTTAACTGACAAACTGAAAGTCGACAGCGCCTGGATTCAGTTCAGAAACACGGACGGGAAACGGCCGACGACGAACGTCTTCCGGTGGCGCGCGGTGACGGCGTCGTGCTGATGTGTGGAGTGTGGGTGTACGTGGGTTACGTGCAGAGAGAGCGAGCAGGAGGGGTGGGTGTGCACCGTGTGCGTGCTGCTCCTTCAGGAGCAGCTCGATGGAGGCACGCCATGGCGGACGGAAGAGGAGTTGGATGCTCGCGACGTCCCTAGCAACCATGGTAATAGGTAAATGGAGGGAATCGGAGCGGGAGCTCACCGTGAGGGTACCGAAGTAGTCAAACTAGCTCGAGGAGGTACGGATCACCGGAATTTCGCCGGAGAAGATCACCGACCGGAGAGGAAAAAGAGGATGTCGTCGGCGTTGTAGTCGATCTCGCGCCAATTCCTTGCATGTGGACGATGCAGACATCGCAGCGGTGCTCCTGTGGCCTTGTGCTAGCTCGAGGTGGACCATGACCCAGGGGCGACGGCGACCTGCTACTGTCTCTCTCTCTCGGTTCAGTCCAGAGAAAGGGGAACAGAGAGAAAACGGTGGAGGGGCGAGGGAATCGGCGGCGCAGGAGGAAGGAGAGGGAGAAGAAACCCTAGGGTTGGGGCTGCGGGGTTAAGTAGAGGAGGAGGGGAGCAGGTGGAGGTGGGGGTGAGCTCGCTTTCCCACCCTCTGCTTCTGTCACCTGTACAGACAGAGGTAGGAGGAGGTGTAGCGGGCCAGACAGAGAGGGAGGTGGGCTGTGGTGGCTGTGGGAAAAGGGGTTGTAGGTGGGCTAGCCCACTTGGGCTGGCCTGCCTCCCCCTCTCATCTTTTTTTTTGTTTACACACATTTTTTGTAGGAAATAAAGAGAGAGAAAAAGAATAAGGTTTTAGGGGTTTTATTTTATGAAATAATTTTTGTTGATTTACAAAACAGTAAAGTCAAAGCATGTTAACATTAATTTCAAAATTTTGAAATGTCAATTTGATTTGAATTTGCTATTTAAATTTCAAATAGGGTTTCATAAGGATTTGATTTTTGAAATAACCAATTTTATTCAATAAGCTCAACCAATTATGAAAGCTTATTGAATTTAAATGTTTGCAAGATTTTAATTTTAAACCACATTTGGAACATGCCAAGTATGAATGATTTAATTTGAATTTGAACTTGAATTTAGCATTAGGGTGTTAATAAAAGGGGATTTTATTAACAAGCAATTTAATTGATTCAAATTCAAAACTATTGAAACCCAATTGAGTTGTTTAGTTTGCAATTTTTAATTGGAAACTTTGGACATGTTTGAAAGTTTAAATTGGTTTGAACTTTTTAAGTTGTTTTGAAAACAAGGTGCACTTCATGCATGATGCAATGCCAAAAGTAAAACAATCAACTTCTAATTTGGGGGAAAATTCCCCGGGTGTTACATAGAAGTAATACCCAAATGTTTCCTTTGGATATCCCACAAAAATGCATTTATCCGACTTGGGTGTGAGCTTTTCCGACTCAAGTCGCTTGACAAACACGTCACATCCCCAAATCTTTAGAAAAGACAAGTTGGGACTCTTCCCATTCCATATCTCATATGGCGTCTTAACTACGGATTTAGACGGCACCCTATTTAGTGTGAGTGATGTTGTTTCTAGAGAAAAACCCAAAACAGTAATGGAAGATCTGAATGGATCGTCATTGATCGAACCATGTCTAACAAGGTTCGATTACACCGTTCGAAAACCCTGTTTCTTTGAGGCGTTCCAGGCAGCATAAGTTGAGGAACAATTCCACAACTCTTCAGATGATCGCTAAATTCGTGACTCAAATATTCTCCTCCACGATCGGATCGTAGAGCCTTAATTTTCTTGCCACGTTGATTCTCTACTGCATTCTGGAACTCTTTGAACTTTTCAAAAGTTTCAGACTTATGCTTCATTAGGTAGACATAACCGTACCTATTAAAATAATGAGTGAAAGTCACGAAGTAGTGAAAAACACATCTTGGTGTTGTGCTCATTGGTCCACATACATCAGTATGTATGAGTTCCAATAATCTGTCTCCCTCTCATGAGAACCATTGAAAGGCGACTTGGTCATGTTTCCAAGCAAACAAGTTTCGCATGTCTCGTATGTTTCAAAATAAAACAAAGTTAGAAGACCATCAGTATGGAGCTTCTTCATGCGCTTTCCACTTATATGACCCAAACCACAATGCCAAAAATAGTTGGAATTCAAATCATTAGTCCGGAAACTTTTAGCACTTGCATTATAAACATGTGCATCATGACGATTCATAATAAAAGACTCATTCACAGTGAAAGCAAAAGCCACAAACATATCATTCTTAGAGATTAAACAACCATTGTCTTTGCTCGCAAATGAATAAACATCTCTTATCAAACATGAAGGAGAAATTATATTTCTGTTAAAACTAGGAACGTAATAACAATTATTCAATTCCATGATAAATCCTGAAGGGAGGTGAAGCTGGTACATGCCAACGGACAACGCAGCAACGCTTGCATTATTTCCGACACGAAGATCAACTTCTCCTTGTCTTACGCTTCTACTCCTTACTATCCCCTTCATCGATTTGCAAATGTGAGAAACCGATCTGGTATCAAATACCCTAGACTTAATAATAGAGTCAGCGAGAAAATGTCTATAACATTAATTACAAGCGTACCTGAGCTACAAGTCTTACTTCCACCCTTCCTAATTACAAGCGTACCTGAGATGATCATGGTACTTGCTGCAATTTCTCTTCCAGTGTCCAGTCTCGGGAGAGTAGAAGCATTTTGTGTCAAGCTTAGACCTATCCTTAAGTTTAGGCTTTGGCTTGGAGATCGAATCTTTAGCCTTAGGCCCGTCCAATGGTTCAAAACATTGCCATCGACCCATTGCCGAATGAACCCACAAGATTGTAAATTAAGTACTTCCCATTTATCTCCCTTCATGTCATCAGGAATCTCACTAAGGAACATGGGCTTCCAGTATTCTTTTACATACAAAAAGTCCTTCATCTTTCTCTTCCAAGCTTGATAATTTGTACAATTCAATGTTCTCATTCTATTGGTATTCACTTACATCTTCCACACAAGCAAACCACACTCATCCCAAAACAAACCTTGCTCCAAAACTTGAGTACAAACGGAACCTCAACTTTGATACCACTTTGTTGAGGCACGAAGTGGGAGATACACGACCCATGATCATCCTCACAACCCGCAATGAACTTTGAGGATAGTTTGGATCAACGGATATGCAGCGGAAAAAATAAACACAATCACACAGACAAGTGACACAATGATTTACGTGGAAACCCTCCTCAACACGAGGAAAAAAACCACGACTATAGACCAACCTGTCCATGCAAGCTTAACTATGAGAAAACTGGGTACAGAGCCTTCTCTAGAACATCTAGATATAACAACCACAAGAGGTAATATTTCAGCAAAACATCTATATCATAGTTCTGTCCGCTTCGATAATCATCAAACTAATCTTAAACCATAGATCCAAACTGCACGGAACTTTATGGAGAAGCAGGTATATGAGTTCCCAACATGCTCACAAAATGAGATCAATCGGACACCGTTTGTCTGCCAAATGGTTCCTCTATCAAACTGCTATGTGCTGGAACTACAATAGTTCGAACTGACAATACTCCTCTCAAATCTGATGCTCCACTAATCCAAATCTCAAACCGACTAACCAGATCGAAGTACTCAAATTAAGGAACAAACTCACCAAGTTTGGAGTCAATGCAATCATGGTTGAGCCTCCAAACACCATCTTGAATATAGATCGGTCAACAACACCAATGTGGACAAGAATCACCTCTTGTTCTTCTTCCTCCATTCTCACTTGGTTGTGGTGTTCTTGTGTGTTCTCTCCAACTCTCTCACAACAGCCATGTTGTGGGAACTTTCTTGCTCACTTACTCTTAGTCACCAAGGGTGGTTAGGGTTTTCTTCTTCTACCTCTCAAGGAGGCAGCTCAACCGTTGGATACATACAACGATCAACGGTTCATGCGTCTTGGACTTCTTGGGCTGATGTTGGGCTGTCAACACACCTCCATGTGAAGGGACATGACCCAACAGGGACGTGGCGGCGCAATGAGAGAAAAATGAATCGGTTGAAAATGTGAGAGGAGAGACAAGCGAAGGGGTTAGGCTAGCTCGCTGCAGATTGGCCTGACTGGATATGCTGCTGACATGAAGGTTGCATTTGGACATGTTCGGACTACGGATGGCACCCGCTAGGTTCGGGACCGGGTTCGGCACCCCCAAACTCACACTTGGCCCTTCTCTCCGTCCCGGCGGGTCCAGAGCTCCACCAGAACCACCGCCTGCCGTGTTCATCAGACCCGCCAGGGACCCGTGACGTTCTCCATGGTGAGGGTGCTTGGGCGTGGTGGGCCAGTGTGACGCCCCTGGATCGGGTACTATGGGGATTTCATCGTTCCCACCAGAATACGCATAATACCGATCCCGGGTTGTCAATTTCTGATACCATTACAACAGTTCACGAGTAATCCGCAACAACAACAGAAGATACATATACAACACGAATCCCACGAGTCAAGAATACAACTTATATAAGGGACTATTACTCATGTGCCCCCGATTCCTTAGTTCTGCTCACTTTTCCCCCACGGTTGAAAGTTTTACTCACTTTTCCCCATCTCCTTAGGTGAAACTCTCACGAATGGTCACACCTGACGTTGTTATGTCTTCCGTTAACTCTCACTAGTGGGGCCGTGTGGGACTATATCGCTCGTTGGACCTGACAAGTGGGACAAGTGCGGCTGTGTTTCTATGACATTGTACGTTGGACCATTGTATGCTTCGTACGTCATAGAACGGGCCAAGTTTGTTGATAATTAAATTCAGCCTGCTAGCATACCCACGCGCGCGGTCATCCTTCTATGCATGCCATCGTTTCAGCCTACTATGCATGCGCCCGACGTTGGCATTGATGAGCGCGGCGTTGACTAGTTTACGTGATTAAAAGGCTGCGATTCAGCCGCCACCTAGCCATGCACGGCTGCGATTCAGTGGAAACGTTGCCATGCACGCAGCCACCTAGCCACCTATCCACGCACGCGGGCGTGATTCGGTCGCCACCTAGCCACCTAGCCACGCACTCAGCTTGATTCGGTCGCACGCTCGATTAATTTGTCGAATCGTTTCACGCGTCGAGCCACGCATCCGGGCACGGCCGGACTGAGTGGTGACAAAACGGCGGTTCCTCCACCCCCTCCTCTCCATAGTACAACCGCGATGCCTCGATGCACTGTGAAAAAACGGCGACGCCTCGCTGCAGTGTGAAAAAAAGTACAACCGCGACGCCTCGATGCAGTTTGAAAAAACGGTGGTTCCATGCACCCCCTCCTCTCCCTTGGCTACTTAAAGCGCGTCTCGTAACCTCCTCCTCCACATCTTCAATCTCCGCCTCCTCCCAATTCTCTTCTCTCCAACCAGAGCCAAAGCACAACCGACGACTCGACGTACGTGAAGATGCAGTTCAACGCGCCCACCTTCCGCTTCCCACCCACAGTGCTGGAGGTCCGCAACCCTCGGCAGTGTCGTTGAGACCGTGCTGCGCATCTGGTCGTTCTCACGATGGAGGAACAATACGGACTTGGCCCGTCTCTTCCTCCGTGCGGGCTTTAACCACCTCCCGGCGGGGTCGCCAGTCATGTTCCGTCTGGAGGAACAATGCGCCCACAACAATGCTCCAGTTGTAGGCCTCGTCGCCTAGTTCACAAACAGGTTTGATGCGTACTAGCTGCTCGGCCGCGTGTTCTGGTGTGGATGCGAGTTCATCGCATTCACGACCTACAACATGTACACCGACTTTGAGAGCATCTTCCCCGAGGAAAACCACATGCACACCCTCCCCTACTATCTCCGCGATGACAGCGTCGAGGAGCAGTGAAGACGACGAGTACGGCGGCAACGAGGAGTGAAGACGACGATGGTGAAGTCCAGACGGTGTTGTTGTTGCGCGCTCGTAGTGTTGCCGGCCCTAGCTAGTGTACCGTGCTATGTACTGTATATCATGTGTTCCTCGTACTATGTACCGTATTATGTAGAGATCTAAGAATTCCATATATATAAGTTATTTATCGTTGGCTGTGCGTGATGTATTCTTTTTTATCTATATTCATATTATTTCCAAGTGGTTTGCCCCAAGTTAATTAAGGCACGACTAAGAGCACATACAACGCAGCCTATTAGAGTGGACGCAACATTTTTTATCTTTTGTTTCCTATATTTGAACTAGTAGTTACACTAGTTTGTGAAAAAGAAAAGAACCCAAACTAAAAGGTATGTAAGATAAATTTATGAAATACTCCCTCCGTTCCTAAATATAAGATGTTGTAGCTATTGCTCATGTTGTCCGGGCGTCTCCAATGTTTATGTCTAATAGAGGCCATAAGCTGGGTCCCACAACATGTGCTTTAGCAGTCTAAAACCTCACAATGCTTAAGGTCTAGTTGAACCTTAAGGTGGAGCCCACGTAGCAGAATATTTTGACCAATTGACAAATGCAAACAGTGTAAAGTAGGTGAGAGAAATATTACTTTGCTTTATTTAATTTCTTATGGCAAGGCCATAGTGGTATGGGTGGGTCTTAAGATTTTTGGCTTAAGGTCTAGTGCCACAATGTATATGGGTGGGTCTTAAGACCACTTTTTTGCTTAAGGCCTACTCTTATTTCTACATTGGAGATGCCCTAATAATATGAGTGAACAAATACACTAAAAGTTGTCTAGATACATGTAGACATATGTGAATGTGGAAAAGGGATAAAAGATCTTACATTTAGGAACGGAGGGAGTAGTTATGTGTATGCTGAGATAAGGACATAAAATCAAAACATATTTGTGAACTAAATAAAGTTAGTTATCAAAATAGTCGAAAAAATAACTCATTTTTTTGCACATGCATGACAACTAACTTGTGGAAAAAAAGAAAAATAGTATTCTTTCCCTTCTTTTTTTGGCATTTTTAAAACCCTTTGCATTTTGTGAACACTTTGTATTTTACTATCACATCCAGCAAATAAAAGAGGGTGGGCAATCAAAACTCAAATAAATGAAATCTCTTTCAATCGTTGAAAGAAAAAAATTCAGAGCATCGCGTGTTTGTGGATTTTCCCTAGAACTCGGTGTGACCAAACAGAAGCTAAACTGAAATGAAGAGAGTGGTCCTCTGAAGAAGAGATGATCTAGAGGTATTTGTGTTGCACAAGTAGTTCTAACTGTCATCTGGTCAACTAAAAAACTAGGTACAGTAACAAACAAACTTAGATGATCTCGAGATATGCGCATTGAAATTCATCGCATTAAAGTTTCGTGACATCGACTTAATATACAGTTAACATTACACAACATCTGTAACGAGGGTTGACCAGTACGTAAACAAATCCTACAGCAACAATGCAAAAATAAAAGCCTAAAGCTATCATATTTTCTTGCTGCATGACTTGAATCATCTGCTTGAAGTTCTTGTTCATCTTCTTCAATTCACCCTTCAGATCTGCATCCCCCAATGTCGGAGCATCGTTCAACTCTACATTCCCCATGTTCTTCACGGATGGAGGCAGATTGAGCTCGAGGGTTGGAGCCCCATTTAAATCAATCAAGCCCTCCCTTTGAAGCATCTCCATATACTCATCCATCCAGTCGAAAAGATTGCATTTTTTCACGATCTGAAAACGAAATAATGAAGCATAAATTCCAGTACCGTGGATTCAAGAAGAGAACCCAAATCTGGAAACAAAAAATTCAGATCTAAAGGATGCGAGAGGAACCAAGATCTACCTGCCCCTCCGTCCTGCTCTCGGATATGACGAACTCGCGCCCAAAGTTGCCATTTTTCTTCTCCTTCGAAGTCCATCGTTTCAGTGGTGAGGTGCGTGGGAAGTCCGGACACCGCTGCATCGGCACTAGACCATACGTAGGCCACGAGGGGCTGGAGGATGAAGTGGAGGTCGACATTTCGCCGGAGAGGAAGAAGAACTGCTGTGTCGTCGAGATCCAAAGGGGAGGCCAGCACGGGCTGCTGTGTGACTGTGTCGATGGGTGGAGGAGGGCACTGGCTGTTGTGTGATTGTGTTGACGTGTTAGTGGAATACAACGGCGCGGCCAATAAGGATTTAGAACCAACCTCCTGCGGATCGCCCGCCCTTCTAGAAGACTGAACTCTGATCTCAACCGTCGACGCCATTTAACGGCACGGAGACGCCGCGCGGGTCTGTCCCCAGAATCCTTCTAGAAGGTCAGATCTTACAGCTGGCATTTGCGGTAGGGTATGATCGGATGGCTGATGTTCGGCACTAGGGTTTTGGGGTTCCGTGGTTTCCGGGGTTTGGGGGTTTTGGGGTTATTAGGGTATGACAGAACTTCAAATGACCATAACTAATTCAAAAAAAATCAAAAAATGGAAACGAAGCGTAGTTTGTCAGCTTATAAGATATAATTACTAGAAAAAAATATATAAACATGCTATAGGAACATTGTCAAGAAAAATCATTTTCACAAGTGAGCCATCAAAATCAGGTTCAAATGACCATAACTAATTCAAAAAAAATCAAAAAAATGCACGGCAAGCTCACATAGCCGTCATATGTGACATGGTTATGAGAAAAAATATAAACTCGGTGTCAAGACATTTTCATGAAAAAGGCTTCTCACAAATGAGCAACCGTGTATAGACCTGTTCAGAGTTCGATGAAGAGTGAAGGAGGGTTTTGGTTTTGAAAAAATTCAAATAAATCGAAAAATCACCAATGCTTCCTCTTGGAGTGAATAAGACGGTTTTGAACTTAGTTTTACATTTTCATATCTCAATCGTGTGTTTTGGTGGTTTTCAATTAAAAGGATTTTTTCAAAAAATAAATAAATAATATGGAAAACAATTCAATAAATAGTGAGACTTCGACTAGACACTATTTAGATGGAATAAGTGTCACCTAAAAAATATTGGATCATTTAGAGTAGGTCGAAAAAAACTTGATTACAAATGGGGCTGTTTACCCTAGATTGAGAGCTCATTTGTAGCACGTTTCTCCTTCGGATTGATCACCTTCAAATATTGGTGTTCAAATGTTGGTGAAAGTTCAACTTTAGCTCAAACAAGTACGAAAGAGCAACGTACTTGAAATTTTTGTACAACTTCAACTTTGGCTCAAATTATAATTTTGTTCCAAATTCAAATATTGCTTCAAATTCAACCTTTGTTTCAAATATGCATTCTGCCTCACATATGATACCAAAGCACAAATAATATTATTAAAACTTATAAGTTATCACAAGATCTAAACTTTACAACACAAACATCTAACTACAAATCCATCAAATTCAAATTCATAGTTTGAATTCAAATTCATAGTTCGAATTCAAATCTTTGACCTGCTCCTTGTGTGAGCAGATGGCTTCACCGTCTTGCTCTGGGTTTCCCTAGCTAGAGTACTCATTGGAAAAAACATGTTACTTCTGATCTTCCCTTGGGGCTATGGCCGTGGAGGTGGTGATGGAGTAATTCCACTCGACGAGCACTTGACGAAAAGTTGAAGGTCATCTTTGTGTTCATTAATCCTTAAAGGAACAACTGGTACAATTACTCTGTCCTCTTCTTCTCTTATAGCTTCAAAACCATCAAGAGCCCTGGATTCAAATTCTAAGCCATCCGATGTTGACTGAACTTCATTTTCTTTGGCTCTATCCTCTTCTTCTCTTATAGCTTCCTCTCTACACCTTTTCCTCCCACTGCCTCTATTTATCCTAGTGCCGAGAAATAAAATTATAAGACATATGGAGAAAAGAGAACAAAATGCACAAAAAAAGTAATGCACACACATACCAAGGTTTTTCTTCAACGAGGAGTGCATCTTCAGACTCAATTGCTGCTGCATGGTCCCCTCCATCTTCAATATCCATTGCTGATGCATTCTCCTCTGCATTTGCTGCTGTCCATCGGTCTTCTTCTCCAAATAATGCATCCACTGGATTGGAACAAAGCCTAGAAATGTGCCCCAGAATTCCACATTTTTTGCACGTCCTCTTTTTTGGTACACGACCCTCTTCACCTGCTCTGTACCTGTTTTTTCTTGGTTTTCCTGGTGGTCTAGTCAGTAAAGGAGAGTGAAGTTTGAACCCTGGATCTACTATGTTCCATTGGTCTTTTCCCACGAGTGCAGGCACATTGTGAGCATAAGCATCCTTAAATTAAGCAACGGAGAAATACTGATCAACTTCACCATCTTCACCCCCAACCAGAGTCATCTGATGTAGAGCATGTATGCATGGCTTCCCACGAATCTGCCATTGCCTACAACTGCATTCCCTAGTGGCTAGGTTCACTGGATACCTCCATTCCCTATTTTTACTGTCAATGTATACTACGTCAGCCTCGTATGTCGATGATCAAATGCATCTCATCTTCAGTCCTCTTGCCTTGTGATACAATGCCTTAATTAGTGATGGGAGTATAACATGGCCAACATATTGTGTTTCAGCAATTCTTTTGCGAAGAGCCATCTTTATCATGATCATCTGCCTCGTCTTGTCAAATGCTTGCCAAACCAAATACACTGACTTGAACATTGCATTGAAGCATTCTGCAAGATTACTGGTCACACAGTCTACTTTGCATATGGTGTTGAATTTGCTTCTTGACTACACCTTTCCATGATGTGCATCCATATACTCCTTCACCTCTGGATGTTTCTGAGCATACAACACTCTCAAATGGTGCTCATGCTTCTTTTCACTGCATGTTTATGATGCTGGCCATAAGTTCTCATAAAAAACTTTTCCTTTGAACTTCTTTTTAAAATATTGCGCTAGGTGTCACATACATTCCCTATGCTCCACTCCAGGGAATACAATTTCTACTGCACTCTCTAGACCTTTACAAGCATCTGTATGTATAGCTAAACCTGGGGGTGTGCCTATAATGTTGCGCAACTGCTGCAGAAACCAGACCCAACTTTCCTCGGACTCTGCCTCCAAAACACCAAAGGCATCTGGGAATAGCCAGTTGTGTCCATCAACTGCATAAGCTGCTACTAGCTATCTGATATGTCTCCAACGTATCTATAATTTCTGATGTTCCATGTTGATATTATGCCAATTGCTACACGTTTCCCGTATGTTCTCCTACGTTTTCTTACGTTTTCTGGGACTAACCTATTAACAAGATGCCAAGTGCCAGTTCCCTGTTTTCTGCTATTTTTTTTCCAGGAAAGTTGTTCTGGAAATATTCTCGGTATTGGACCCCACGAATCCCGAAGTTCCTATTTTCCCCGGAAGCATCCAGAAGTCCCAAAGAGCCCCGAAGGGGGCCACAGGATGGCCAGACCATAGGGTGGCATGGGTCCCCTCTGGCCGCGCCACCTGGTGGTGTGCCCCCCCGGCATTGCCCTTTCGCCTATTTCTACTCCCCCGAGGTAAAAAACTAAAAGAATCGGAAAATTTCCACGAAACCTTCAGCAGCCGCCGTCATCGTCAACCCAAGTTTCGGGGGACATATCTCTGTTCTGGCACCCTGCAGGGACGGGGAAGTGCCCCCCGGAAGCCATCTCCATCGCCGTTGTTGTCTCCTATGATGAGGAGGGATTAGTTCTCCCTCGAGGCTGAGGGCTCTACCGGTAGCTATGTGGTTCATCTCTCTCTCCCATGGTGTGATCTATATGTGATCGTGAGCTTTGTAATCTAGTTGAATAAGTAGATGTTACTCTCATCTTGTGCTACTCAAGTGTTTTATTAATATGAACTTTGGAGTCACCTTGTCCCGTGGTGTGAAGGTGACAATGTGCACATCGTGTGTGTCTCCTCTATGAATTGTGGTGTTTGTCTAGTACCTTCTAGGGCGCTGATAGTGACAGCGTGGGGTTAACTAGACATGGGAATTCTTACTTTAAGGAATGCGTTTTGCAGCCCTACGCAATGATTAGTTTTTGTTATCCAACCGGAGAGGGTTAAGAGTAGCATAGTGAAGAGAAGATATTTAGTTATTCAATTATGTGATCATTGTTCCGAGTGTCCACTAGTGAAAGTAGGATCCCTAGGCCTTGTTTCCAAGCACTGAAACACCATTTTCCGCCTGTTCTGCTACATGTTTGCTTGCTGCCATATTTATTTCAGATTGCTATTATTACTTATAACCATCCATATTACTCGCATTTCACTATCTCTTCGCCGAACTAGTGCACCTATATACTTGACAAGTATATTGGGTGTGTTGGGGACACAAGAGACTTCTTTTATCTTAATTGCAGGGTTTCTTGAGAGGGGTATATTTGACCTCTACCTCCCTGAGTTCGATAAACCTTGGGTGATCCACTTAAGGGAAACTTGGTCCTGTTTTACAAACCTCTGCACTTGGAGGCCCAACACTGTCTACAAGAATAGAAGCGTGCGTAGACATCAGGCTCTTTTCTGGCGCTGTTGCCGGGGAGGTAAGGTAAAAGTTACTCGCATCCTCGGGTGTGAGTGCTCGGAGTTATTTCCTTTAGATTCTGAAATTTTATCTTTTTGTTTCTTGTTTTCACTAGTTAGGCTTATTTTTACTCGCTTATTGTTTTTTTACTAGTAGTCTTAATGGAAAACAACAAAAATATGAGAGATCTTTATAATATTTATCTTGAGTTAGGACATGAAGTGTTTGAAGAGAAAATTAAAAACCCTATGGAACTTTATTTGCATGCTAGTGGCAATGTTATTAGTATGAACTCTTTAAACACCATTATTGCTAATGCTATGGAAAAGTCTAAGCTTGGGGAAGCTAGTTTTGATGAACATGATATTTTTAGTCCCCCAAGTTTTGAGGAGGAATTTTTTTTAATGATACTTTGCGTCCAAAATATGATTATTATAATGATTGTGGTATTCTAGTTCCACCTGTTTACATTGATGAATATGATATTTTCAGTCCACCTACTATTGAGGAAAAAATTAATTATGATTACAATATTCCTCCTATATTTGATGGTTATGGTGATGAGAATAATAATGATAGATATTTTGTTGAATTTGCTCCCACTACTATTAATGAGAATGACTATGCTTATGTGGATAGTATTAATTCTCTTATGCATGTGGCTCATGATAAAAATGTTTTATGTGATAGTTATATTGTTAATTTTATTCATGATGCTACTGAAAGTTATTATGAGAGAGGGAAACATGGTTTTATGCATCTCAACAATATTAAGTTTCCTCTCTTTATGTTGAAATTTTGAAGTTGCACTTATTTTGTCTTCCTATGCTAGTCACTTTGGGCTTCGTTGACTTGTTTTTCTATAAGATTCTTTTTCATAGGAAGTGGCTTAGACATAAATATGTTCTATATTTGCTTCTTTATGCTCTCTTATTGTGCTTCAACTCGTATTCTTATGTGAGCATCTTTAAAAAATCATTGTGCCTAGCTGAAAGGCATTAAAAGAAAAGCGCTTGCGGGAGACAACCCGTTTTATTTCTCCGTTTTCGGTCCGTTTTCTTTCAATTATTTTTGTTTTCTTTGCACCTGGGTGTTATATATTTCCTTAGCAACCCCGCTGTATCTTTTATTTTGTGTCTTTGTTGATCCAAGTAAAGCCTCTAGTGGAAAGTTGAGACTATATTTCGGATTTCTACGCAGGAAACAAATTTCTGCTGTCCACTGTTAAAATTGTATAAAATCACAGAAAAACTAAAATGACCTGAGTTTTTTTTGTGGGTCATCCTGTGATATATACGCAACTTTTCTTAGTTCACCACTTTTCGATTTGAGCAACAGAGGATTTTTGAAAAAAAATCATCTTTACCTGCAGTTCTGTTTTGACAGATTTAGGCTAATAATTGCATTTGCCTCTTAATCTCTTTCTTTTGGTGTTCTTTTGAGAAAAAGAGTTTTAAAAGAAGTTGTGATAGTAGCTAATGTGTTTATGAGTGTTAGGATTGTGTTGAAACTTAATCATGTGAATTTATTATTTCGATTTGCACTAATATTGCTAATGAAGATTGTGAGAAGTTTGGTGTGAAGGAAGTTTTCAAGGGTCAAGAGAAGAGCATGATATGATGTGATCAAAAAGATTGAAAAGCCTAAGCTTGGGGATGCCCCAGTGGTACACCCCAGATAATTCCAAAAATACTCAAGCATCTAAGCTTGGGGATGCCCAAGGAATCCCCTTCTTCATCGACAAATTATCAGGTCACTTCTAGTGAAACTATATTTTTATTCGGTCACATCTTATGTGCTTTACTTGGAGTGTTCTTTATTTTTGCTTTCAGTTTGTTTAGTTTTCTTTTCTGTAGTTTATGGTTGGATCTTATCATACTTGTGTGGGAGAGTGACACGCTCCGCTTTTTCATGGGAATACTTTGTATTTTTAATCTTTGTCTGGCTGCTGCATTTATCTAGCTCCTGTTTTGCATTCATCTCTTGTTTAGAGCTGTTAATACTCTCTAGTTTTCATTGATCTATGCTTGGAGTGAGTTTTGTTGTCATATATATGTGCTTGGTTGGGAATATAAATTCTTATGTGATAGTTGGTATAGTGGAAAAATTCGCATGGTTTTGTAGATCACTAAACCGCTTCACTTGAATCATTGTTGTTGTTTTGAGATATTAATTTGCTTAATGGATAAACAAGAAGGACTAGTAAGTAGAAACTTTTAATGGTTGGTCTAAAAACTTGAAGCTGTGCCACACTTAAATTACCAGCTGATAGAAACAATGGTATATGATTGCTACGAGTGATACATTTCCGATCGGCCTTTTGTTACGCGCTACAGTCGGGGTAGCTAACAGTGACTTGTCACTGCCACACACCTTCTTGGAGTGATTTGGATTGTGCCTTGCAAGATGATTTGCTTGATGTAATCTTTTAACTCGTGAGTCTTAATACGTCGAAAATGTATCTCCTTTTCCGAACACTTTTCTTATTGTTTTCCTGTAAACTTATGTGTTTTGAATACAACTAACACGGACTAACACTATTTTCAGCAGAATTACTTTGGTGTCTTGTTTTTTTGCAGAAAAATCAACATTCGAGAAATTGCCCAGAAAAGAGCCCATTGGTGTTTTCACCCCGGAATACCCCGGGAGCCAAAAGGGGGCGAGGAGAGGAGCCACATGGTGGCCACACCCCCTGGCGCAGGTCACCCTGGCCGCGCCAGCATAGGGTGTGGGCCCCCCATAGCCCCCCGCGGACTCCCCTTTCAATTACAAGTAGCCTCCAACCCTAAAACCCGAGGGGGTTCGTCATATTCCATAGAAACACAACAGAGCACCGCCGCCGTCCCGAACCTCGATTCGGGGATCAGAAGTTCCTGTTCTGGCACCCTGCCAGGACAGGGAAGTGGAGGAGATCATCGCCATTGTCATCACCAATGCCCCATGTTTCCCCCATCCATGTGTGAGTAATTCCCCGCTGTAGGCTGAAGGGGATGGTAGGGATTGGATGAGATCGTTCATGTAATAATGCCGTGATTGTTAGGGCATAGTGCCTAGTATCCTCTATTAGTGTTATTGACATTGTTGCAACTTGTTATGCTTAATGCTTGCCACTTTGGGCCCGAGTGCCATGATCTCAGATCTGAACATGTTATTGAATCACGATGATAATTATTGTTTCTTGATCATACCTGCAAGTTGTTTACACATATCGTTGTCCGGAACTCGAGGCCCCGAAGTGACAGAAATTGGGACAATCAGAGGGGATGGCTGCGATGTGAGGATCACATGTGTTCACGTAGTGTTAATGCTTTGTTCTGTTGTTCTATTAAAAGGAACACCTTAATTAACAGTAGTTCCCTTGAGGCCCCTATGAAAACGGGCTGGTAGGACAAAAGATGTTGTGCAAGTTCTCATTGCGAGCACATATGACTATTTATGGAACAAATGCCTATGGTTACTTAGTGCTTGGATGATTTATCATATTTATCTGCAATGCCCATGACTTGATAATTATTTGAACTATCTTATCCATGCAATGCCCGTTCATCCATCCCTATGCCTACAGTATTTAATACCGCTGATTACTTCAAACTCTACTAATGCTGCTGTTTTTATTCCACTTCTGCTATTATTTAACTACTGTTGCTACCATAAAATTGTTACTACTGATAAACCAAAAGTACTTTCAGGTGCAGGTGAATTGACAACTCACTTGTTAAGTCTCACAAATATTCTTTGGCTCCCTTGTGTCGAATCAATAAATCTGGGTTTTACTTCCCTCGAAGATTGTTGCGATCCCCTATACTTGTGGGTCATCAAGTCTATGTTGAGGTTCCTGGCACTTCCACCATCCATATTTGCTAGCCTCTTCGGTACTGTGCATTGCCCTTTCTCACATTGAGAGTTGGTGCAAACTTCACCAGTGCATCCAAATCCCGTGGGAGGACTTTGTTCTCCTACACATATGCCCATATATTCTTCCTCAAAACAGCAACAATACCTACCTATCATTGCATTTCCATAGCCATTCCGAGATATATTGCTGCACAGCATCCACCTCCATTATGTTACTTGATGATGAGCTTCATGGTTATTTATGCATACTGCTACACTGGCAGGAGCATGCAGTTGGATACATCAGAGATATTCCATTATGAGTTATGAGTACTAAAAGTGTGATGATCCATTGTAATATAGGATGTTGCCCCTACCGGTGAGGATATATAAAGTAAAAAAAATGAAAAATCCCAAAAAAGAAAAAAAAAGGGGGGGGCAAAGAGAGAATAAAGAGAGAGGGGGCGCATCACTATCCTTTATACTACACTTGTGCTTCATGTTTAGCACCAATACTTCAGTTTGGAGAAAGTTTTCATATTATCATTCATTCATAACTATATGGGGAACTTTACATTATAGAACTTGGCTTGTATATTCCAATGATGAGCCTCCACTAGTTCCATTGGAGAGATTTCATACACTTATAGCTCTATGTGCATCTGTTGTGTGGCAATCCCTACTCCTTGCATAGCTTCGGTCGTAAGACTTTGTCTTGTCTAATGATCACTTTCAGCTTTGTGAGCCTTTCTTCCATTGACCTTCCAAACCCCCCATAATGTTCTCTTTGCCATAACATCTCGGTGCCAAGGACCAACGCAGAACACTTGCTTGTTTTTAGTGCGCAAATAGTTTAAGATTCGAGCATTGCATCATGTGGAAATCTTGACTTGATCCTAACAGGGGTTGTGAAGATCGTTTGACGTGCATGATATTGTTGTTCTCTAATAAACTTTGCACGGTTGATAGTCTTTTAGTATTGATTCATTAAAAGTTTTGCTCCTTTCTTCTCATTTGTTTATGCATTACTTGTTGATATCCAATATATATCACAACTTTAGTTCATTTGATCCTAGTTTACATGCTCTACTTTACATATTATGATCAAGATTGTGTGGTACCATGTCACCTCAGAAATTATTTTGTTTTATCCTTTACCTACTCGAGGACGAGTAGGAACTAAGCTTGGGGATGCTTGATACGTCTCCAACGTATCTATAATTTCTGATGTTCCATGTTGATATTATGCCAATTGCTACATGTTTTCTGTATGTTTTCCTACGTTCTCTTACGTTTTCCGGGACTAACCTATTAACAAGATGCCAAGTGCCAGGTCCCTGTTTTCTGATGTTTCTTATTTCAGAAAAGTTGTTCTGGAAATATTTTGGGAATTGTACCCCACGAATCCCGAAGTTCCTATTTTCCCCGGAAGCATCCAGAAGTCCCAAAGAGCCCCGGAGGGGGGCCACAGGGTGGCCACACCATAGGGTGGCGCGGGTCCCCCTGGTCGCGCCGCCTGGTGATGTGGGCCCCCTGGCCACCCCCCGGCATCGCCCTTTCGCCTATTTATACTCCCCCGGGGGAAAACCCTAAAAGAATCGGCGAAATTCCACGAAACCTTCCGCAGCCACCGTCAACGTCAACCCAAGTTTCTGGGACAGATCTCTGTTCTGGCACCCCGCCGGGATGGGGAAGTGCCCCCGGAAGCCATCTCCATCGACTCCACCGCCATCTCCATCGTCGTTGCTGTCTCCTATGATGAGGAGGAAGTAGTTCTCCCCCGAGGTTGAGGGCTCTACTGGTAGTTTTGTGGTTCATCTCTCTCTCCCATGGTGTGATCTATATGTGATCGTGAGCTTTGTAATCTAGTTGAATAAGTAGATGTTACTCTTCATCTTGTGCTACTCAAGTGTTTTATTAATATGAACTTTGGAGTCACCTTGTCCCGTGGTGTGAAGGTAACAGTGTGCACATCGTGTGTGTCTCCTCTATGAATTGTGGTGTTTGTCTAGTACCTTCTAGGGCGCTGATAGTGATAGCGTGGGGTTAACTAGACATGGGAATGCTTACTTTAAGGAATGTTTTTTGCAGCCCTACACAATGATTAGTGTTTGTTATCCAACCGGAGAGGGTTAAGAGTAGCATAGTGAAGAGAAGATATTTATTTATTAAATTATGTGATCATTGTTGGGAGTGTCCACTAGTGAAACTAGGATCCCTAGGCCTTGTTTCCAAGCATTGAAACATCGTTTTCCGCCTGTTTTTCTGCTACATGTTTGCTTGCTGCCATATTTATTTTGGATTGCTATTATTAATTATAACCATCCATATTACTCGCATTTCACTATCTCTTCGCCGAACTAGTGCACCTATATACCTGACAAGTATATTGGGTGTGTTGGGGACACAAGAGACTTCTTGTATCTTAATTGCAGGGTTGCTTGAGAGGGATATATTTGACCTCTACCTCCCTGAGTTCGATAAACCTTGGGTGATCCACTTAAGGGAAACTTGTTGCTGTTCTACAAACCTCTGCACTTGGAGGCCCAACAGTATCTACAAGAATAGAAGCGTGTGTAGACATCATTATCCTCTCCATCTTCCAGTCAAATGGGTAGCATCTACAACCAAATAAGGCATGCATACATCAAAAAACCCCTGCCAACAAGCCTTGAAACATACAAAAGCCCTCCTGAAGCACTCCTTCTCAAATGTCTTCCCTTTTATTTTGAATGGAACTGTATGCTTGTCAATTTCTACAACACTATCTGGAGTAGCCATCTCCACTTCAGCCTTGAAGGTGTAATGCAACTGAAAACTTTCATTCCATTGACCATTAACCCTGTCAAGAGCCATTTCTTTAGCTTTCAAAATCCTCATGTAAGTAATTACAATCTTATACTTCTCAAAAAGCTTCCCTTGGAGTGCTGTTGGACCAAGACTAGGTTTTTCTCTCATCCAATCCAATATTGCATCTGCCACCCATCGAGTTTTTGCTAGGTTGGATTTTTCCTTCCCCCTCCCCCTCCAGGTGGACATGTGTGCTTGTGTGGGTTTTTCTTTATCTGAAACAAAAGAAAAGGTAAAAAATAATGGATAAGAAACATTACTCAATGATCTGAAATGAAATAATCAATCAACTTGGAGTACCTGAATCAGTTTGGTCTTGAGCATACGGGATGCATGCAACCTCCACATACACCTATCATATGGACAATAAACTATGAACCTTCTTGGCTCACTCCTTTTAATCTTATATGAATTTTCAGTAAGAATGCAATATGTAGTTACTGCATTCTGACAGTCCACCATCGATTGGAATATGGTGCCTTCAGTTAGATCGGGATTCTCCCCGTTCCACTCAATTGTTAGCACGTCGTCACCATCGTATTCATCCAAAATTAAGCTTTCATTGTTCTCCGCATCCTCTTCATTGTCAGTGTCATCAAACCTAGCTCGGCTCATGGGCTCCTCCGGATATTCATCATCCACTGCTTGCTGACTGGCTCTATCTACCAGTTCAGGGTACATCATCTCGTCTTCATCATCATTTCGAGGCACTTCCTTGCCAGGTTCTGCATCTTCTTCTACAGCGACCATAGCAGGTACAGGAGAAGCGGCAGCACTACCGGCAGCAGACATGTTGTGGCTCCACGAACCACTCGCTTTATTTTGTCTCGACCTACAAGGAGTCCCGGGGTGCTGGCTATTAGCAGAGACAGATGATTGTCGAACACCCTTCCCCTTGAATGTTTCTGTGTGTGGCTGAAGCACGTCGATATGAAGTTTACCGAAACAACTGCCAGCATTCATAGTAAAAAACAACCCGAGATGCTCGTCGCAAGTTAGTGGGAGAAATCTTTGCTCGGTACTGCTGAAGTAACTCAATTCAACAACATCGGCATCACTCCACGGATAGGCTGAATGGAGGGTAGTGATAAAATCTCTGAAGCAAATGTTTGTTTCTATCACAACCGGGTGGAAAAAATGAATGAAGAAAATGCGGTTTAGTACCACGCAGCACACTAGTTTCCATTCTAACCGCCAGCCGGAAAGCGGGCGCATGATCAATCCTATTTAGTTCAAACATACGGCTGCAATTAGGCACGGGACTGAGGAGAGAAATTGGAACGTTTCAAGCTAAAAAGTGTCAAATACGGCCTTACTTACAAGCTAGAACACCAATTCAAGGGTAAACGTTGCTTACCCGGGTCTAATCCATGAAGTATCTGCCGTTGATTCGACCCAATCCTCTCCAGGGCTGAGGGCATCCTGGGGGTCCTGGATCAACATGGGTTCAGAGATGGTGAGGTGCGGTTGATGGTGAGGTGGGGTAGATGAGCCGGATAACGCGGCGGAGGGGATGGGGCAGCGGCGAACACGGCACAATGGCGGCGGAGGGGATGGGGCGGCGTCGGAGGGGGCGAGGCTACGCGATGCGGCGGTGTCGATCTGTTTCAGCTTCAGACAAGCTCCCTTACGTGTCTCCTTGCGGTCCCACTAGGAACACAACGGTCAAAGGAGAATCTGGCCCCACTTGTCAGCACAAACTCAGAAGTTGACGCTCCATGCATTGACTGGACGGCAAACGCCAGCTATCAACTTTTGCGAGTGTTTCAGCTAAGAGAGTGGGGAAAAGTGAGCAAAAGTTTAGAGCGTGGGGAAGAACGAGCAAGACTAAGGAATCGGGGGCACAAGAGTAATAATCCCATTATAAAATACAAAAATCCAAATTACAACGGAAAACGAAACAATATCCAACTACGAATAAGATACAAAGTGGACTAAGATTCCTGAAGATAAAAGATGGCGTCCAATCCCTGCTTAGGCCAAGCGGAGGGATTCCCAAGCTAACGGCGTCAGACTTCAAACATGTTGGCTACATTTTGGAATATGCAGGGCCGAAGGGATCAATACGGTAAAGTACTTGCAAGATATGCAATACTAGTAAGTATGCCAAACACTTCACAAGATATCAATGTTTTGTATTCCGGGAAAAGGGGTTAGTGGTTGAAGCGGCAAGCAACACTAACAACTTATAGAGACACGCTAAAACTTCCATCCATTAGAAAGGGATGAGAGAGCGCATTGAAACAACTACAACTACTCAGCAAGAACAATACCCATCCAGGGTTAACCCCCCTCAACCAAATGCCAGGAGGTAACCCGAGGAAAACTCACACATGTTGAAATAGTAAACTCGTTATCGCACAGGTTAACAAATATCATTAGGTGTATGTTTTACGACTCTTGTTAGCCAACACTTTCTCCAAGATTGTCACATAAGCGCGAACGATACACCTTCTCAAAAAGATTTAACCCTGCAGGGATGCACTACTGTAGCCACACGTAACAAACTGTCGCGAGACTGTCGGCACAACACTTCACATCCTATCTAGATTGGAACTGCATGAGAGTACATTCGATGCTTCGAAGCAGACCTAACCATTTGCACCTACGCGCGAAGTGGATGAAACCTGACCGGAACTGTCCGCTTCTCATCATACCGCGGAACCTATATAATTTTACGCACATCGGTAACATACCATCATCATCCTCAACTTCACTGCCATCGTACCTGCAGAACTGGTGATCTGCGTACGCCAAATGGAAAACCGGAACTACGTTGTGGCGTCCTGGACAAGAGTGCGGCAGGGCTAATAGGTTAACGGGAGTCCCATTACCTCCCACGATGTGGTTAGCGCGCTCATTCTTGGATCAGCGGACAAGAACCTTTTCCTAAGTCGACACCAGAGGGCCAAAAACCTTTAGTGGCCTCCCGCCGGTGCCTTAACTCGAATTCAAATTTATTATTAACCCAAGTATTAAGATCATTTTAATTAAGTTGAATCCACATATCCTACTAGTCAGGTGACAAGGAAACCAAACACGCCAAAGAAGCTAAGCAGGCACTACGACTCGCAAGACGAACAAGCTATACAAACAACAAGGTAATCTGACGTGGAGGAAAGGTTATGTTGTGGCTTCAAGATGAATATGTGGATGGGATCGCGACCAAGAATCGTAATACGAGCCTAGCATAATAGACAACGACAAGCGTAGGTAGAAAATGAGGAATCTTCACACATCAATAGCAAGCAAAGTTCAAGAAGGCGCTAGGCGGTAATTATGCGTTTTACCACCGCCTTGCGCTTTTCTGACCAAAGCGCCCGCTTAGGCGCAATTATGCGTGATTAAGCGCAATAAAGCGATAGGCGTTTTGCTATCGCCTAGAGCCTAGGCGTGCTTAAGCGCCCGCCTAGGCGCGCCTTTTTTAACCTGGATAGCAAGTGAGTAGAGCTTGCTTGTTATCCAGCTTGTAGAGGATGCAGAAGTTGTTGTTGCTCACATAATCTCAACGTCCCATACGAGAAGAAGCGAAGCACTAGAAGAAACACTGTATGCAATAGTTAATCATATGGCAAAAGATCCAGCATGATCCTATTATATATGCATGACATGCGAGATGCAATGCAAGATGCAACCTAGGCAATATTAAATGGAGTTGTGGTACCAACGATTTGAATATAATGTTCAAGTTATTTTACTATCCAACAAATTAAATGTTGTTTAACACGGAGAGACAGCGTATCGATGAGCTACACAAGTTTAAATGGAAACGGGACAATATATATAACATCCGGATACATTCCATATTGTAGCGTTCCCACATTTAAATAATGTAAGGACACCTGTGTTATTGTACTAGTCCCTGGATCAATTGATAGCACCACAGTACAAAATGAAATATCATGCAAATGCATCAAATTCTATTACATCACATGATCCAGTCTTTACAAAATAGTATTACAACTTTCATAGTTTTAGAAGACTAGCAGAAAACAAAGAAATACAGCGGAAAATATAATACAACATTGAGCCCATCTTCTTCATGTGCCACATGCAAAACATGTTGGCGATAGTCTCGAGATCCTAAACGAAATCCTCACTCGTCTTCAGATTCATCTGCAGGATGGAATATGCAGCCACAAGGGATTGAATACAATTTAATGTATTGGCAAGTAACACTATGGTGGATATAAGTGGCAAGACTACTACTACATGCTTATTTGGCTGAGTGGAGTTTTGGCTAAGTTTGCATAAAGCCAATTTTCTCCTATCTTTAATCTTGAAACAATTTCATCTATAATAGGTATCACTGATAGAAACCCGTGAACCTTAACTAAAATTAAGGAGTACCACTGATAGAAATCAGGGTAAACTCCTACCCATGTTCACCCATCAAAATTTTATTATGAAGTTGGCATGATGAGATTCTTCCGTCATTCCTTGTCCAGCTGCTCAAATTGTCAATGACCGGTGACACGGCTAAGATCTTAGTTTGTTGACTTTGCAGAGTTTGTGCACTTTCACCTTTAGACTCAAATCAGCCCAAACATCCTATACACCCTGAGTGCATTAAGGAAAGGAGAAGATTGAGACGAGATCTTTAAGAAGAAATTCCACCACCGTCAGGCTTGCCCCGTTCCAACCTATACCCCATACATCTGCTTGTCAAGCACTGGTGAGTTCATTAAACTTAGTTGATCAAGACAGATCCCATATGACCAAAGGCTGCACGAGAAGCTACTAAACTTATAGGGACATGGTAATCTCTTTGTTCCTGGGTGTCCATCCGCAAGTGACAACCTCAAGTGGAATAACCCTTAGACAAGGGACCTGAGGCAACACTCAACATAAACCAGTCTTACCACTTCCACCCAGGTGATTCATTAAACTTAGTAGTTTTATCCTTAACATCTAAATAAAACATTTGAAGAGCATAGCAATTCTACTAAGTTTAATTCCTTCTATACTAGCAGGATATAAAAGGATGGATACACACTATTTGGGATATTAGCATAGCATAATACTTAGATAAATTTCCTACCATGCATACTACTCGAAACTCTAGTAATGCATAGTAAAAATAATAGGTAGTTGATGGTGTGTTACTTGCCTTGTTGAACTTGGTGAAGAAATCACACTCTCTTGACAAAAGATCGTTGCTCTCCGTACAATCTATTCATTGAAAACACAATAACTAAATAAATAAACATGCTATCAAATAAACATACAAGTAAAGAAATCATACAAAGCAACAATCATGGCAAAAGGGTTTATGGTTAGTTACTATGGCATGGGTTGGTTTAAGCTGGAGTTTGAAAATATTCATACTATGATGGATCCATAAGTAAGTTCCAAGAAAACACTTGGGTTGGACTAGGTTGAGTTTGATGTGATCAAACTTTATTATAACCATACTTGTCGAGGAAGTTCCAAGAGTTCACCAAGGTGATCTCACTATCTCAACGAAAGTAAGACATAACAATGTGTAACACTTAGTCATTTTCATCAAGACTTTTGAGTGATCTAAGTTATTCTTTCCATTTTGCGTTAAGGTAGGTCTAGGTTCAACTAACTTATATGAAAAGAGAGAAAATAAGGTAATCTTGGGATTTTCCATTTGGGTCAATGGTTGAACAAAAGCAACTTGTTATTGTTCAACTTGTATGGATTGCATCCAAGTCTTCACATGCTTGTCTTCTTGAAGATCATCTTCATGCTTCTATTGTAGTCTTGCTCTTTGGATGGATTCTTCTCTTGGTCTTGATAAAATCTTCATGGCTTTCACTTCACTAGTTGGTTTGGGTATGGGATGGGAACATAATATCACTAAGTCCATTTTGAAAGAAATAAGAAGAAAGATAGAAAGAGAGAGGGAGACGTTTTCTTCTGAATTTCTTCGCACTTGTACTTCCTTGAGTTGCTTCTAGTTTTTGTGAAGTACAATTCCCTTACTTCTAATTCTTCAATGATCTTCTTTGTAACTCTTCATGTTGCCACCAAGTTGAAGATGTAGTTCCTTCTTGTGGTTGAGTCTTGTCTTCCATTTTGCTAACTTGATGGATTCTTGAAGCAAGAATAAGGGAATGGAAAAGTAGATAGAAAACTATGGTACTAGTGTTTGAGGTTCACTACGTGGTCTTTTATATGGTTGACATATACTAGGGACTTGGTCTTGGCTCCAAAATAGCCATAACAACAAAGAATATCAGTTGAAAACAAATTCTAAGACATGGTAAAGATGGATGAATCACTTGGTTGGGTTTTTGGTCAAGAAAACATGGTCATGGTCCAAGGGTGTCAAAAATGGTTAGGCACTAATGTCTCTGGTTCAAGGTTACCAAATGTAGCAATTTTTCTCAAGGGAACTATTCTAATTATTTATAGAATTAAATTTATGTAAAAAATACTCAAATAGACAACTTAATTCAAAATTCAAATTTAATTTGATCAAAAATTATTTTGGAACAGAGGGTATGAAATTACACATCCTAAGGTTTCCAAATATATTTTATTTGCAATTTTTGGATTTGTAGAATTTCAATTATGCCAAAATTCATCAAACAAGCATATTTGAATTTGAACCATTTTAAGTTTGTCAATTTTGGATTTGAATAGTGCTAAAAGATTCTACATGTGGTTCTGATTTAAAAAGTCCAAGATTATCAAAATTGACCAAGTGGTTAAAAAGATATGATGATTTCAATATATAGGTGCTTTTCTGCAAAATTGACACATTATTTCTACCGGGAGAAAATTTGAATTTAAGCGTTGTCCACGTGGCAGATCCTGATTGGGTTCTGCTGCTAACTGGACTACTAGTGTGGTGTGCTGACTAAGCGCTGAGGTGGATAAGTGACTTGATCTGGATCGTTAGATCCAGATCCAAGGGTGGGGGAACGTACCGGTTCGGGATTTAATCCTGGCCGTGGATGAAGAATCGCACGGTGCTAGACGACAGGGAGACTCGGGGTCACCGACGATGGAGTTGGTGGCGGCGCTCCGGTGGCCCGTGGTAGAAAAACAACAGCGACGGGGCTATGGTGGTCCTATGGGCTCGTGGAGGATACCACGGTGACCAGCGCGCCTCGGTGAGGTCGATGATGATGGATGCGTCCATCGTCGTTTCCCGAAACGGCGGAGCGGGACGATCGGAGGAGCTCGGCGCCGGTGAACTCTCAGGACTGCTCGATCCCGTCGATCCTAGGGAAAAATAAATCGAGGAAGAGTTTTAGAAGCGGCGCAGTACAGAGGCAAATACAAAGGTGCCAAGTAAAGGCGGCGGTGACCCGTGGTTTCGCCAGAAAAGGAAGATCACAGCGGTGGGCAATTTCTTCTCCAACGAGGAATCGTGGCAGCATGGGGAAGCTAAATGATGGGGAGGCAGAGGGGAAAGGAAGAGGAGGAAACGTGCTTTAAGGTGGAGGGCTCGTGCAGCAAATGGGGTATTCAAATGCGAGTAATCGCGGAATTGATTCAAGCGTTTCTTGGGCGTTTCTGCAGTAATGGGACGAAGAAGACGATGACGTCATCGCCTGCGTCAGTGTGGGGACCACACTACAGTGAGAGAAAAGAAGACATGGCGCGTGGGCTAGGCTCTGCGCAGATGTTTCCTTCGCATTGCGCGCGTGCGGGAGATGTGAAATGGGCTTTGGCCCAGGTGGGCTCCTGGGTGCGCGGAAGAAGGGGAGGACAGGGGAGGTGGGCCGGGCCTGGGAGTGGTCTAGTCTGCGTTGGCTTCTCTCTTTTTTGTTTTTTTCCTGTATTATTATTTCCTTTATAACTTTTGATTTAAAAATCCTTTTAGCCTCAAGTAAATTTCTAAAATCTTGAAATGAAATTTTCTTGCAACTAAGCACATTTGAAAACTATTTTGGACACATTTCAACTTTTGAAATTTGAAAATTATAGATATTTCACTAATAATACTTAATACCATTTTAAATTAGAAAATAATAATAAAATGAGGTATTTTATTAAATAAAATGTTAGAGATATTAAACATGTCAAAGTGTTTTCATCTTTTATAATTTTAAAAATATGATGAAAACATGAATAGTCACTTAAGAGAAGATTTTCATTATTTATTTGAATTGGTGGTCTAATTAAAAATAATGGGGTTTTCTCAAATGAAGATGGTGCTTTCCCAATTAAAAACATTATTTTTCAAAGGTACTTTACTTGTTTTCATAACTCAATAATATATATAACACCTTATTGTTTTCTTGATTGACATAACACTTGGAAAACAAATAACCAGCTTTTATCCAATTGAGGTTAATAATAATAGTGACATAATTTCTTGGAGACAAGGAGAAAATATTAGAGATGGTAACTCTCTAGTTTTTAATTATCATACTTATTTTCAAAATGGTAATTGAGTTGAAAAACATGTTTGGTAAAGATGTTTTGCTAAGAAAGTATTTTATTCACATGAGGGAACATATTTTATTTTAGAAATAGGTTTTAGGGTTTATGGAATTAAGGTAATTTGGATTCTTTATTCCAATTACATAATGTTTTCTTTTCTTTCTTCCTTTTATTTGGTTTTTGGTGACTTGTTTTATCATGAAAACAAAAGTTTCAAATTTTTGTGATTTTTGCACTTTCCAAAAATCAAGGATGTTACACATACTTAATTGTTAGGTGATTGCTAATTACCCACAACCCACAAAATGCAATGCGACATGATGAATGATTTAATATGAACACAACATATGTCATTTTATAGAAAATAGGGCATAAATAGGTTTATAGGTGGTAGGGTTTGGGTTCGCGCGTTGGAAAGAGGAATCGGGGTCAACTTTGGTGTCTTCGAGATGAAGAGAAAGTAGTCGTTCACGTTCCGGAGTCGAGGTAGTCGTACACGGTCGTCGTCGTACAAGCACCGGTCTTCGGGGTCGGTGGTGATCTTGCCGGGTTGCTAACATTGAGGAGGCCGAAGTCGATGCATACTTGGCGAGGAGGTATCGGTCGGGGTAGCGGTACTTGTCGGAGAAGACCATGTCGATGAGATATGGATCGAGGTCAAACTTGGCGTTCTGGTGTCCGGACTCATTGCCGGGAATATTGTCGGGGACAATTAGACGTGCATGAAGAGAACAAAACGCAAAAGAGCACAATGAGTCGAGGTCCACGACACATCGAACCACTAGGAACCAGATCAGAGACGAAGATGAGCGGCATCGGAGAACAGGACGTTCACAGACATAAGCCGAGCACATGAGGTGACCGTCAAAGCTGTGTACGTGGCTCTCTGCCCGTGGCTGGAGGTAGGCACAGAAACGATGATGAAGAGGCAGTGGCGGAGCTCGTCTAGCTCGGGAAAGGCACATAGATGGAGCACTTGCGCGTAGAGGCGACTAAGTACATGACGAAGAGGAGGCCACACCCGAGACGAGCCCGAGGAAATGCGGCTTAAAGGGGCAGCACCGGTGCTCTGCTCGCGTGGGTCGCCCATGACGGCGGCAGGGAAATAAGGCATGGTTGGGCCGATGCTGCATGAGGACGACGACGTGACGCTGGACGTTCATGGAAAGGGGAGGACGGTCGTGGATGACGAGGCTTGGGGCGCCCGAGAAGATGCGCGACGACTAACGAAGGTGCTCGGGGACGATCGTCCTTGCCGATGAAGGTGGCCACTGAGGACCTGCAGAGACGCGGGCGACGAGCGAGCACAGAACGACGACCAGGTCATTGAGGAGCCTTAGTGCTCCACGCTAGAGACGGCCAGGAATAGAGGAGCAGGTCCGAGAGGGTGGCGGCGCGGCCTAGCCCATGGCCGGAGGTGAGAGAGCGCAGGAGGCGGGGTTGTGAGAGAGGTGCGGAAGTGGGTCGAGGTTCGAGAGGAAGATCGCGGACGCTGCTACCTCCTGGCGGCGCATGACCCGGGAGAACCAAACCTGGCCACCTGGGCCCGTGCCAGCGTGCTGGCCCGCGAGCACGCAAGCACGGCCCGCCTTGGGCCTGGCACGACACGTGTCTTGGTGGGCCGTGCTCGGCCCGTGGCCCGCCTGGGGCCGTGCTGGGGCCTGGAGGCCGAGCACGGCCCGTTTAGCGGCCAGGCACGCGGCGGACCACGACGGCACGCCAGGCCCACTCGCACGGTGCGGCTGATAGCAGCCCAACAAGCAGAAAAATCCTATTTTCGGCAGTTAGGGGCCTTTTTAAGCGAGTTTATGGCCTTTAAGCGAGATTTGTCTAGATTAGCCTATTTTAAGAAGGATTTCGATTTTTTTGGCAAAAATAGTCCAAACAGGCACGTGGGCCAAAACAGGCACATGGGCCTAATCGTGCCGTGGGCAGGCACGTTTAAGTTAGGGGCCGTGCCTGGGCCTTTAGGCCAGACCCGTGTGCCAGCACGGCACGGCCCGTTTACTAAACGTGTCCTGGTGGGCTGTGCCGTGCCAGGCCCGCCAAACTCTAAACGTGCCTGGGCCGTGCCGTGCTGGCCCGCTGGCCAGGTTTGGGGAGAACGAGAGATGGGCGGAGGGGCTCGGGAGGAAAAGGAAATGAGGGGATCGATCCCCTCCTGGTGGCGATGTGCGTGTTTGCCGTGGGTGTGTGCGAGTGTTATGTGTGGTTGGTGAGAGAGAGGGACCTAAGGGGAAAATATATTAGCAGCGGGGGCTGAGTGCAAAGTGCTAGGAGAGGGTTTGGTGGGGTTCTAGGGTTTCCCCCGGGTGGGCTAGCAGGCCGTGGTGGGCTGGCTGGCCTGCCCAAAATTTGATGTTTTTTCTTTTTATTAATTTTCAGAAATAGTTAATACACTTTTGACAAAGTTTGAGGAACCAAAATTAATTCCAGAAAAAAGGAAAAGCAAGTTTTTAATGCAATCCAAATATTTTAGCAAGTTTTTATCTCACGACACCACTAACAAGGGATTACGCCTCACAATCCGACGAATGCAAGAGAGAGGGAAGGAGTCGTACTATCGAGTCTTCGTGCTACATGTTGATCCTCCTTGGTGTTGGGAGGATCTTTTCTTCTCGACACCACTAACAAGAGGTGATGGCTCCAGATAAAAGAAATTAGAAGCAGAGGTATCAAAAGATAAAATTGCCTCTAACTTCGCAGGAAGGAGTGAGAGTCACACATGTTCCACCCGTTCAAAGTGCAAGAACAAATAATAAGGGTGCTGTTAGGGTGATCAATCCATCCAACAATCAAACTATTAATTCCGTACCTAAAAAGGGGAATTGTGCAACCCAACTCTTGGAATGTCAGATTGGAGATCTTGATGGGAGGTGTTCGTGAAGCTTTGTTTGAATGAGAGGAGGATGTCATTATCTTGGAAGTTTTAAACCAACGGAAAACATGGAGGAAATGGATCGACAGTCAAAGCTACGATCGGATAACAACCAATAAGATAGATGGAGAGGTGGAACCACGGACAAAAAGAGAATACATAATGATAAGATTTCTCAATGGTTCTATGGTCATGAAAAACACATGTTCGTGGGTACCTCCCATTTCACCAATGTTGATCCTTCTCATTTACTCTTTTAAAACAGCATGAATATCCATTAAGGTACATCGAAACAAAGACGGTGTAGCTCTAATAGGATAAGGGATCCATGAGAATGGTTGAAGGAAACCACAAGAACAAAGGAATTGGTCGACCGATGATAACCCACAAGTATAGGGGATCGCAACAGTCTTCGAGGGAAGTAAAAGCCAAACTTACTGATTCGACACAAGGGGAGCCAAAGAATATTTATTAGCCTTAACAACTGACTTGTCAATTCAGCTAATCCTGAAAGTAGACTTGCTCGTAACAATTTATCAGTGGTAACAGTTTTATAGCAGCAGCTGTAGTGAAATAATAGCAGTAGTAAAATAGTAACAGAGTAGCAATCATGAAAACAACAGGATGAAAATGCCGTAGGCATAGAGAAATGGATGAACGGGCGTTCCATGGATAACATAGGTCATGTAATAATCTAAACATGGGCATTGCAGATAATAATAATAATAATAATAATAATAATAATAATAATAATAATAATAATAAAGCATCCAAGTTCTAGGCAAACCATAGGCATGTGTTCCAATTTCGTCGTACATGCTCGCAATGAGAAACTTGCACAACATCTTTTGTCCTACCAGCCCGTGGTAGCGGGGCCTCTAGGGAAACTACTGGTAATATATGTGCTCATTTTAATAAAGCACCTGAGCAAAGCATTAACACTCTGTGAACAGATGTGATCCTCACATCACAGCTATCCCCTCCAGTTGTCCTAATTTCTATCACTTTGGGGCCTCGGGTTCCGGACAATGACATGTGTAAACAACTTGCAGGTATGATCAAGAAACATAATTATACTCATGAAACAATAACATGTTCAGATCTGAAATCATGGCACTCAGGCCCTAGTGACAAGCATTAAGCATAACAAGTTGCAACAACGGTAGAAAACACTAACAATGGATATTAGGCAATATGCCCTAACAATCTGGCATTTTTACATGATCAATCTCATCCAATCCCTTCCAACCCTCTCAGCCTACAGCGGTGTTTACTCACACATGGACGGGGAAAACATGGATGGTTGATGGAGAAGAGGTGGCAGTGTCGATGGCGATGATCTCCTTCGAATCCCCGTCCCGACAGGGCGCCAGAACATGAACTTCTCATCCCCGAATTGGGTTTCGAGGAGGCGGTGGCGCTCTGTTATGTTTATGTGAAATATGATGAACCCCCTTGTGTTTTAGGTTTACGGGGCATATGTAGTCGAAAGGGGAACCCCATGGCGTGGAGGTGCCCCCCCACACCACCTGGCGGCTGTGACGCCCCGGGATCGGGCACTATGCAGATTTCAGCATTTCCGCCAAAATCCACATAATAACCAATTCCAGGTTGCCACTTGTGATAACATTACAACAGTTCACGAATAATCCACAACAACAACAGAGGAGGTATATACAAGACGACTCAAACGAGTCAAGGATACAACTGATACAATACAAAGATCCAAATAACAGCGGAAGAAACAACATAGCGTCCGACTACGGACAAGATACAAATTGGACTAAGAGTCCTGAAGATAACCGATGGCGTCCAATCCCTGCCCAGGCCAAGCCGGAGGGATTCCCAAGCTAACGTCGTCAGACTTCAAACCTGTTGACTGCAATGTGGAATATGCAGCCACGAAAGGGATTCGTGGGTCAGTACGGTTAAGTACTGGCAAGTGGATAAACCATACTCACAAGATACCAGCGTAACCAATCATCACAAGATACAAATACTTTGGGTAGGAAGGAAAGGAAGGGATTATTGCAAAGAAGCGGCAGCGGGCTGCACTAACTAACTACAGAAACGCGCTACAACATCCGGCTAAAAGAGAGGGATAAGATAGCGTATCAGAACCAACTACAACTACTCACCAAGCAATACCCATCCAATGTTACCCCCTACTAAGGAAGCAACCCAAGGAAACTCACACGGTTGATTAAGGTGACATTCATTTTTATGGTGGAGGTAATCTGTATTACTAGTCAAGTTATCATCGTTAAGTGTAAGTTGTCTGAGTACTTGTTAGCCAGCACTTTCACCAAGTCATCCATGACCGCGGACAACACGGCTTCTCGAGAAGATTTAACCCTGCAGGGATGCACCAATTTGGCCGTACACGTAAGAATGACCCGCCAGATGGAAAGACCCTTCCACCAAGCGAGGCACTCAACACAACCCAACTCTTCTTCGCATCAAGCCCAAAGAACCACGTGCGGTGCGTGCGCGGCTAATCGAGCCCCCACGAAGAAAAGGGGGACCCTCATAGCACTGGAAGACCACGCCGCCCTAAATGCCGACTACAAAAGTTCCACCCTGGCGCCAAGGACTCGCACCTGCATATGCATGCATCAAATGGAAAGCCCGAACTAAGTGTGGCGATTTGGACGAGATGCGAATCGAATCAGAATTGCGGGGGGCGCCCATACTCGCTTCCCACATGCGGTTAGTGCGCTCATCATGGATCGGAGGACAAGACCCTTTTCCTAATTAAGTTCGACACTAGCAGGCCTCAAAACCACGCCGGGCCTCCTGCCGGTGCCTTATCATCAACTTATTATTACCCCAGACATTAACATGTTGTTGATTGAATTTAAACCCAACTATCAAACTAAACAGGTGATAAGACGGACAACAAGACTTGAGCGCAAACAACACTAAGCATGCCACTACGACACGAGGGCCAACAAGGTAAACAAACAACAGTTAATAGGAAGTGGGAGGAAGGCTATAGCATGGCTGCAAGGTAAACATATGACAGGATCGAGACACAAGCATCGAATCATAAGGCTAGAATAAAGGCAACGGGAAGAATCGGTAACAAGTGATGAAAGGCAGCCATAGGTAGCAAGTGAGTATACTTGCCTGGAATCCAGCAAGTAGAGGTACATCCGAAGAACTTGTCGTTGCTCACATCATCTCAACGTCCTATCCATGAAGAAGCAACGAACTAGAACAAACACCGGATGCAACAATTACTTCTACGGCAAAAGATCCAGCATGATCAAGATATGGATGCATGACAAGTTTAAGGATGCATCAAAGATAAACTAGTTGACATGGTAAACATATTTAAATGGGCCCATATGCAATTTGGATTGTATATGGAAAAGCCCATGAATTAATGTTGAATTAAATGATCTGCAAATAACCATCATGTGAAAGTTGATTAGAATGATGCATGGATGATGAAAACAATAAGAAAACAACAATAGCTTCAGTTTGATATGTTGTTTACCAAGTTTGGAATTTTATTTATTAAGTTATGAACTTTGGCATTTTAAATGATTTAAACAAACATTTGTTGTTTTCACTAATTTTAAATGTTCAAAACAGATAACAAAATTTATATTTGGAAAGAACACAAAATTTTAGATGGAATACATATTTCATTTGTTGAATTTGGGTTTTTGATGAGCAAGTTATTAAATTGACAATTTTAAATGCATTAATTAAGAAATAGTTGTTTTCAACAATTAAATTTATTCGAAATAGAAAACAAAGTTTATATTTGCAAATTTCATGAAAAAATGGGATGGAAAACATATTTTAGTTGTTCAATTTGGAATTTAATTGATCAAGTTACCAATTTAACAGTATTAAATGAATTAAATGGGGCATTAAATTTTGCATCAATTTTAGTTGGTTCAAAATAGGAAATAAAAGTTATATTTGGGAAGAGCATTTAATTCCACATGGAAAGCATATTTTATTTGTTGGGTTTGGAATGTTTATGAGCAAGATATGAATTATGCAAGTTTAAGTGATTTATATAAAGTAGATAATATGGCATGAATTTTACTTGCTCAAATCAGTGAACAAACTGCATATTTGGAAAGTTCATGATTTTCTGATTGGGATACATATTTTGTTTGTGCAATTTGAAGTTAAATTGAAGGAGATATTAATTTTACAATGTTTAGGTTCAAATTACCATTTATAAAAAAAGTAAAAAAAAGAAACAGGGCAGTGCATTTTTCTACAGAGGGTAGGGCTACCCACGCTGGCTGACAGTGTGCCACAGCCAGCGTGGAGCCACAGTGGCTTGGGTGCGGGGTGACGTGGCTGTGGGGTGTATGACAGGTGGGGTCGAGCTCGCGCGGAGAAAAGAAGAAAAAGGGGAAGCAAATGCTTCCCCTGAGAATCGAACCCGCGCGCTACGCGCTGCGATGCACGGTGCAATACCACTGGGGTAAACGAGCGGTTGTGATGGATCTGGCTGGGGTTTGGTTTTGAAGTGGATCTCGCACGGTTTCAAGTTTCTGACGAAACTGAAGATGAAAACAGACGTACGTGAGGACAGCGGCGTTCGCCGGCGGAGCTCGACGGTGCCGGGCGATGGCTGGCCCAGAACAAAGAGGAGAGGCACGGGGGAGGGCCCTAGGGACAGAGGCTCACCTTGGCGCGCTCGGCGGGGGGCACGGCTCGCGGAAGACGTCGAGGAAGGGACGCGGAGATCGACGCCGGCTGGGTTCCGGCCGGCGGCAAAACCTCGACGGCGCGGTCGATGCAGCCGCCCTCCGGCCTCGGTGCCCTCAACAAAGACGAAGAGGGCAGTGCCCGGTTTCCATTCCCGCTGAGAGGGGCCCTCGGAGACGATCATCGCGGCGGCGCCACTGCCTCCAATTTCCGGCCACGGTGATGCTTGTCTCGGTTCAGAAATTCTTCAGAAAATAACAGGGAGTGGAGAGGAAAAAGAGATCGGCGGCGGAGGATGGGGAGGGGGTCTAGGGCACGCAGGAGGGGGGTAGTGGTGGTTTTATGAAGGGGCCAAAGTTGTACGGCAGTGCATCGGAGGGAGGAGGCGAGGATCAGCGGTGGTGGGAGGGTTCGTACACGGTGACGACAGCAGGAGGAAGAAGACACCGAAGGGCTCTCCTCAAGCGAAGAGGTACCGGGCTAAAACAGAGAGGAGCTGGGCTGGTTCGAGTGGGGTTGTAGGTGGGCTGGCCCTTTTTGGGCTGGCCTGCCTCCCCCAGCTCTGTTTTTATTTTTTTTCTGTTTACACACTTTTTTTTTTGGTAGGAAAGAAAGAGAGAGAAAAAGAATAAGGTTTTAGGGGTTTTATTTTATGAAATAATTTTTTATTGAATTACAAAACAGCAAGGTCCAAGTATGTGAACTTTATTTTCAAAATTTTCAACTTGCCAAATGATTTGAATTTGTCATTCTAATTTCAAATAGGGTTTCATAAAGAATTGATTTTTTTGAAATAACCAAGTTTATTCAATAAGCTCAAACAACTATGAAAACTTATTGAACTTAAATGTTTGCAAGATTTTAATTTTAAACCACAATTGGAACATGCCAAGTGTGAATGATTTGATTTGAATTTGCACTTGAATTTGCAATTTTTAATTTGGAAACTTTGGACATGTTTGAAAGTTTAAATTGGTTTGAACTTTTTAAGTTGTTTTGAAAACAAGGTGCACTTCATGCATGATGCAATGCCATGCAATGCCAAAAGTAAAACAATCAACTTCTAATTTGGGGGAAAATCCCCCGGGTGTTACAGCGGCGCAGCCTAGGGGGCGCCCAGGGGTGGTCTGGGCCACTCCTGGCCGCCTCCAGGTGTCCTCCCATGGTGTTCTGGTGATATAAGCTCAATGGGATCTTTTTTGGGCATTTTCCCGAATGTTGATTTTTCTGCGCAAAAACGAGACACCAAGGTAATTCTGCAGAAAACAGCGTTAGTCGTGTTAGTGGTATCCAAAACTCACAAGTTTAGAGGCAAACCATAAGAAAAGTGTTCGGCAAAGGAGATACTTTTCGACCATGTGCTAGCGCCACCAGGGGCAGGCCGCGCCCCCTATGGTGTGCCTGACTGGTGGGTCCCCCTGGGGTCTCTCAGGTGGCTCTCTGTCCCATTTTTGACGTAAAAATTTATTATAATTTTTCTAGAATTTTTCGAGAAACTTTATTTTTGAGGTATTTCTAGAATTTAATAATTAATAAAAACCCAGAAAAACAAATGTGAAAAGGTGGAAAAAAAACCAAAACCAAAACTACAGACATTCTATGACACTCCAATGGAAAAATAACCAAAGAAAACAGAGGTGGAAGTGGTGAGAAGAAAATTATGGGTGGTGAAAACATGCATAACCACAGTAATCAGGGTGAAAACATGAATATGGATGATGGAAAACATGATTATACTTAAGTAGCAAGGTGATAACAGAAGTTAACATGGTCAAAACATAATGGGGAAGGTGAAAACATAGTGAAAACATTGTCCTCTTCATTCAAACTCATTTTGTTAACAAGGGTGATCAAGTCTTGTTACGAGAACAATTTTCATATGAAGCAAAACTTTGCTAATCACTAAATAATTATGTTACCTCAACCTTGATAGACATTGTCCCAGTCATAATAATTTCATATTCTTATGGTGGTATTGGAATGGGACAATAAAATTCTCCAATCTTGATGGTCTCAGTATTTTCAATTGAATTTAAACCATATCTTCTATCAATCTTCTTGAGAAAATAAAAAATATGCTCTTTATCATTAACATTGAAAGTTTACTTTTCCTTGATTGCAATCAATAATAGCCCCTGGAGTGTTAAGAAAAGGTCTCCCAGGAATAATAGACATATTATCATCTTCAGGCATTTCCAACACAACAAAGTCAGTTAATATCAAACAATTAGTAACAAATTGAACAGGAACATTCTCACATATACTAATAGGAATAGCAGTAGACTTATCAGCAATTTGCAAAGATATATCAGTGTGTATCAATTTTTCAAGAGAGAGTCCCTTATAAAGAGAGAAAGGCATAACACTAACTCCAGCTTCCAAGTCACATAAAGCAGTTCTAACATAATTATTTTTAATAGAACAAGGGATAGTAAGAATACAAGGATCTCCAAGATTCTTTGGAACTTTGCCATTGAAAGAGTAATTAGCAAGCATAGTGGAAATTTCCTCATTAGAAATCTTCCTTTTGTTAGAGACAATATCTTCCATATATTTAGAATAAGATGGCAGTTTAATAGCAACAATCAAAGGGATTTGCGGAAACAGAGGTTTCATCCACTCACAAAACTTGCTATAATGTTCTTCTTCTTTTGATTTATGCTTCTTATTAGGAAAAGGAATTGCTTTTTGTACCCAAGGCTCTCTTTCATTACGATTTTTATTACCAACGAAATCCTCCTTAGTATACTTCACAGTTTTAGGTTGCTTCTCAAGTTCAGCTATAGTTTCTTCTTTACCAGAAGCATCATTTTTATCCTTACCACTTTCAGTTTCAGCATCAGAAATAGATATACTATTAGGATCTTTAACAGGTTCAGGAGATTCTACAACATTTTTATGTCTCTTCTTCTTTTTCTTAAAAGGAGAACTATTGTTTTTAGGTTGTTGAGAATCTGGTTCAATTCTTTTAGGATGTCCTTCAGGATACAAGGGGTCCTAAGTAGAAACACCACTTCTAGTAATTATTTCACAAACATGTCTTTCTCTAGAAGCATTAGCTAGCATATCTTTTTGCACTTTAGTGATTTAATCAATTTGAGTTCGAACCATATGAAAATGTTTAACAAGCATTTTAACATCATTAGAGGTTCTCTCAATAATACCATGCAAATTATCAATAGATCTAGAGTTTTCCATAAGATGGTTTTGCACTCTCATATTAAAGTTGTCTTGCTTAACAACATAATTATCAAATTCATTTAAGCATTGATCAGGTGGTTTAGAGTAGGGAATGTCTCTATTATCAAAGTATTGGAGAGAGTGTTCCTCAACTGTTGATGGATGAGGAATAGTCTTACATGATTCTTCTATAGGAGGTAAATTCTTCACATCTTCAGATTTAATACCCCTCTCTTCAAGAGTTTTCTTGGCTTCCTTCATCACTTCATCATTTAATTCAATCATCCCTCTCTTCTTGGGTGTTGGTATTAATGTTGGCTCTGGTGTAGGTGTAGGCTTAGGTATATTCCAATCATCATTATTTTTGGTTATTTTAGCCATTAATTCCTCAGCTTCTTCTGGAGTTCTTTTCCTGAAAACACAACCAGCAAAACTATCCAGGTAAGTCCTAGATTCCACAGTTAGTCCATTATAAAATATGTCTAGGAGCTCATTTTTAGGTAATCGATAGCTAGGGCTAGCTCTTATCAAAATACAAAACCTTGTCCAAGATTCTGACACTTTCTCTCCTTCAATTTGCTCAAAGTTAAAGATGTCCTGCACAGCAGCATGTTGGGCACTAGCAGGATTTTTTTTTGAAAGAAAGCATTAACCAAATCCATAGGACTAGTAATAGATCCAGGTGACAGATTGTTAAACCAAGTTTTAGCTTCATCTTTCAATGAGAAAGGGAAGATCTCGGTAACAAAATAAGTACGCAATTTAGTATCATAAGAAAATAAACTACTCTAAGATAAAAGCTCATTCATGTGTTCCATAGCACTTTTACTTTCAGTTCCACAAAAAGTTTCCTTCTCAACAATATATATATAAGATAAAGCTAGAAAGAAATCATAATCCTTGTCTCGAATGTGTATGGGATATGTGGCAAACTTAGCATCAAGAGAAGATTTATATTTAACAGCATGTCTCGCAAGAAGACTTTTAAGAGCACTCGTACCAGTAGTAGCTTGAGCTTCTTTAATAAAATCATCATTAAGTTCAATATAGGTTTCATCAAGATCATCAATAAACTCAGGTGAATTAACACATGTACTAGCATTTTCAACAGAAATTTCAGCATTTTCAATTTGTTTCGATTTAGAAATAGTAGCATCTAGGAAAGGACCTAGTGAACCAGTATCATCAAGCACAGTAGAAACATCATCAAAAGTATTAGAAACATTTTCAGACTCATCAGAAGTAACAGTGTGTGTAGCATGTGGTGGTTTAAGAAGGTTACTCATAACAGATGGTGAATCAAGAGCAACAGAGGTGTTCAGAGTTGTACCTCTCCTTGTAGTGGATGGTAATATAGGGACTTTTTCCATCAAGAGTCGTGCCCATGATGAAAGTCTTGCAGCGAACAATATCATGATCAAGTGAGCAAATAAATAACGCTATGCTCCCTGGCAACGGCGCTAGAAAAATAGTCTTGATAACCCACAAGTATAGGGGATCGCAACAGTCTTCGAGAGAAGTAAAAACCAAATTTATTGATTCGACACAAGGGGAGACAAAGAATATTTATTAGCCTTAACAACTGATTTGTCAATTCATCTGCACCTGAAAGTAGACTTTCTCGCAAAAATTTGTCAGTGGTAACAGTTTTATAGCAGCAGAAGTAGTGAAATAACAATAGTAGCAATCGTGAAAACAGAAGGATGAAAATACCGTAGGCATAGAGGGAATGGATGAGCAGGCGATGCATGGATAAGATAGGTCATATAATAATCTAAACATGGGCATTGCATATAATAATAATAATAATAATAATAATAATAAAGCATCCAAGTTCGAGGAAAACCATATGCATGTGTTCTAATTTAGTCGTACGTGCTCGCAATGAGAAACTTGCACACCATCTTTTGTCCTACCAGCCCGTGGCAGCGGGGCCTCTAGGGAAACTACTGGTAATTAAGGTGCTCCTTTTAATAAAGCACCGGAGCAAAGCATTAACACTCCGTGAACACACGTGATCCTCACATCACAGCCATCCCCTCCGGTTGTCCCAGTTTCTGTCACTTTGGGGCCTCGGGTTCCGTACAATGACATGTGTAAACAACTTGCATGTATGATCAAGAAACATAATAATACTCATGAAACAATAACATGTTCAGATCTGAAATCATGGCACTCGGGCCCTAATGACAAGCATTAAGCATAACAAGTTGCAACAACGACAGAAAACACTAACAATGGATACCAGGCACTATGCCCTAACAATCTAGCATTATTACATGATCAATCTCATCCAATCCCTTCCATCCCTCTCACCCTATAGTGGTGTTTACTCACACATGGACGGGGGAAACATGGATGGTTGATGGGGAAGAGGTGGAGGTGTCGATGGCGATGATCTCCTTCGAATCCCCGTCCCGGCAGGGTGCTAGAACAGGAACTTCTGATCCCTCAATTGGGTTTCGAGGCGGCGGTAGCGCTCTGTTGTGTTTCTGTGGAATATGATGAACCCCCTCGCATTTTAGGTTTACGGGGTATATGTAGTCGAAAAGGGAGCCCGAGGGGGTGGAGGTGGCCCCCACACCCCCTGGCGGCGCGGCCTAGGGGGCGCCCAGGGGTGGTCTGGGCCACTCCTGGCCCCCCTCCAGGTGTCCTTCTGTCTCCCGGGGTCTTTTGGTGATATAAGCTCAATGGGATCTTTTCTGGGCATTTTCCCGAAAGTTGATTTTCTGCACAAAAACGAGACACCAAGGTAATTATGCTGAAAACAACGTTAGTCCGTGTTAGTGGCATCCAAAACTCACAAGTTTAGAGGAAAACCATAAGAAAAGTGTTCGTCAAAGGAGATACTTTTTGAACGTATCAACCGATCAGATGAAGATTAGTGACAATATCAATCTTCTGGCTCACGTCGATGCCGCTGTCCTTCTGAATCTTCTAAATGTTGAACACGTTAGGTTGAAAGGCTAAGAGAGCGTCCACCCATGTAGAATCCTATGAATTGTAGGATAGGTAATAGAGAAGACTCCAAAACAGAGAAGATAAGAAGGAAGAGAAATCACATGTAAGAAGTAAACAAGAGTCCTATTTAGATCCTTTTCAAAATATGTTTAGAAAAAGAGTTTTTGACACTCTAAATACTCGACCATTAGTGAGGTTATCCTGCAGTCTTTGCGGACCTGTTGCTTCGGTAAGCATTCATATCGAAAAAACTTTGGGAATCGAAACCATGCTCTGATACCATCTGCGATGCCCCTGGATCGGGTACTATGAGGATTTCAACGTTCCTGCCAGAATCCTCATAATACCAATCCCGGGTTGTCAATTTCTCATACCATTACAACAATTCACGAATAATCCGCAACAACAATAGAAGATACATATACAACACGACTCCCACGAGTCAAGAATACAACTTATACAATACAAAGATCCAAATAACAGCGGAAAACAAAACATTATCCGACTACGGATAAGATACAAAGTGGACTAAGAGTCGTGAACATAAATGATGGCGTCCAAGCCGGAGGGATTCTCAAGATAATGGCGCCAGACTTCAAACCTGTTGGCTGCATTTTGGAATATACAGCTCCGAAGGGATCAGTACGGTAAAGTATTGGCAAGATATGCAATACTAGTAAGTATGCTAAACACTTCACAAGATATCAATGCTTTGGATTCCAGGAGAAGGGGTTAGTGGTTGAAGCGGCAAGCAGCACTAACAACTTATAGAGACACGCTAAAACTTCCGTCTATTAGAAAGGGATGAGAGAGCACATTGAAACAACCACAACTACTCACCAAGAACAATACACATCCAGGGTTAACCCCCCTCAACCAAATGCCAGAAGGTAGCCCGAGGGAAACTCACACATGTTGAAATAGTAATCTCATTATCGCATAGGTTAACAAATATCATTAGGTGTAAGTTGTCCGACTCTTGTTTGCCAGCACTTTCTCCAAGATCTTCACATAAGCACGGATGGTACGCCTTCTCGAAAAGAATTAACCCTGCATGGATACACTACTGTAGCCACACGCACCGAACTGTCGCGAGATTGGTGGCACAACACTTCACCTCACCACAAACAAGTCCAGGGAGCCACCTAGCTAGGTTGGAACCGCATCGAGAGTCAGACCGATGCTTCGAAGCGGACCTAACCGTTTGCTCCTACGCGCGAATTGGATTAAACCTGAACAGAACTGTCTGCTTCACATCATACCGCGGAACCTATATAATTGTACGCACATCGGTAACATACCATCATCATCTTCAACGTCGTTGACATCGTACCTGAAGAATTGGTGGTGTGCGTACGCCAAATGGAAATCCCGAACTACGTTGTTGCATCATGGATAAGAGTGCAGCGGGGCTAATAGGTTTCGGGGAGTCCCATTACCTCCCAGGATGTGGTTAGCGCGCTCATTCTTGGATCAGCGGACAAGAACCTTTTCCTAAGTCGACACTAGAGGGACCAAAAACCTTTAGGGGCCTCCCGTCGGTGCCTTAGCTCGAATTCAAATTTATTATTTCGCCAAGCATTACGATCATTTTAATTAAGTTGAACCAACATATCATACTAGTCATGTGACAAGGAAACCAAACTCGCCAAATAAGCTAAGCAAGCACCACGACTCGCAAGATCCACAAGCTACACAAACAACAAGGTAATAGGATGTGAAGGGAAGGTTATGTTGTGTCTACTAGATAAATATGTGGATGGAATCGCGACCAAGAATCGTAATACAAGACTAGCATAATAGACAACGACAAGCGTAGGTAGCAAATGAGGAATCCTCAAACATCGATAGCAAGTGAGTAGAGCTTGCCTGTTATCCAGCTTGTAGAGGACGCAGAACTTGTCGTTGCTCACATCATCTCAACGTCCCAGCCGAGAAGAAGCGAAGCACTAGAAGAAACACCGTATGCAACAATTATTTCTACGGAAAAAGATCCAGCATGATTCTATTATATATGCATGACATGCGAGATGCAATGCAAGATGCAACCTAGGCAATATTAAATGGAACGGGGTACCAACGATTTAAATATATTGTTCAAGTTATTTTACTACCCAACAAATTAGATATTGTTTAACATGGAGAGACAGGGTATTGATGAGCTACACAAGTTTAAATGGAACCGGGACAATATATATAACATCCAGATACATTCCATATTTAATTGTTACGTGATTGCTAATTACCCACAACCCACAAAATGCAATGCGACATGATGAATGATTTAATATGAACAAAATAGATGTCATTTTATAGAAAATAGAGCATAAATAGGTTATAGGGGGCAAGGTTTGGGTTCGCACGTTGAAAAGAGGATTCGGGTTCAACGCCGGTGTCTTCAAGACGAAGAGGAAGTAGTCGTTCATGTTCCGGAGTCGAGGTAGTTGTACACGCTCGTCGTCGTACGAGCACCGGTCTTCGGGGTCGGTGGTGATCTTGTCAGGTTACTAACATCAAGGAGGCCGAAGTCGATGCATGCTAGGCAAGGAGGTGTGGGTCGGGGTAGCGGTACTTGTCCGAGAAGACCATGTCGACGAGATATGGCTCGAGGTCGAACTTGGCGTTCTGGTGTCCGCACTTGTCACTGGGAATATTATCGGGTCAATTGGACGTGCAGGAAGACGACAAAATGCAAAAGAGAACAACGTGTCGAGGTCCATCGCACAACGAACCACTAGGAACCAGATCAGAGACGACGACGAGCGGCATCGGAGAACATGACGTTCACAGACACGAGCCGAGCACATGAGGTGACTGTCAAAGCTGCGTACGTGGCTCTCTGCCCGTGGCTGGAGGCAGACACGAACACGATGATGAAGAGGCAGTGGTGGAGCTCGTCTAGCTCGGGAAAGGCACATAGGTGGAGCACTTGCGAGTGGAGGCGACAAAGTACATGACGTAGAGGCGGCCACGCTCGAGAAGAGCCCGAGGAAGATCAGCCTAAAGGGGTAGCACCGGTCTCTGCTCGCGTGGGTCGCCCTGGACGGCGACAGGGAAACGAGGCACGGTTGGGCCGATGCTGCACAAGGACGACAACGTGACGCTGGTCGTTCATGGCAAGGGGAGGATGGTCATTGATGACGGGGCTTGGGGCCGCCCGAGCCGATGCGCGACGACGACCGAAGGTGCTCGGGGACGGTCATCCTTGCCGATGGAGGTGGCCACCAAGGACCTACAGAGACGCGGGCGACGGGCGAGCACAAAACGGCGACCAGGTCATTGAGGAGCCTTAGTGCTCCGCGCTGGAGACGACCAGGAAGAGAGGAGAATGTCTGAGAGGGTGGCGGCGCGGCCTAGCCCATGGCCGGAGGTGAGAGAGCGCATGAGGCGGGGTTGTTCGAGAGGCACGGGAGTGGGTCGAGGTTCGAGAGGAAGATCGCGGACCCTACTGCCTCCTGGCGGCGGATGACCCGGGAGGACGAGAGATGGGCGGAGGGGCTCGGGAGGAAGAGGAAACCAGGGGATCGATCGATCCCCTCCTAGCGGCGGTGTGCGTGTGTTCCCTTGGGTGTGTGCGGGTGTTTTTGTGGTTGGTGAGAGAGAGGGACCTAAGGGGAAAAAGATTGGCGGCGGGGGGCTGAGTGCAAAGTGCTGGAGAGGGTTTGGTGGGGTTCTAGGGTTTCCACCTGGTAGGCTAGCTGGCCGTGGTGGGCTGGCTGGCCTGCCCAAACATTTCTGTTTTTATTAATTTTTAGAAATAGTTAACACACTTTTGACAAAGTTTTAGGAACCAAAATTAATTCCAGAAAAAAAGGAAAAGCAAGTTTTTAATGCATTCCAAATATTTTTGCAAGTTTTTTTAGATGCATGACTATGCCAAAAGGAAAACTAACATACAAATTCTAATTGGGGAAACCCCCGGGTGTTACAACCAGCGGCGCACGAGTGCAAGAGACAGAGGCGGAAGGTGGCATCGGGGATGGTCCCTCGGGCGCCTGGAGGAGACCGACCGTGGACGACGATGGGGCGGCATGGTGAGAGGAGCGACCGAGCGGGGCGATGCTGAGCAAGACGGCATGGTGAGAGGAGCAGTGCGATGGGGAGCAGGGCGTCCGGCCCAACACATGAGGACAACGGGGCGGCGTGGTGAGAGGAGAGGAGGGGCGGCGCTCGGGATGCGTCATACGTGTGTGTGGGGGGACTAGTTATTCACTTAGGGTTTTCTTAGAGAGTGATAGGTGGGGTCATCTGTCATAGTGGTTCTGTGGGTTAAAACGTACGGGTTTGGCACCCCATACCTGCCTCCGCTAGACCCACCGGGTTTGATACTTTCTGTTAAGTAGACCCACGTTTTTCCCACACTCTTCCCATTTGACGCGGTACCATCGGGATAGCGGGTGTCGGGTACCCATTGCCATCTGAAGTTCGGACACCCTTTATCCGGCCGAAAGTTGGGGGTGGCCTTCGAGAGCGTCCGGATATTTTGGGCCCACTTTTAAGCTGATGGTTAGCTCACTTGCAGTTTTAGACCCAAGGCACCACGTGCCCAACTTTATATTAATAAAGCCACAGAGTTTACCACGTTAGGCGGTACATAAGTTGAGCACTACATCTTAGCCAGAACATAGAGGCAACATAGCCAAACGAAACACCAACAACATCACCAAAATACAGAAGGGAGCCACGAAGCCACAAGGACCGCCCCGTGTGGTACCAGCAGCTAGCTCGACGCAGGCGCGCTGTCAGCCTTGATGAGCGTGTGCCAACGCCTTAGTTCGCTTGCCATCCTTTGAAGCGCGTCCAGGTCCCGCGATTTTGGCGAAATCGTCCACTGCTGTAAGAAAATAGCAGATTTAAAAACAATATCAGCAGGAGAGTTAATGATTTTAGATTCAATAGCAAGTTTATTGCGGATTTGCCAAAGTGACCACGATTGAGCTAAAAACAGGCACAAGACCGATCTACGAGTCTGTCCCGCTGAGATAGAAAGAATCGCAAAGAATTGCGCGAAGTTAGCAGGGCACCAAGAGCAATGAAGGAGTTGCCGGAAAACACTCCATGCAAGTTTCGCGGGAGAGCAGGAGAAGAACATGTGTGCCACATCCTCATGCAGGCCACAAAAAGCACACTTGCCATCGGAAGTGCCATGACGGATGACTAACTGCTCTCCCGAGGGCAGTCTGTCAATAGCAACCTGCCACACAAAAATCTTTATCTTCAAAGGGATGCGCACCTTCCAGATATCCTCAACATGTGCCACCGTCGCACCCTGCAAGAGTGCGCGATACATAGAGGCTACCGTGTACTTTCCAGAAGGGTCAAGAGACCAAGACACTCGGTCCAACTGATCCGAGAGGGAAATTTGAGCAATCACATGCTGGACCTCCCGCCATTGCACCAAGCCAGGTTGGTCAAGAGTGCGACGAAGCCGGATCCCCACAATCACCGCTTGTCGAACCGAGACCGCTTGGTTATCACATATGGCAAAGATGCGGGGAAATCTGTCTTTGAGTGGTTGGGGGTCCAACCAGGAGTCCTCCCAAAACTGGGTCCTGGCGCCATTTTCAACAATGTGTTTAGCCCCGGGCTTAAAGAGGTGTTTGATCTTGCTCACACTGCGCCAGAAGGAGGATCCCCCACGCTGGGGGCAAGAGAAGATATATGCGCCGGGCAGATACTTGTTTCTAGTAATGGTGGCCCAGATGGACCCATCCATGTGGTATATTTTCCATACCCACTTGAGCATAAGAGCCTTATTCATGAGCTTCGTATTGATGAGCCCCAGCCCACCTAACTCCTTAGGTCGGCAAACCGTCGGCCAATTCACCAAATGATACTTCCGCTTAGGCCCAGAACCCTCCTAGAAAAATCTGGCCCTATGAGATTCAAAACGCTCGTGCACCCCGTCTTGGAGGAGGAACAGCCCCATGGCAAAGATGGGAGGGAGTCCATGCAGGAGTTTGAGAGGATGAGCCGGCCACCCGAGGACAGAAACCTCCCAATCCATGGTTCGGCCTGAACGGCAATCTTCAGCAACACAAAGTTCCATTGCTCAACCGTCATCTTACGGTCCAAGACCGGGAGGCCCAGGCAAATGAAAGGGAAGGATCCAAGCCTATAGTTGAGGAGATGGGCGACCCTTCGCTGCTCGATGGGCTGATTTAGGACAAACACTTCACTCTTTATGGTAATTGATTTTTAGGCTGGACATGTCTTCAAAGCACATGGGCTAAAATTTGAGGTTGGCATCGCAGTCAGTTTTTTTCTTGACGAATCGCCGAAGGATAGCATGTCTGCATGTGTATGGAAAAAATAAGAAACGAGTTGCAAGATCGCATAATCAAAAAAAAAAATATTGTTTGCATTATCAATGGCTAACAGACTCGGTACCAGCACGCAACCATAAACTAAGAAGGGATTCTGATAGTTGTACAGTTAACAGCTAACTAAACTCTGTAACCTGGTTGTCTTCTCTTAATGAAAATTTATGCAGCGCTGCTGCCTTCGTTAAGAAAAAAATAGAAGAAGAAGAATGGATGACTAAGTCGAGCCGGTCGATCCAATCATCCTAGCAGTTAGTTGAATCCGCATGCCGCCGTTTCGGCTCCGTTGGTATTCATAATACGCTCACAGCTTGCGAGCGGCGACGGAGAGCTGGAGACTGCGATGTGCTAGCAACTTGGCGAGGTCTTGTTTGTCTCTTGCCTGCGGTTGCTGCCGTGCTGGTCTTGCTGCCTGCTGGATATTTTTTTCCCTTGCCCCGCGTAACACTAATCTAAACTCTGACGGAAGACTTGCATTCCGGGTCGTCGGCTCGCTGGTGCCCGGTGGGCGTGTATTCCCGGCCTAAATTATTGGCAGCCTGGCGAAAGCATCTCCAGTTCTCTATTCTCTCCCCCCTCCCCCTCCTCTCGCGCTCCTACCAAGAGAGCAGCAACTGGATTATATAACACGTCCGGTCCGGCCAGTCGTCGTCCCATCGGGAGAAGATAGGAACAGCTGAACAGGGAGAGGAATCAGCTGAACCCAGCCGGAGAACCGCCCATCCACCATGAGCGACGGCAGTGCTCCTCCTGGAGGTACGTATTGATCCGTTGTGATGTTCTCTGCCTTAATTACTCTGTTCTCTGTGAAATTTGGTCAACTCATCGATCTGTCCACCTCCACCTGTGGGAAAGCAGGAGTATTAGTTAGCACTAACACGAGATTATCCGGTTCCTAAACCAAGATCTTGTCTGCCAGTCTCAGTTTCATCGAGTCTGCCGGCTACTTTTTGTTGAAATAAATCTGGTTCTTCTCCGTTGACTGTGTAGGCTACTTCATTGGCCGTCCAGCCAACACCGACGAGCCCAAGGAGCCGGCGCAGGCCGCCGCTGAGCCTGCACAAACTGTGAACGAACACCTTCCTGGTGGTAAGTGTGCACGCAAAGCTGCTTCCGATTACATAAAAACGCTGGACTGGGACATGATTTTGTTACTAAATCCATCTCTCTCTGTCTTCTCTTGCTCAAACAAGATTACTTCGTCGGCCGCCCGGCCAACCAACACCAGGATGCGCCGACCCCGGCGGCCAAACCGAGCTTCCTCGCCAAACTGTACGACACCCATACACATATATCAGCAGTTCACTCTCTAGATCGGTGGATCGATTGAGTCGTTCATGTGTGCTCGATTTTTGTTAGATTTAAAAAAAGTCTCGTCTAATGATGTTTCCCTTCTCCGTGTCTGATCTCCAGCTGTCCATGCCTCGCCCCCGCTAATGCTACCAGCTAGACCGGCAAGCCCAGCCGTGGTGCGGCGCGGGAGGATTTGATGTGAAATCGGATCGAAAGTCTCAAGTCTCAACTGTGTATTCGAACTGCGTGTTATATGTTCATCGTTGGGAACTGCTATTTTTTTTTTTCCTTTCTTCGCAAACATTTGGTTCCTGGATATTCATTCGTGTACTACCCGACAAACGAAAGTTCAATGAAATTGCCATCCATGTCTGTGTAATGATGTTGATTTGTTCAAGTGTATATATACTACTACGAAATGATGCTGATGTTGACTTCGGGTTTATCCCGCTATGAGGGGGGCTCCGGTTACAATTAGATCGATTCTGTCGGAATAATTGGTGAAATGACCGCTTTTAGTCCCGCTTTATAAATAAAGCAACCACCAATCCAAATTCATACCGAACATTCCAAAAAAGAAGAAGGAATACAAAACATTCCACAAAGAGAAGGACAGAAGAAGGAATAAGTTCGATGGGGGGCAACAACATAAGTACGCCCAAAGTACCACAACGCGAAAGAACAGGAAAACATCATCATCATTTCGTGGAAGCATCAAAGAAAACGGACATGGGCGCGGGGAAGCAGGATCCCTCCCAACCGCTGGGCTCAGCTCGTAGAGGTGGTAGAGATGCATGGCGCAGCCGCCACCAAACGGTCCAACATGTCGTCCAGCTGAGCCCTGTCCCGCTGTTTACACAACGGGTGCCACTGCTGCAAAATAGCGAGACATCAGCAACGCGCCGAAGAAAGATCCGTTCTATCAGCATCTTATTCCTAATCGTCCAAAGGGTACAGGTCATCCCGACAAAGATAACCCAGAAGAGGCCACGCCCCCTCCCGGTCCTCCTCGCCTGGAGTTCTAGAAATTCGCCGAGGTCCGAGACCCACCATTCGGGGCCCAGACCTTCATATACGAAATTCCATAAGAACCGGGTCGCAGGGCATGCGAACAAAATATGAGTCTCCGTCTCGGGAACCCCACAAAGAGGACACATGCCATCACCAGGCCATTGACGCTTCCGAACCTCCACTCCCGACGATAGGCGGTCGCGCAATAGCTGCCAAACAAAAATCTTGATCTTCAACGGTAGGGGAGATTTCCCCAATTTAGCGGACCACGCCTGCCCCGGCCCGTGGAAAAGACTACGGTACGCCGACTTAACTGAGAAGGAGCCAGACGATGCTAAACTCCACGCAACGCGATCCGGAGCTCCATCTAAGGAGGTCAGCAACGCATCTCTAAGCTCATCCCATGTTGTCGCCTCTACCGCACCAAATGTCCTTCGAAACGAGATGTTCCAAAATTCCATTAGGTGCGGCGTTGGCAACTAATAGCAATGGATCTGAGCAAATCGCAAAAAAGACTCGGGTAGACCAACTGGAGCGGTCTATCCCCAAGCCACACATCCACCCAGAAGAGGGTGTTCCTTCCATCCCCCAACGATGAAGCGCGCCCCCTCCGGATCTCAAACTTAATGGATTGGATGGACTTCCAGAATTGGGATCCCTCCCGGCGCTCGCAGGACAACAGATGGCAGCCTTTAAGGTATTTATCTTTGATAAGCTGGAGCCAAAGCCCTCCATCGTCCTGCAAGATACGCCACACCCATTTAAGCATGAGAGTGGTGTTCATCTTACGGGAAGCGAGAATCCCTATGCCCCCAAAGTCTTTGGGGGCGCACACATGAGACCACTTGACCATGTGGTACTTCTGCTGGCCATTGGAGGCCGACCAGAAGAACCGTGAGAGTTCCTTGTCAAAATCCTCAAGGGCCCCTTCACGGAGAAGGTAAAGGCCCATCATATACATAGGCAAACTGGAGAGGCAAGAATCAATAAGCACGGATTTGCTCCCCTTAGAGGTGAACCTACAGCGCCATGGTTCCGCCTTCGCCCTCACTCGGCCTATGAGGGGTTCGAGATCGATCATCAAGATCCTCGAATCCCCAAGTGGAACCCCCAGATATTCAACCGGGAAAGTGGACAGTTTGCAGTAGAAATTATTTGCAATTCGTTGTTGCTCATCCGGAGAAAATCCCATAACCACCACCTCGCTCTTGTCAAAGTTAATTTTGAGGCCCAATATGGATTCAAGATAGAGGAGGACGAACTTCAGATTGCGGATATCCAGGTCCGAGCCCTCCACCATAATGATCGTGGAATCCGCATACTAGAGGTGGGTCACCCCTCCTCCTGGGATAAGGTGGCCAACCACACCTGAGATGTTGCCGGCATCCTTGTCCAAGTCTAAGATAGTCACGAGGGAATCAACTGCCAGGTTGAACAGAATGAGGATATAGGATCCCCCTATATCACCCCGCATGAGGACCTAAAGTATGATCCAATCTTCTCATTATATTAATCGCCGTGTTACCACCCGTAAAAATCTGCATAATCCAGCATATGACACGGTTGTCAAACCCCCTACGTTTGAGGACTTGGCGCAAGAACGCCCAGTCCAAACGATCATATGCCTTCTGGAAATCTAGCTTCAGGAAGACACCCTTAAGGTGCCTTGCCTTCACTTCATGAACTATTTCATGGAGCGCCAGGATCCCATCATGAATATACCGGCCCTTGGTAAAGGCGAACTGTTGGGGATGTGTTAACTGTTGCACCACCGGTGCCAACCAAAGCGCGCACACTTTGGCGAAAATGTGTTGAATGGCATTGATCACCGTGATTGGTCTAAACTAGCAGATATCTAAGGCCCCAGTCAACTTGGGGATCAGAGTAATCACACCAAAGTTCAGACGTGACATAACCAATGTCCCAATATAGAATCCTTGAAACATTGGCATAATCACCGCCTGCAGATGGCCCAAAAATCTTTGAAAGAAAGATATCAGAAGGCCATCAGGACCAGGGGCAGAATTCGCCTTCATGTCCATAACTGTGCGCCTAACCTCCTTTGATAGGAATGGGAATGTGAGGTCCGCATTCTCATCATCTGAGACTAATGCGCCAAAGCGCCAAAGATCCCGGGATAACGCGATCCTGGAGTAGGAACCCGCCGAGAAGAGCTCCTTGTAAAAGGGGTAAACATGGGTAAACAGCTCCTGCGCCTCCTCTAGGAGGCGTCCATCCACCCATAGACACGGGATTGAGCACTTCCGGCGACGCCCGTTAGCAATAGCATGGAAGTACGCCGTGTTGGCGTCTCCCAGCAACAACCATTTCTGGCGGCTACATTTGCGCCAGAAGATCTCTTCTCCCTTATAAACCCTCATCAGCAACGCCTCCAAAGCATACTGCTGAAGCCACTCATCGGTGGACGATCCCACCGCATCCGCCATAGAGTCAAGCGATTGAATCTGCGTAAGAAGCGAGGCTTTGTGTCTCCGAATGTCTGCCCCCACATTCGCCCCCACCCTCGCATAAATTGGCGGATCATCTTAATATAGTGATGCCAGACGTCCACCACATTATAAGCACGAGGAGAGGGAGGCTGCAGCCTCTGCCCATTTGAGGCCCATCGATTCAACAAAGCCCAGCTGGTCGAGCCAGAAATCCTCAAAGTGGAACCGGTTGGGCCTCGGAGCTACCCCCTCCAGACAAAAATAGGAGGGGACTATGGTCAGATCCCACACGAGTGAGAGCTCGCAGGGAGCACAGAGGGATCACAATTTCCCATTCAACCGATACTAGTTCCTGATCCAGGACGCTCTGAATAGGGTCAACCTGATTATTAGTCCAGGTATAACGGGCCCCACCCGATCTATCTCTCGAAAAGTCAGGTCTGTAATGAAGTCATTGAACATCCTCATCCTAGGGTGGTCCACATTGTCCGAGCTCTTGTCGTCCGGGGACCGAATTAGGTGAAAGTCCCCTGCCACAACCACCGGGATGGGGCTTCACTCCACTTTTGCCGTCAGCTCAGCCAGGAATTTAGTGGATCTCCTATGGTCCGTGGGGCCATACACAATGATAACCTCCCAGTGGAGGTTAGATCGTCTATGGGTGAGCGACATATTCACGAAAAATTCTCCGTGGTGCATATCATCCACCTGAAATGTATCCTCCTTATCACCAAGGAGGATTCCACCTGATTGTCCCGAGGACGGGAGCCAATGCCAAGCAAACTTGAAGTGACTCAATCTGTGTAGCTTAGAAATGGAAAAGTCTTGTCTAATTGTTTCTTGCGATCCCACAATGTCAACATTTTCCTGGTGCATGTAATCGGAGAGCTGGAGCTAGCGGTCGTCCGCCGCGAATCCCCGCGCGTTCCAAATAAATGTAGGCACACTCATTGGGAAACATCATCGGGGGTGGTGCCCATAGGGGGGACCGAGGGGGCCCTACCATTGGTCGAGGTCCTAGACCTCACCTTAGGGGGCCTCCCACCCTTCCTCCCCACCTGGGGGTGCTTTGGGGGCAACCTTCTCTAAGGGCCGAGAAGAACCGTCATTGCGAGACCCCGGTGTTACCCGTGATGGTCCAGCCGACGTCGAGGGAGCCAGCCACTCGCGCTCCGCCTGAGCCCGAGCATCCACCAGAGATCCCTCATAAATCTCCTTAGCTCTAACAGCTTCAATCTGCCCCACCCTGGGGACACATTCCCCATGGAAGATCACGCCACAATCAGCTGCAACCTGTTCCAAATGCTCTAGGGGGGACCGAATCGAGAACCGAGAACCTAGATCCACAAGGGGTGGTGCAGTGTGTTCACGCAAGAGAGGTCTGGTTCCGCTGCAGGAGGGACTTGGGACTGCGCTTCGTCGAGCCATCCAGCACCTGCACCCTATACGACTGGTGGTTCTCGGCTAGGAGAGGGTATAGCGCAAAGGATAGGCGCTGGTTTGACACTTTGGTTGGCACTGGTTGCCACGCGCTTTGGAAGAACAGGAACGCCTGGTGTTTCTCTAACAGACGTAGCCAGCACGCCGCCAGTACGATTGCAGCAAACGTTCTGGAGGAACTCAACGCCTTGAGGTCTGGTACTGAACGAGGAGCTGGAGAAATTCAACTTGTAGCGAGAGAGTAGCTTTTAGTTTTGAACTGTAGGAGACCTCCTGGCTGCTCCTTGTGGGCAAGCCTGTCTTGTAAATTTCGTTCTCATCTTATATAAAAATAAGGTACGCATTCGCGTACTCTCTAAAAAAAAGATCCACAAGGGGAGAGGAGAAGGAGGGGCGAGACGTACCAGGCTCAATGCAGCGGACCGCTTGGCGGCATGACGCAACCTCACCCACTGTTGGCTCGAGGACCTGTGCCCCTGTCCTGGCTCGAGCGATGCGAGCGCTATAGTGAGTCATGACCCTAGGCACGGGAGTGGCGGTGACGACCGCGCCCAGGGCACGAGCGTCCAGAGCAAGAGTAGCTGGCAGCCTAGCCGGGGACCCCTGTGGTGGAGTAGGAAGGGTCCCAGGCAAGCGGGTGTATCAGACCACCCCAGGAGAACGAAGCGAGTCCGGGGTGGCAACCTCCATGCTCGCTCCCCTAGAGTCAGCCGCCTCAAACCAGACTAAGGGAAGGGTAAGCCGAGAAGAGCATCAGCCACGATGCTCGCAAGTTCTAGGGAACCCGAGCCCTCACAGAGGTTGGACCCAAACTATGAGAGTGAAGTCCCCATAGGCAGCTGTGAGACATAGCGAGAGACATCCACCAGGGCCAGCTTTGCCGGCGCACTCTTGGGAGGAGCGGTCGGGTCTGGTAGAGACGGCACATGCGAAGATGCCTGAGTCGCAGAGAGAACCGGGGCCACCATACCAGCAAGCGGGCGGCCCCTGGTAGAGGAGCCGAGACCACTTGAGTCGGGGCCACGTCCCTAGGGCCTGAGCCCAAGTCGTCACCCGAAGAGTCTCCGTCGTCCTCAGAAGAGCTGTCGTGGTGAGGGAATGGGGAGCAACGGGGGAGAGGGGAAGGAGCCCAGGACTGGTCTGCCTCACCCTCCACCTCCACGGATAGGGTCTTGTCCACCCCGTCGAAGTAGAACGGCGGGAGCGGGCCCTCCATCTTGGAGATATTCGGGACCATCATGCGCATGAGGATAGGGCCACGACCCGGAAGCGAGGCCTCGTCCACCTCCACAAGACGGCCCACAGCCTGCACGATCTGGTCGACGATGGGGATGGTCTTCGCCTCAATGGGGATCCCATGGATCCAGATCCAGATAGGGACAAGAGGAGAAAGTGAGGCCGGGTCGATGGAGGAGCGCTCGATGGAGACCTTGACATTGCATCCCTGCAGGGTGGTCGAGTCTCCCCACGCCAGAGCCTTTAGGAGGTTCAGCGACGGGAACTCCACCACAAACTTGGTGGCGGAGAGCTCCGTGACCACCCACGGTGCCTCAGGGTCTAGCAGGAGGAACACTTCGCAGATGGTCTCCGCGGAGATCACCACGGACGGAGATTGGGCAGGGTCTTGGAGGACAGTCACGACCGCCATGAACTCTAGGGAAGATAACTTGATGCCTCCCATGTCAATGTAGTAGAAGCCAGTATGAATGCCATGCCCCAAGATATTAAGCGGCTCCCTCCGTGGCAGCCCACCAGCACGGGAGGAGCTAGTCCCCCATGCCCCGGCACCGTCATAACCCTAGCCGAGCCCGTCCCATCCACCATAGTTGCTTCTTCTTCTTCTTCTTCTTCGGCACCGGAGGTGGCGCATCAACCGTAGCAGTCACCCTACCATCACGGACCGGAGAGCGACCACAGCCGCGTCCCTCGCGCCACGACCCACCGCGCGATTGGCCGCGAGTACCATCACGCCATCTGCCGACAACCGGCGCGCGGGTCACATCACGAACACCTCCCTCGCGCGCAAGGAGCTCCCCCGCAAGACGGGCTCCCGAGCCAACACGCCCGGAGACTCACACGGAGGCGGACTGCGCGGTCGCCTGGTCACCTCGACCCGGCCAGGAGACCGGCAAGGCGAGCCATCCCGACCCGAGCGCCCTCGGACATCCCCATCACGGGAGGTAACCGGAGGAGGTTCCCAACCCACCGGCGTTGTGCCACGAGGGGCACCACGGCCAGGTGACTGTCGGTGGGAAGCCTCCCGACCCAGCCAGGCCTGGAGAACAGGGGTGTCGCGCCGCCGGCAGCGAGCGTCGAGCGGAGGGCAATACAGGGCCACGACCGCATGGGAGGGTGGAGGGGAGCGCGACGAGGGGGGCTACCCGGCGAGTCGGCAAACGGGCATCTCGGCCCCGCTTTATCGGGGCAGCAGCCACGACGGCGAAGGTCCGAAGCAGTGGTGGCGACGGGGTGGGTGTGACACGGCAAGCGGAGGCATGGAATTGTGCGACCTGTGCGATGGAGGCGGAACCTAGGGTTAGGTCTCGGGTCCCCTTCGGGATCTAGAGCCTCGCCGCGGTGGGCCTGGCGTCGCGAGCCGAGCCGAGCCCATTAGCCTCCCGTGTGTCCTAGGTGTGCCAGCCTAAGATGGGCTAGGCCGCCTGGAACACGTTGGCAGGCCGAGGGTTAGCCCGCCCAGGCCCAAGAAGAAAACTGTCCCTCTTCGTCTGCACATCCCCAATACGAACCAGGAACAGCCGTCGCTGCCCACTCCTAGCCACCACCGTCACGCCACCCGCCGGCGACGAGGGGGCAGCGGTTCCCGAGGCGCACCATCACCAACAGCTAGCACATCGGGGCGCCTGGCCGTGGGCCCACTAGGGGACGTGCCGCCACGCCGGGCAAACGCACGCCACCGCTCCGACAGGGACCTGCTGGTCGAGCATGTCACCACAGCCAAGAAGTCGGCGAGCGTCGGCAGCACCGGGGGCGACGTCCAGCGCACCGCCTCCGGGCGCGATGCTTCTTCCTCCTCCTCCTCATCAGCGACATCAGCCCAGCAGTGGCCACACGGACGCTGAAACCGCCGACACAGCAGCGGCGGGTCACCCCCGCGAAGGTGCGCCATCGCCATCGCCATCGGGCAGCACGGTCACCACGCCGGCGTCACCACGGGCTCGGGTCGAGCGGCGCGATATCGCATCGTTGTTCGCCACTCTGTTCGCCCATCTGCAGTCAGCACACTCTTAACGATCATTGGTGAAATGGAGGGAGTGGCTAAATTCGCCGGCGGCCATATGCTACGGCGTATTTTTTAAATGTTTATTTAAACACTTTTTAAAAGTGCAGAAAATCTTAAAAAAATCATATGCATAGGTAATGCAAATCTAATGCACGAGGATTGAGTTTCGTGTTGAATTTGTATTTACTTTGGCTACGTAAAAACGATAAATTTGCAGTGCTATATAGCAATATATATGTGTCATATATTTGTCTTTTTTATACAGGCCAAATTAAAACTTGTGTCTCCACGAAATTTTTGTACTATCGCATAGTACTTGCATATGTATGCCCCCCCCCCCCCTCCCCAATTTTTTTTTGAAACTTTTGAACATTTAAAAAACGAATTTCCTAGGCAGGAGCATTTAGACCCAGGTTCAAATGACTATTTTCCGCGAAATGGCAGCTATACATGTATTGATTCCTACATATACATGTTTGAAAACTGCTGTTTTTTCTTTCTTCTCAAATATTTGATTCCTGAATATTCATTCTCTGCTACCGACAAACGCAAGTTCAATCAAACTAGTCATCAACCCACGAGCTAGTTGTTTTTGGTAAAACTTGAATGCAAATATGCAATAATATTTCGTGTGTGTGCATATTTCCATGTGCTGGGACGTAAGAGAAACTATTAGTGTACTTCAATTGGTTCTTGATAGTTCGTACTGTAATTCATAGGGTGGTTGATTTTTTTTTTCATTTTTTTTTGAGAGAAGGGTCCTCGCTCTTGGTAGTTCAGATGCTAACTTATTTTGCTTAGAAACCAACTACTGCAGTTTAATAATGTACCACTATGGCCTAGGGCGATAATGCCACTCAAACCGCTTTGAATTGCTTATCATATTATATTTATGCTACAACAACTAATTTAACTCATTTTCCCAATGATCTCAAGGCACAAAATCTTCTACCCAAATTTCAAAACTGGTGAACGTCAAAAAAGAAAAACTCAACATATAAATTTGTTACCGGAGTCTAGTTTGGTTAAATCTAAATCAAACAATCTCAACGAACAAACTAAATCCTCATTTGAAAATACGTGAATACAAAGAAGAAAAACATAAAATACTCCCTCCAGTCCGTTTTCAGTGTCGGGAGAAATGAACGTCCTAGGCACAATTTTATAGTTGTACCAACGACACTCTTCTGGGGCCAAAGGGAGTATAATTTTTCTACCTGATTAGATCACCGCTGATGGTGCTAGACGACGGAGTAGATCTTTGCCTTGCTCGTTGGTATTTTTAGTGATATGCACGTCCGTGGGTGGAGACGTTTGATCGGGATCCAATTAAGAAGACAGAAGAAGGTAGAGGAATAAAGTGGTACTCCCTCCGTATTTAAATATAAGATGTTTTAACGTTTTCTAAATTACACGTATCTAGACATGTCTTAGTGTAAGATACACATGAATCTACGTACTAAAACATGTCTAGATGTGTTTTGTCTAGAAACCGGTAAAACATCTTATATTTCGATACGGATGGAGTAGCTTTTCACTGAGGGCTGACCCAAAATCATTAATAAATGTGGTACGGGCCAAATTCTTAGGGTGGGGCCCACCCTTCCACAATATTGGCTCCACCCATGCGTACCAAATTCTTAGGGTGAGACCCGTGGGAGGCAAGGTGGCCCTTGGCCTTCTGGCCTCGTCTCCCGCCGCGCTACAAAGGGGACATTCCCCGTTGGACTTCCTACGGAAATACGAACCGTGAGTCAGGGCCGTCTGGGGAGGCGACCGGTGCCTCCTGAGGTATTTTCCCCTGGCTTTCTGCAGCCCTGCGCTCGCGTGGCTGCTAAACCTCCCGGACAGCTCCGTGAACTCGTGGGAATACCTGCGCGCGCAGTTTCTCCAACGCTTCCGTCACTGCGGCCGTCTTCCCCGCGGCGAACCCGAGTGCCACATGACTCTCTAGCGCTTCTCCGTGGGACGCGGCGGCCACTGCTCGACGGGGGTGCACGATACCACTCGTCAAGCTGCATGCATCCTCGGCGGGTCCCTCACCCCCTCTTCCGGGCGCCACCACAAGCAGGCCTCGCGGGAGATCAACGCCACCCTGTGCAGAGGCACGACGGCCACTCCACCACTCAAGTGGTCCCAGCAGGAGATCTCCTTCGACGCCACCGACCACCCCAAGACTGTCGGCTCGGTGGGAGCCATCCCTCTGGTGTGCACCCCCACGATCAACCACATCGCCGTCTCGAAGACGCTCGTGGACGGAGGCGCGGGCCTCAACGTGATCTCCTTCGGGACCTTCGAGAAGTTGTGCATCCCGCGTGACCGCATCAAGGCCACCAGGCCCTTCACCGGAGTAACCAGCGGCACAACCGTACTGCTGGGAGGGTTCGGCTGGCGGTCACGTTCGGCACCCGCAAAAACTACCACACCGAGGAGATCGATTTCGACGTCACCCACATCGGGCTGCCCTGCAACGCCATCCTTGCCTACCCGACGCTGGCCAAATTCATGGCAGTCACGCACCACACATACACCATGGTCAAGATACCCGGTAGCAGCGGGCCCCTCACTGTTCACGGAGACGTGAAGGATGCGGTGCGTTCCATGGAGGACGCCTACAAGGAGGCGGCAATGTCTCACCCCATCGACGAGGGCAACCTCGGGGACAGTGTCGAGCCTCCAAACAAGAAAAAACTGTTCTCTCACAAGAGGGCGGCAACAAAGAAGGTCTCCATGAACCCCGACGACACGGGTCCCTCACTCACCATCGGAGCCGGGTTGCCTCCCAAATAGGAAAGCGCGTTCGTCGCCTTCCTTCGGGCAAACACGGACATGTTCGCACGAACAACGTCTGATATGCCCGGTGTACCGAGGGAGGTGATGGAGCACCATTTGGCAGTATGCCCGGGCGCACGCCTGGTCAAGCAAAAGGTCCGTCGCCAGGGACCGGAGAAGCAGGAATTCATCGTTCGGGAAGTGGAGAAGCTCCTGGACGCCAAGATCATCCGTGAGGTCATCCATGCCGAGTGGATCTCCAACCCACTTGTCTTCTCCAAGCATACGGGCAGAGGACGTCTCTGCATGGACTTCACCGACCTCAACAAGGCCTGCCCAAAGGATCCATACCCTCTCCCGAGGATTGATCAAATAGTGGACTCCACCGCTGGGTGCGACCTCCTCTGTTTCCTGGACGCCTTATCAGGCTATCATCAGATCAAAATGGCCAAGGAGGACGAGGATAAGACCGCCTTCATGACGCCTTGCGGGGCTACGTCTGCATGCCCTTCGGTCTGAAGAACGAGGGGCCACCTTCCGAAGGCTCATGTGCATCGCCTTGGGAACGCACATAGGGAAGAATGCGGAGGCCTACGTCGACGACATCGTCGTCAAGACTCGCGAAGAGCGCACGCTCGTTGATGACCTTGCGGAGACGTTCCAGAACCTTCGTAGGGTCAACATTATGCTCAACCTCGACAAATGTGTATTCGGGTTTGCGGCAGGGAAGCTGCTGGGCTTCCTGGTGTCCCATCGGGGCATCGAGGAAAACCCCGACAAGATTGGGCCATTGAAAAGATGCAACCTCCACGGCGACTAAAGGATATGCAACGCCTCGCGGGATGCGTGGCAGCGCTTGGGCGCTTCATTTTCAGGTTCGGCAACAAGGCTCTGCCATTCTTTAAGCTCCTAAAGCGTTCGGGTCCATTCAAATGGACTGCCGAGGCAGCAGCTGCATTTGAAGAGCTCAAAAGGTATCTGGCAAGCCCTCCCATACTCGTCGCACCGCGATCGCGGGAGCCGACCTGGCGGCCACCCCTCAGACAGTCAGCGCTGCACTCGTAGCTGAAAGGCCAGCTGGCAAGAAAAGAGTGGCCATGCCCAACCTGGAGCCCACGCCCGCTTCTCCCCAAGAGGACCCCGTTGCAGGCCAAGGCCTCCACAAGGAGAATACCCTCATGCAGCCTCAAGAGAGCCCCAATGCGTCAGGACAAGTCACTGCCGGGGCCTCTACGGTCGCTCTTGTCGAACACCCTGTTTACTTTGTTAGCATTGTGCTTCGAGATGCCCGCGAGAGGACCCCGTGCAGCAGAAGCTCCTGTACACTCTCCTTGTAGCTTCGAGGAAGCTTCACCACTACTTCGAGGGGAACCCCATCACTATGGTGTCAACCTTCCCCCTCGAGCAGATCCTTCGAAATTCCAACGCCACGGGGCGTGTCGCAGAGTGGGCTATCGAGATCCAACACTTCGATCTCTAGTTCCTCACGACAAGGACCATCAAGGGAGGAATTCTAGCGGAGTTCAACGCAAAGTGGACAAATCCACCGCTAGAGGAAGACCCTGAAGATTAGACATCCGTCCCCGGCAAGCTGGCTCCCGGAGAATGGACCATGCACTTCGACGGCGCTTTCTCCTCCAGGCTCGGGGGCCGGCGTCGTGCTTACATCGCCCACTGGCGACAAACTCTACTATGTCGTCCAACTCCATTTTGGCCACAAGGCCAATGTCTCCAACAACATCGCCGAGTACGAGGGGCTCCTCGCCGGCATCAGGGCCGCCATCTCCTCGTCATCAAGGGAGACTCCCAGCTCTTGGTAAATTTATCCAACAAGAGCTACGTCGCCAAGGACAAGCACATGGCTCTGTACCTTGAGGAAGTTCGCAAGCTCGAAAAGTGATTCCTTGGCCTGGAGTTGCAGCATATCACGTGCGGGAACAACCAATAAGAAGACAACCTCGCCAAGCGAGCATCAAGAAACTGGGCGCAGGCCCCGAGCGTCTTTGAAGAAAGGCTTGCCAAGCCATCCATCATACCCCTCGTCAATGATGAAGAGCCACAAGGCCACCCGCACCTCGAGGAGGAGCCCACACCCGCTCCCTCCGAAGGCGCACCGGACTGCGGAACTCCCTCAGGGAACCGCCTAGTGCTCGCCTTCACTCACGAGGAAGCATGCTGGAATAAGAGCATGATCGACTACCTCCAGAAGGGAGACCTCCCCGAGGACGAAGCAGAGGCCAAGCAGGTCGCCCATCGAGCCAAGATGTACTGCGTCATCGACTCCAAACTGTACCGGAGGCGCCCCAATGGCGTGGCACTGCTGTGCGTCCCCCCCAACCTGACGACAGCGTGGAACTCCTCAAGGACATCGACCAAGGCGACTGCGGTCATCACTCCTCATCGCGGACCCTCGTCGGCAAGTCCTTTAGGTACGGCTTCTACTGGCCCACGGCTCTCAAAGATGCCACCGAGCTCGTCAAGACCTGCGAGGCGTGCCAGTTCCACGCCAAGCAAATGCATCAGCCCATGCAAGGACTCCAGACTATCCCCCTCTCATGGTCGTTTGCGGTCTGGGGGCTGGACATCCTGGGACGTTTCCCTCGCGCGCTCGGGGGCTACCACTACCTCTACGTCGTCGTCGACAAATTCACCAAGTGGTCAGAGGTAGAAGCTGTCCGGGACATCCCGGCAAGAACGGCAGTGAAATTCATCAAGGTGTTGGTCTGCCGCTTCGGCGTGCCCAACCGCATCATCGCCGACAATGGCGTGCAGTTCACAAGCGGCCTCTTCAAGTCCTACTGCGCCAACCTGGGCATCAAGATCGGCTACGCCTCCGTCGCGCACCCGCGTAGCAACGGCCAGGCAGAGCGTGCCAATGCTGAGGACCTCAAGGGCCTCAAGACGCGGAGCTTCAACAAGCTCAAGGCCCACGGGAAGAAGTGGATTGACGAGCTCCCGTCGGTCCTGTGGTCAACATGCACCACCACAACCAAGCCCACGGGGGCAACGCCTTTCTCCCTAGTCTATGGGGCCGAGGATGTTCTCCCTGCCGAACTCAAGCTTGGCTCTCCCCGAGCCATGGCTTTCAGCGAGGGGAGGCAGGGGAACTTGAAAGTAAAGTATGGTCACCTAGAGGAGGGGTGAATAGGTGCTACGACCAATTTTAATTTTTCTTTAACAATTAGGCTTGACACAAAGGTAAATTCTCTAGATAATGCAACTATGGTGAATTTACCTATATGACAAGGATGCAATAAACACAAAGCAAGTAAGTAAAGGGAGTAAGGGAACAAGGTAACCAAAGTGAAGCACATGGAGACACGATGTAATCCCGAGTTCCTCCTTGTTAAGGGAGTACGTCTCGTTGGAGGGGTGTGAGCTCTCCACGAAGGCCTACTCAACGCCACAAAGGCCTCACCATATTCTCCGATGAACCCCGCCACAAAGGCCTAGTTCACCTTCCACTATTGATCCCCTTTGAGGCGGGAATCGATTCCTTTACAAACAACTTGGGGCACACACCCACAACCAAATTGGGGGCTCCCAACAATCTTGAATCACCAACAAGTAGCAAGATGCCTAGGTTCTCCACAAGAGGAAACCCTAGGCTAGATCCCTCGAGCTAGAGAGGGGGAAATGAAGAATGGGTTGGTGAAGATGTAGACCGGGGCCTTCTCCTTCAATCCTCCAAAGATCTTCGAGTTTGGGTGGAGGGATTGGGAGTTATGAGGGATTTGGTGAGCTCTTAAATGCTATTTAATGCAATGGGGAAGAACTAGAGCTCAAGGAGGAAGAGGAGGGGTATTTATACCCCCTCCCCAAAACTAGACGTTTTGCAGGAATTTGGGGACCGGAATATCCGGTCTGCTGTTCTGCTCGAGCACCGTTGACTTCAACCAGAATATCCGGTTGCCCATGAAAAATCCGGTATCAATAATCCGGCTCATCTCCGTCCCGCGCAGGCAACTTTACCGGATATTCCGGCTCCTCCGGAATAATCCGGTACCAATAATCCGTCTCGTCTCTGACAGTTTTCTGAGCAAAAACTCCCCAACCATAATATCCGGTTTGACATGAATAATCCGGTACCAAATATCCGGTCCATGTCAGTACCAAAATGGTCCGAAAATTTCCCGACCGGAATATCCGGCTCCTCCGAATAATCCGGTACCAAAAATCTCGTCCATGTCAGTACCAAAAATGGTCTGAAATCTTCCTGGCCGAAATATCCGGCTCCTTCGAATAATCCGGTACCAAATATCCGGTTGCCCTTTGTCCCAAATCTCTATGGCCAATCTTCACCGAACTTTTTCGGTGATCGATGTCGATGTTAAATATAACACTTGAACACTAAAAACCTCGATAAATAATGTACTTAGTATTGTTAACTAACACACAAAACACCGGGAAAACGAAATGCACTTTCAATCTCCCCCTTTTTGGTGTTAGATGACAATACTAAGATCTGCAATAAAACCTTGACGAGAACATGTTTGAAACAAAATGGAAATGTCTCCCCCTATCTATATGCATATCTTTTGTTTGCCTCAAATGCAAATAGATGCAATACTATATGGGGAGCAATTTCCAACAAGTAGCAAACATGCCAAAGTAACAATAACACATATATGTTGACAATAAGATGGAAATATATACCTTGTGCATAGAGATGATAGCAAAAATAACCAAGCACAATAACGAATACATCCTCAACATAAGATAGATAATCCAGACAACCACTAACAATAGATAATCCATGATAACATCCATGATAACCAACATAGTCTCACAACACAATAACACATAGTTTTAAACGACAATAAAAACGAGCAAGGTTGGTTCACGAAAAAAAAACTAAATGCACACAAGCTCTTACGAAATGGTAAAAGCATACGCTTGTGCCCGAACCCATGCAAATCCCGTGAACTAGTAGCTACTTCTCCCCCTTTGGCATCGAGACACCAAAAAGGAGAGAAATAAATCTACTAACGTCCCAACACGGTCTAAGCATCAGAATGCTCAGAAGACTCTCCGGCAGAAGCGTCAGAAGCTCCCTCAGCAGCCCTCTCCAGATCATCATCGGTCTCCTCATCATCCTCATCATCATACTCATCAACAGGAGCCCTGGAAGTAGAAGCAGAAGTGGTACGGAGAGCCTCCTCGATGTGCTCCCAAGGAGTGCGATCATCAGCTGACCACTGAGTGTAAGACTGAGCAACACGAGGAGCAGGCAGATCACCAGTAGCACCACTCACGTGGTGAAGAATCTGACTCTGTGTACTGGCCAATGTTGTGTCCCTGCAGTAGGCCATGTACTGCTCCTTATGGATGTCCACCTTCATGCACAACACAATGCACTGGAACCAGGAGAGCTTCCTGACATGGCGCAGAGTGCTGGAACCATGAGTGGAAGTGGGCTGAGCAGGTTGAGCACTAGAAGAGGCCCTACCTCCTGTCGAGGTACCACCCTCAAAAGGAGGAACAGGAGCAGCAGGAGTAGTCTTCTTCTTCCTCTTGATGTACAGTTTCTTGACCTTGTGAGGCTCCATGGGAAGATCAGAGAAATCCTGCTTCATCGCATCCTTGATGAGCATCATGATGTAATGACCATAGGGGATGGTGTTCCCTCCAATCATCGCAGTGTACAGCTCATGATAAATAATATCCATGACATCCACAGTATAGGAAACAGAAGGGTCCTCTTCTTCCATGCACTCTTTAGCCAAGATAAGAAGGTTGCACAGAGGCGTGGTGAGAGCATCATTATTACCTCCACTCGGCACCAAGAAAGATCTGAAGATACACACCAGCTGATCATAGAGAGGAAGAAGTCCCTCCAATCCCCCAACAGTAAAGCCTGGAGCATATAACTCTCCCATGTACCTCTCCCTCCGAGGTCTCTCCACCTCATGCACACGGTGACCAATAAGAGGATGAGTAATGTAGCGATATCCAAGAAGACGAGCCAGTCTGTGAAAAGGAAGCTCACAAGGAGTAGACTGGGTCATCCACTTAAGGATGCAAACATCATCCTTACTGAATACCAGAGTAGACATGAACTGAGTAATGAGAAAGGTGTTGTACGGGCACTGGGTCTCCATGAGCTTCACAAGCCCGAACCTCTCAACAATACTCGCGACATCAGCAAACTCCTCCTTCTCCTTTAACATAGCAAGCTCAAACGGGTGCATCTCACGGATAGGGTACCTGAAGTCACAGTAGATATCTGCGTAGATGTATGACTGCTCCAGGTTCTAGAAACGAGAATCACAAGCAACATCCCGTGGAGAGAGATAGCAATCCTTCTGCCTTATCACGGTGAAATCAGGAACACTAATATCGGTCTTATAGTTGGGCCGAGTCTTCTTCTTGGGATTAGATGAAACAAATTTCTTCCCACTGGATTTCCTTGGAGGGCGTTGAACACCTTGATCCTCATCACTTGTCTCCTTGTAGGAGGGGCGCTTGCGGGAACCACCTGTGAACGAGACAAAAGATGGAGAGCAATGGGGATGAGTGCACATATGTCAAGCAAGGAATGAATCATGCATAAAAACAATAGGAAATATTCCAGGTATTAATCTAATAAGAATTCTAGCAAGGATTAATTTTGGGCTGTTCTCAAATGGTACTGCACTCAGCCGGATATTCCAGTTCAGATCTGAACCGGATATTCCGGTGCACCCGGATATTCCGTTTCAAATGTGGACCGGATATTCTGGTACTGCGAAAACAACACAAAATTAATCCTAATCTAGATTTCAAAACTAGATCGGTAACAAGTGTAGACTATTGTATCTAGCATGCATAAGGTATCCTAGGGAACAATTCCTACCAAGCATTGTCAACAAAAACACAAATCCATGGAGTGGTATGGTTATGGCACCAAGATTCAACGAGATTGAACTTTACCGGCATCCATGGACGAAGATACTTGGATGGAAATGCTCCCGGGGACGAGGGGAACCAGATCTGAACCAAAGCTTGAAGATCCAGCGAAGGAAATGGCCCAGGAGGCCAAGAATCAGTGCGGCGGCGTTTGGGGGTGGAGGAGAGGAGTTGGGGAAGAAATGGCACGAACTACCTCTTCCCCGTCCCTGTCCTGTTTAAGTGATTTTCGCCGGACCGGATATTCCGGTTCAAGTTAGAACCGGATATTCCGGTCCAGAACTGGACCGGAAATTCCGGCTGCCTACTAATTAAAAATTTCCTCATTTCAATGGAACGACACATGTGCTAGAAGAGGATGGCTTTGTGGTAGAATGTCTTAGGATAGAAACAGCAAACTGAAAGTAGTACTTATCCCCCTCAAAAGTAAGAATCAAATAAACAAAAGACCAATTGAGTGAGACTTTCCTACGAACAAACACTTATAAGGTAAAACACCAAGAAATGCAATGAAATATAAAATAAATCCCAACTAAGATCCAACTCTTCGAAAAGAAGAGGTTGGTGGCCTAAGCCACCATGTAAGAGATCATGGTATGCCACCACGAAGATATATCTTGGGTGCATTGCCAATTCTCGACATTGAAGCTCACAATTTAACATTAGAAAAAGAGAGATAACAATGAATATTTGCTTTGGGCATAATGGTGGGGGGGAGGGAGAACCCAATGTGTTAGGATAACACTCCCCCTATGTCCATGCCTACACCTAAGCTCAAACATGTTTCATCTATAGGGGTGTGTGCAAGATCTTCAAGTCAAACTCCTAGAATCAATGAAATTTAGTTCATTCCTCAAGAACAAGAATCTTGCATCGTCAAGTGGCTTCGTGAAGATATCCGCAAGATTGTCCTTGGTGGGCACATAAGATAGTGCAATATCCCCTCTTGCCACACGGTCTCGGATGAAATGATGGCGAATCTCAATGTGCTTCGTTCTTGTATGTTGCACGGGGTTGTAGGAGATCCTGATGGCATTTTCATTATCACACAAAAGTGGCACCTTATCCAAGTGAACATAATATTCCTTGAGAGTTTGCCTCATCCATAGAAATTGAGTGCAAGCACTTGCGGAGGCTACATACTCGGCTTCGGCGGTGGAGAGAGATATGCAATTTTGCTTCTTGGAAGACCAACTCACCAAAGACCTACCAAGAAATTGGCAAGCCCCGGAAGTAGACTTCCTATCATCTTGATCACCTGCCCAATCGGAATCCGTGTAGCCCTTGAGAGAAAATTGTGCCCGGTTTGGGTACCACAAACCAAATCTTGGGGTATGAACCAAATAACAAAAGATCCTATGGACCGCCATCAAATGGCTTTCCTTAGGAGCCGCTTGATACCTTGCACACACACCTACACTCAAAACCATATCGGTCCTAGATGCACAAAGATAGAGCAAAGAACCAATCATATAACGATACAACTTTTGGTCCACATCTTTACCCTTCGGGTTACGTGATAGGTGACACTTGACTTGCATGGGATAAGACTTGATCTTTGCATTTTGGAAGTTAAACCTCTTGATCATGTCTTGGGTATCCTTGTCTTGAGAAATGAAAGTTCCACGAGCCAATTGCTTGATCTCAAAGCCAAGAAAGAATTTGAGGTATCCCATCATAGACATCTCGAACCTGTCAGTCATAAGCTTAGAGAACTCGTTATTGAAAGCTTTGTTAGTTGAGCCAAAGATGATATCGTCCACATATAGTTGGCATATGAAAATCTCTCCCTTTACTCTCTTGGTGAAGAGAGTGGGGTCGATCTTCCCAACTTCGAAACCACGGTCATCTAACAACTCCCTAAGGTGCTCATACCAAGCACGAGGTGCTTGTTTGAGACCATAGAGAGCCTTGTCAAGTTTGTAGACATTGTTAGGAAAGTTGAGATTCTCGAACCCTGGAGGTTGGTTAACATATACCTCCTCTTTTAGTGGACCATTCAAGAAAGCACTCTTAACATCCATTTGTTGCAATTTGAAATTATGCGAAGATGTATAATCAAGGAGGATACGGATGGACTCAATGCGAGCCACAGGTGCATAGGTTTCATCAAAGTCAATGCCTTCAACTTGAGTGTAACCTTGAGAAATCAATCTTGCCTTGTTCCTTATGATAATTCCATGCTCATCTTGGTTGTTCTTGCATATCCACTTAGTGCCAATAAAATTGTGGCAATCTTTGGGCTTCTCAACTAATCTCCAAACTTTGTTGCGCTCAAAATTATTGAGCTCATCATGCATTGCTTCAACCCAATCGGGGTCCTCAAGAGCTTCAAACACTTTCTTAGGTTCCACCATAGAGATATGAGCTTGATGCTCACTAAAATGTGCCAATTGCCTTCTTGTGGATCTTCTAGATTGAATATCTTCCAAGACCTTGTTGTCTTGGGCATCAATTTGCTTCAAATCTCTTCTTATCCTTTTAGCATGACGGGCTTCGATCTCCTCATTGTTACGCGGAGGGATCACTTGATCATCTTGATCATTTGGGTCCCCATCTTGACCAACTTGGCCTTGATCATCATCATCATCATCATCATTAACAATGTTTTCAACACTAGATTCAACTTGAGGAGAGGATGAAGAGGATGGTTGATCTTGGCCTTGACCTTGACTAGCATGAATGATAGGAGTGGTTGCATCTTGCGTAGTAACTTGGTCAATAAGAGGAGGGTCTTCAACATGTTCTTGGTTAGGTGTAGCACTTGGCTCCTTGGCTTGTTCTTCTATTGTAGAGGAGGGCTCCACTTGAGTAGAGCATAGTCCTTCTCAAGTTGCCATAAGGTGTCCCTCAATGGGGCGGAAAAATCCCACACCCATCCTTCCTATGGCTTCTTGAGGTATTTCAACATCTACATTAGAAACATGAAATTGCGCCACTTGGGAGCCATCATTTTCCTCGAAAGCCACACTACAAGATTCTATGACAATCCGTGAGGCTTTGTCAAAGACTCTATAAGTGTGGGATTCGGCACCGTAACCAACAAATATACCCTCAATAGTTTTGGACTGAAATTTAGACAACCTAACACCCTTGATAAAATAAAAGCACTTACAAACGAATACACGGAAGTACGAGACGTTGGGCTTGTTGCCGGTGAGGATCTCATATGGAGTCTTGTCCAAGCCTTTGCGGATGTAGAGGCGGTTGGAGGAGTGGCATGCGGTGGATATGGCCTCGGCCCATGAATATTGGGGAGAAGTGTACTCCACCAACATGGTCCTTGCCATATCCAAGAGAGTGCGATTCTTTCTTTCGGCAACACCATTTTGTTGAGGAGTGTAAGTGGCGGAGTATTGATGACGAATGCATTCTTCACTAAGGAATTCATTCAAAGTGCAGTTCTTAAACTCCGAACCATTATCACTCCTAATAGCCATGATTTTCACATTGTGTTGACGTTGCACTTCGTTGGAGAAGTCGATGATGGTTTGTTGAGTTTCACTCTTGCACTTGAAGAAATAAACCCAAGTGTATCTTGAATAATCATCGACAATCACCAAGCAATACTTCTTGCCACCAAGACTTACCTCGGGCACGACACCAAATAGATCAACATGGAGAAGCTCCAAGATCCTCTTTGATGAAATAATAGTCTTGGCCTTGTGTGCCTTATCATGCATCTTTCCTTCAACACACAACCTACAAACGTGATCCTCTGAAAAGGAAACATTTTCTTTTAGTCCGACAATAAGGCCACCTTTGTGAAGACTTTGCAAATTTCTCATGTTGACATGGGATAAGCGGCGATGCCACAACCATCCCAAGTCCGCCTTTCTGAAAATACACATTGTTTGAGAGTTGGTAGACTTTGAAAAGTCCACCACGAACAACTCATTTTCAACATGTCCCACGTAAGAGACGTCAAGAGTCTTGCTCCTCAAAAGGACCACAATATCAACATCAAAAAAGACAGAGAAACCCATCTTTCCAAGAGAGCGGACGGAAAGTAAATTGTAACCAAGGGATTCGACAAGCATGACGTTCACGATAGTGATATCGGGAGCGACCACAACCTTGCCGAACCCGGATACCTTAGACGAGGACGAGTCTCCACAGGTGGGGGTTGCTTGTATGTCATTTGGGCGCAACTCCGTCACAAGTTCTTTGCTTCCGGTCATATGGCTAGTGCATCCACTATCAATTATCCATTTAGTCCCACCGGAAGCATAGTCCTGCAAGAGATCATTGACTAGTGTTAGGACCCGAGGAGGGTCCCTTCATGTTAGTAACACGGGTCTTTGGAACCCAAATAGCATAGTCAATGAAACCCTCAATAGGACCAACATATTTAGCTTGCACAACACCATAATAATCAACATATAAGAAATAGTGTGGATTGTTAGTTCCCGCGGAGGTGCTACGAGTAGTGTTGTCCCTCATGACACTACTACTCGAGGAAACATTGCTTGCTTGTGCGGGTGTGCTATGAGTAGTGTTGTCCCTAATGACAATACCACTCGAAGCACCATTGTTTGTCTTCTTCTTGTTCTTATTCTTTTTCTTGGCAACATAGCCAAGACCTTGCTTGCCCACTTGTGGCCTTGGAGCACTCAATTGTGGTCTAGCAATGACCACATTTGAGCTAGGGGCAACCACTTGTGGGGTAGAGACCACAACCTTCTCAACTTGAGGGCCTTTGCCCTTGAGCCTTGCTAGCTCAACCTTCAACCTAGAATTTTCCTCAATAATATTTGCAGGATCACAAGAAGAAGTAGAGGTTCTAGGGTTGTTAAGTTGATTAAGTTGAGTTTGAAGTTTTTCATGCAACTCTTTGAGGGAAGAATGTTGACTCTCCAAGGCTTTGTGAGCCTCGGTTAGTTGTTCAAACTCCTCGGTTAGTTTACCATGACCAACCCCAAACTCGACCTTATCCTTTTTAGCCTTTTTATATTTAGCAATAGCAAGATCACGTTCCTTAGTGATTTTAGACACAAGTTCATTACGATTTCATTCAATAGATTCAAGTTCCTCCTCAAGAGAAACTCTACGATCATGCTCTTCCTCAAGAGTCATAGAAAGGGATGCAATTTCATCCGCATCCCTTCTTTCAACCTCACCTTTCTTCTCAAGAGATTCTTGGGCCTCTCCCAATTGGCTCATGAGATGCTCAAAGTACTTCTTGGTCTCCCTTGCATGTTAGACATAAAATGTTCCAAGGAGAGCCTTTCATCTTCTACTCTAAGACTAGCAAGATGTTCTAGTTCACTAGGGGTCTTAGAGTTGGAGGAAGGTGATACCTCCGTGGCCTTAGCCATGAAGCACTTGGCATTTCGTTGAGGATGATTGTCATTGGGGGATTCAAAGAGAGATGAAGATGATGGAGTAGAAGCAATAGCAAGAGCGGCCATTTCATTTTGGGTTTCTTCTTCTTCATCACTCCCGAAATCATACTCCTCTTGAGTCAATAGCACAAACTTGGTGGGAGACTTCTTGTTGAAAGGTTTCTTCTTGAAATGAGGTTTCTTGTACTCAACCTTGGACTTGTCCTTGCGAATGAGCTTGCCACTATGGAGTTCTCTATTTTCATAGGGACACTCCGCGATGAAGTGGTGCTTGTCTTGGCAATTGAAGCAAGACCTCACTTTTTGAGTCCCATCATTGCCATAGCGAGACTTGGTCTTCTCCTCAACAAAATTCTTGCCCTTGGGAGGATTCCTACAAAACTTTTGCACGGTGAGGGCAATGAGATCCTTTAGCACGGGATCATAGTCTTGTTCCTTCAAGGGAGGCAATGCCTTTTCTTGTTCTTCCTCAAACTCAACCTCTCTTGACACAACCTTGGCCTTCAAAGCAACTGATGCCCCTTTATGCATTCCAATGGCCCTAGCACGGTTGTCAAGAGCATTCTTGGTTTGCACTTGATAGGAGCACATTTCTTGCATCACTTGAGTTGAGGTCATGGAAGAGAAATCATGCCTTCCTTGAATGCTCTTCAAGTCCGCGCCCTCAAAAGGCATTAGGGCAATCATATACTTCCTCTTGATCCAAGCATCATCAATGTACTTGGCACCAACATTTGAGAAGGTGGTGGCAAGAGTCTTGAGTCTATGGTACATGTCTACATGATCCTCTCCATCATGCATATAGAACCCTTCGGCCTCATTGGTCAAGGCATCATATCTATTCCTTTTCATACTATCATTGCCCACAAAAATGATGAAAAGAGCGTCCCATGTTTCCTTCGCGGTGGAATATTGTTGAAGATGCGGCATATGGTTAGGACCCACGGATTGTTGAAGAATTGACAAGGCGGTGTAGTTGAGTTGACAATCTACGACTTCCCTTCTTGTGAGGTTCTTGGGGTCATGAGGTTTGTATCCATCACGAGTGACCCTCCAAAGCTCTATACAAGAAGAGTTCAAGTGAGTCTCCATGTAAAATTGCCATTCACGAAAAGAAAAAGCATCAATTTTAGGTGGATCTACCCTAGGGATTATATGAGGATGAGGGACGGGTGGATCGGGAGAATAATGTCCTTTGACGGAGTGAAATTCTCCATCTCCATCCGTGCCCTTCTCGGTGGAGTTTTCGACGGAAGCATTTTTAGATGGTTCACCATATACCCCTTTCTTGGCGCCCTCCGGATTAATTTCTGGAGGTGTAGATTCGGCGACCTCCGGTCCTTTGACTTTGAGGAGTTCCGCCAAGGATTGGCGCAACTCATCAAATTTGGTGTATATGGATTAGGTCAATGAATTTCTCAACGCATTGAGATCATCCATGGTCACCTTTTCCACGGAACCTTCAGGGTTCGAATCTTCACCCATACTAAAACTCTTAGGCGGTTAAGCCCGATAGAAGAGCCGAGGCTATGATACCAATTGAAAGTAAAGTATGGGCACCTAGAGGGGGGGTGAATAGGTGCTACGACCAATTTTAATTTTTCTTTAACAATTAGGCTTGACACAAAGGTAAATTCTCTAGATAATGCAACTATGGTGAATTTACCTATATGAAAAGGATGCAATAAACACAAAGAAAGTAAGTAAAGGGAGTAAGGGAACGAGGTAACCAAAGTGAAGCACACGGAGACACGATGTAATCCCGAGTTCCTCCTTGTTAACGGATTACGTCGCGTTGGAGGGGTGTGAGCTCGCCACGAAGGCCTACTCAACGCCACAAAGGCCTCACCCTATTATTCAATGAACCCCGCCACAAAGGCCTAGTTCACCTTCCACTATTGATCCCCTTTGAGGCGGGAATCGAGTCCTTTACAAACAACTTGGGGCACACACCCACAACCAAATTGGGGGCTCCCAACAACTTGAATCACCAACAAGTAGCAAGATGCCTAGGTTCTCCACAAGAGGAAACCCTAGGCCAGATCCCTCGAGCTATAGAGGGGGAAATGAAGAACGGGTTGATGAAGATGTAGATCGAGGCCTTCTCCTTCAATCCTCCAAAGATCTTCGAGTTTGGGTGGAGGGATTGGGAGTTATGAGGGATTTGGTGAGCTCTTAAATGCTATTGAATGCAAGGGGGAAGAACTAGAGCTCAAGGAGGAAGAGGAGGGGTATTTATACCCCCTCCCCAAAACTAGCCGTTTTGCAGGAATTTGGGGACCGGAATATCCGGTCCAAGTTTGGACCGGAATATCCGATCTGCTGTTCTGCTCGAGCACCGTTGACTTCAACCGGAATATCCGGTTGCCCATGAAAAAATCCGGTACCAATAATCCGGCTCGTCTCTGTCCTGCTGATGGATCCCAAGTGCAGGAGATCAATTGTAGTACTTTTCAAATTAGAAAGGTTGTCGAACCCACGAGGAGCAGAAGGAACTGGTAAGTAGAATAGCAAAGGAATAATAAAAGCAACAGGTGTTTTTGTGTTTTAATTGTGTAGTGCAACTAAAGTAAAATGCGGAAAGGAAATTGCAGCAAGTAGTAGGTCTCAATGAGAGACAAAGCCCAATCCTCTAATGCGCAAAAGGACAAGCTCAAGTGTGTGTTTGTGTCTTATATGTGGAAAACGTTCCCGAGGGCTCCACGGATTTAGCTGGCATAGTGATTCATTGCATAACATGTTTGTATATCTTGTCTAGTTTTAATCTTCTTCGGACGGAGCCACAAATAGGAATAGCTAAATAAATAAACTATCACCCCTTATGATGGATCACGTGGCCAATTAAATGACAGCACGAGAATTATTAAGACATGATGTCCCACCATAGCCTTATGCTCTAAGGTCCCCGATACAAGTATCCTCATAATGCAATTCAACGACTCTGTCTCAAGTTCCTGTCACCTAAAGACATCATCACGTCACTACACTACGGTGTTCTCCTATGAGCCCATGTAGGTGAAGTGTTGTACAGTCGACGTTCGTACAACACCATCATAGAATCACATAAAAGATAAATACTAGACCAAATAACAACTCATCTCATGTAACAAATCATTGCCAATTCATCCCATGCCCTCAGGAACATGCGGGAACTACTCACAACGTGCAAACATGATCATGTATGGTGACATATGTGGTACAACACAATCTGAAACAATGGATCCACCACCAAATAATGACAAGTACTCAATCCCAAACATGCAACGGAGTACAATAACACGTATCTAGGGTGTAGCAATGATCAAACTATGAGGGGAACGGAGTGGATCACGGTGATGGTGATGGTGGAGATGCAGGTGCTGGTGAGGATGGTGATGGAGATGCCTCCTCCCACGCCAAGGAGGAGATGGGGATGAAGATGGGGATGATTTCCCCCTTCTCCGGAGCTCCGGAGCAGCAGGATCTGTCTGCCCCGCGGAGAGTTTCGAGAGTTTCGCCGCCCTGGCGGCTCCGTCTCGTCTCGGGAAAATTAGGGTGTTAGTTTTCGGGGAAGACGGAGTCGGCAGCAATAAGACCTCGGGGAGGAGGTGCTGTGGGCCCATTTGGGGGCCCCACACGCGGCCAGGGAATCTGGCCGCGTGGGCTACACCTTTTGGGCCTCCTGGCCCTCCTCCTTTGTGTCTTGTTCCCACGGCCTTTCTCCCGAAGAAAAACTGACAGGGTTTCTTTCCTTTCGCAATTTGGATACCTGTAGCTCCTGAAACATCAAAAACATGAAAAAAGGTGTTTTCTGACACCCAGAAATTAAATACCAAAAATAGGGACTTTGTAGGAAAGTCCCATAAAATCATCTAAAACATGCAAAACAATGACATAACATTGATAAAACATCCCAATAATGCCTATATGGAGGGTATAAATGATGATATAAAATGCACGTATCAACTCCTCCAAGCTTAAACCTTTGCTCGTCCTCGAGTAAATAAGGACATAGATCATTACATGCATCAATGGACTTATGGTTGATAAATAAATACGGGCATTGTATCATCATCATGTTCAGTTATAATGCAAGATGAATGAATAGAACGCATACACATAAGGATAACATATTTGAAGCTCTAGCAAACACCCCATACTTTTGAAAGCAAATAACCATTGTATGTTGGACAATCGAATTATACTCTTTAATTTGGAGAAAGATAAATGAGTAGAGGTAAAACATGATCAAGTCTCATTTAGTTTCCAAACTATTCAGCTTAAATTACTAATTGTAATGTGGCATCCATTGGGCTAAGACTCTCATTACCCCTTTATCATTAGCATCTTAATTTATGAATGTTGAAGTAATGTGGTTGACAAGGTGTTGGTTGAATGTCTCATGCCCCGTGAGTGTGAAAACCTACTCCATGATTACTCAACTTAAGATTCCTAATAAGCTTTGTACAATCATAATAAGTATTAATGACATCATAGAGAATTGCAAAGAGGTACCTCTTGCCCCATGACATAGAAACCAGCCCATGTCACAATAACAAGATGAACAAACGGAGCAGACTCATCATCCTTTTTTATTTCATTCACTATATGCATAGCTTCTTATTTTATTGTAGGATGTGTTTGTAGAGTCCACTCTAGCTGTAAGTAAATTTCTACTATGATCAAGCATGGCTTGGGTTAGCGGCCCAATGCAATTTCTTTAGTCATATATACTTACTCATCAAAACTTACTATTCCTCTATTTCATTTCAGCATGGCAGGAGTCCAAAAACAAAAGCACATGACATCAACTAAATATAAAATTTCTTTGTGCAATGTTGAAAGCTTTTCACGTGATGCACGTGTTATCCAACTCCCAACCAAAATCCTTGTCAAGCACAAAACTTTTAGCTCCCATTAATGGGTCATGTTTGTTAAGTGCAATAGAAATAAATGTGTGCATTCAAAAGTTCGTGAGAGTCTTATCCCAAATTCAGCCCATGCCAATTAATAACATAAGCATCTTAATTTAGAGCATAAATGAAACTATAACATGGTGAACATGCTCGGAATAGCCATTAAGCTAATAGATAGATAGTGGATTTTTGTCATATTGAGATAATTCTACAATTGTCCAATACACTCAAGTTATTTAATTTCAAGGCAAGATGTGATTGAAACCTCTAAATATGCCATGCTCATTTGCATGAGTGTTTCCCATAAATCCCCGAAACAAGGGAATCATGGATGACACCATACTTTATTATTCATTGATAAACCTTAAGACGGGGATGCATGATAATGCTCATTGAGCTCACTCAAGCCTAAACGAAAACGATACTAGATAATAAAAGCAAGACACACCAAAACTAGATAGACATGATAAAGCTTATAAAAGACGGGGGATAGGTGAAACTCCCCCAAGCTTAGATGGTTGCGGTAATTTCTTCATTCTCCCTTCTTCTCGTACTCAGCCCACCACTCTTTCTTCTTCTTGTCGTAATCATCCTTCCACTCTTCCTGCTTCCATGGAAAAGGCCTTCCAGTATGGAAGGACATGGGTGGATCATTGTACCTGAGAGTGGCAGCTTCTGCAATCTTCTTGAAACGTTCTTCATACTCACAGTTCTGGTTCTCCATGTCCCACATCAGAGCTTGGTACCTATCCAAATCTGATATGGCACGCAGATACCTAGTCCCCAGGTCCTTGATCCTCTCCTCGTACTCCTCTATCTTCTTCTCCAGCTCCAGATTCATGAAGTGGTGGGCATCAAGGCTGCGTTCAACAATAGAGTTATACCTGAAAACTGTTTGTTCCAGAGCCTCCAGCCTCTCCTCCAGCGTGCCTTCGGTCTTGGGAGCCTTCACCTCCTCCATGAGCAACACACCATCCTTCAAGGTCAGGGTTTTCATGGGGGTCATCACGGAGTTGAGGTAATGGTTCACAATGCCTCCCTTGGGTGGATCTTCCCCCCCTAGGTTGGATCCGGAGCTTGACATGGCTAAACCCTGGCAGACAGAAACAGCAGAAACAAAGATCGCGCGAGAACTCTCGGTGCGGGATTAGATCGACAAAAGGGGGTATATATTGACGGGTTTTAGGGTAAGACGAAGTGTCGGAGTCGAAAACGAGACGGAACGGGACTCCGAGGTGGAAAAGGGGTACCTCCACGCGGCCAAGGAATCTGGCCTCGTGTGGGGTCCTCTTTTCCCCCTCGAGGTCCAATTCCTTCCAATTTTCTTGTCCCACACGTTAATTTCCATAAAAATGAGTTCCGTAAGTTTTCACGCAATTCTGAGAAACTTCCAAACACAATAATTGTAAATTATTGAATTTGGGTTTCTGGAACTGCAGGATCCCTTACAATTACCTCCACCGGTGTCATTAACTTTATCTCCTCAATGGTTCCTATGAAGCTCTTTCCTGCAATATAATGTTTTAGGCGTTGTCCATTGACCACATGAGGTTTACCTTTCATATCACCGTGAAGACGGATGGCCCCCGAACAGTATACCTCCTGTACTACCAATGGACCCTGCCATTTTGAAGCTAATTTCCCTGCAGAAAACTTAAAACGAGAGTTGTACAATAGGACTTGATCACCTACTTTAAATTCCTTTCTTTTAATTTTCTTGTCATGCCAAATTTTAACTTTCTCTTTAAACAATTTTGCACTTTCATATGCTTCATTCCTCCATTCATCTAATAGATTTAGGTCAAGCAATCTCTTCTCCCCCGCTGTTTTTAAATCAAAATTTAATTTCTTAATAGCCCATGTAGCTTTATGTTCTAATTCAACGGGTAAATGACATGCTTTTCCATAAACCATTTTATAAGGAGACATACCCATAGGATTTTTATAAGCAGTTCTATAAGCCCACAATGCATCATTAATTTTAAGTGGCCAATCAGATCTAGCTCTGTTTACTGTTTTCTCTAAAATAAGTTTAATTTCCCTATTACTTAATTCAACTTGTCCACTAGTTTGAGGATGATAGGGTGATGCAATTCTATGATTAACATTATATTTTGCCAATGTTTTTCTAAGAACACCATGCATAAAATGAGATCCACCATCAGTAATTAAAAATCTAGGAACACCAAATCTAGGGAAAATAATTTCTTTAAGCATTTGCATGGTTGTGGCATGGTCTGCACTCTTAGTAGGAATTGCTTCTACCCATTTTGTAACATAATCAACAGCAACCAAAATGTGAGTATGTTTTGTACTAGATCCAGGAAATGGTCCCATAAAGTCAAAACCCCACACATCAAATGGTTCAAGTGGTAATGTATAGTTCATAGGCATTTCATTCCTTCTACCAATGTTTCCTACTCTTTGACATCTATCACAAGTTTTAATATATTCAGACAATCCGTGAATAGAGTAGGCCAATAAAAACCACATTGTAATACCTTTGCTGCAGTACGATCTCCTGCATGATGTCCTCCATAGGGACTGTCATGACAATCTCTTATAATAGCCTGCTGTTCATGCTGAGGTACACAACGTCTAATAATGCCATCAACAATTTTCTTATACAAGAATGGATCATACCAAAAATAATGTCTAAGGTCATAAAAGAATTTCTTTCTTTGCTGGTAAGTAAATTGTGGTGGCATAACTTTCCCAACAATAAAATTTGCATAATTAGCAAACCAAGGGGATGCAACTTTAGCACTAGAAACACTAACAAGGGCAAGTTGTTCATTAGAAAAACTATCATTAATAGGAATAGGATCATCAGGTATATTTTCCATTCTCGAAAGATGATTAGCTACGGGATTATCTTCTCCTTTCCTATCTACTATGTGTAAATCAAATTCTTGCAACAAAAGTACCCATCTTATTAGCCTAGGCTTAGCATCTTTCTTATTCATCAAATATTTAATAGCAGAATGATCAGAGTGCACAGTGACTTTTGAATAAATTATGTAAGATCTAAATTTATCACATGCAAATATTACCGCTAAAAATTCTTTTTCAGTTGTAGCATAATTTCTTTGAGCACCATCTAGTGTTTTACTAGCATAGTAAATAACATTCAATTTCTTATCAAACCTTTGGCCTAAAACAGCTCCAACTGCATAATCACTAGCATCACACATAATTTCAAAGGGCAAGTTCCAATCAGGAGGTTGAATAATAGGTGCAGTTATTAAGGCTTTCTTTAAAACATTAAAGGATTCTATGCAATCATCATTAAAAGAAAACGGAATATCCTTTTGCAAAAGATTGGTTAGAGGCTTTGATATTCTAGAGAAATCTTTAATGAACCTACGATAAAAACCTGCATGACCGAGAAAACTTCTTATACCTTTGATGTCTCTTGGATATGGTAATTTCTCAATAGCTTCAATTTTTGCTGGGTCAACTTCTATTCCTCTTCCAGAAATACGATGCCCAAGAACAATTCCCTCTGTTACCATAAAGTGACACTTCTCCCAATTAAGAACAAGGTGTTGGTCTTCACAACGCTGCAAAACTTTGTTAAGGTTGAACAAGCAATTATGAAAGAAGTACCATACACTGAAAAATCATCCATAAAGACTTCCACTATCTTTTCAACATAATCAGCAAATATAGCATTCATGCATCTCTGAAAAGTAGCAGGCGCATTACATAAACCAAAAGGCATTCTCCTATAAGCAAATGTACCATATGGGCAAGTAAAAGTGGTCTTTTCCTGATCATCACTATGAACTGGAATTGGAGAGAAGCCTGAATACCCATCTAAATAACAAAAGTGAGAATGTTTAGATAATCTCTCTAGCATTTGATCAATAAAGGGCAATAGATAATGGTCCTTACGAGTTGCTTTATTTAATTTTCTATTATCAATGCACATTCTATAACCAACAACAATACGTTGAGCAACAAGTTCATCATCTTTATTAGGAACCACAGTAATTCCACCTTTCTTAGGAACACAATGAACATGACTAACCCATTTACTATCAGCTGTAGGATAAATAATACCAACCTCTATGAGTCGAATTACCTCCTTTCTTACCACTTCCTTCATTTTTTGATGTAGACGGTGTTGGAAATCAACAACAGGTTTAGCATCTTCTTCCAAATTAATTTTATGCATACATAGAGCTGGACTTATGCCCTTAAGATCATCAAGAGAATAACCAATAGCCTTACGGTGGGCTTTAAGCACATCAAGTAATTTCTCTTCTTCCTCAGCTGAAAGGTTAGCACTAATAATAACAGGATATATATTTTTCTTATCCAAGTATGCATATTTCAGATTTTCAGGCAAAGGCTTTAATTCAGAACTAGGATCTCCTTTAGGAGGTGGGAGTACTCCTAGATTATCAGGTGGGATATGCAATTGTAATTTTGGAGGTTGCTGCCATAATATTTATTCTAAAGCTTCTTTTTTTGCATCATTAAATGGCTCTTCCTGATTAAGCATATAACATTCCACCACGTCTGATGAAGCTACAACTATATGAGCAAGAGTTTCAATTATATCTTTAGATTTTGGTTCTTTCTTAGCAGGTTTATCAGCAAATTTAGAAAATTTAAATTCAAGTTTCTCTCCAGCACATTCAATAAACACCCTTTCTCTAGGCAAATCAATTTCAGCACCAACAGTATGTAAGAAAGGTCTACCAAATATAATAGGACAGAAAGAATCTTGTGGACAACCAAGCACAATAAAATCAGTAGGATATTTTATTTTCCCTACCAATACTTCAACATCTCTAACAATTCCAAATGGACTAATATAATCTTTATTAGCAAGCTGAATGGTCATACCTGTTTCTTCCATGGTGATAGGATCAATATCAGGCTTAATTTCTTGATAGAGAGAATATGGAATGACACTAATGCTTTCTCCAATATCACATAAACCATGATAACAAGAAGTCCCAATAGAGCATGATATAATTGGCTTACCAACTTTGGATGAATTCCCTTTAATAACTTTGGTAGCATCTTCACATAAATAAACATCAACAGGATCTTCTTCATTTAATTGCTTAATAATAGAGACTTGGTTCTTGACTTCCACCTGTTCTTTAGGTTGAGAACATCTCTTTCTACTTTTGTCAGCAACAGCAATAAGCAAATTCTCTTTAACTTTTTCAGGATAGGGAGGTGGTTCAATATATTCTTCTATTACTACAGATGACACTGGTGTTTCTTTAATAAATTTAGGGACAACAATAGAAGATTTAACAGGTTCAACATAATAATCAAAGCCACTTTTAGGAATTCGAATGTGCTCAGCAAATTTCTTAGCTATTTCAATTGCAACATATGGATCAAGACCAAAATCTTTAATAACATTCTTGAACAAAATAGAACTAGAGAAACTTTCTACACATGAATATCCATAGTCAAAATAAGCTTCATTACCTTTGTCTAGGTCCCAATATTCAGAGTTCTTTGAAATAATTTCCAATAAATTCCAAGCTTCTTCTGCAGTATTGTTTGTAAAGCTTCCACCAGATGAACCATCCAAATATTGCTTTAGCCTATCAGGTAGTCTCACATAAAAGTTTATCAATATAAGTTTATTTGTGAGATCATGACAAGGATTCTTACGAAGGAGGTCCTTAAGCCTCCCCCAAGCTTGAGTAATACTCTCTCTAAGGTGTGGCCAATAATTAAATCTAAAGCAACGGTTCTCACAAGCCTCTTTAGGAGTAAAATATTTAAGAAAGAAAACCTTCATAAAAGTATCCCAATTATGTGTAATTTCTTCATCCAGGGGCAGATACCATTTTCGAGCATCACCAGTTAAGGACTGGTACAATAACTTGCATTTTACCTCCTCCTCAGAAATAGCCTTGAGCCTAATTAGCCCACATATATCCTCAATAGCCCGTATGTGATCACTCGCAGCCTTTGTTCCATCCCCTGCAAAATACTCATTCCTAACAGCTTTAACAAATTCAAGGGGAATAATATAACCATCATCATGAGGTGCTTTTTCAACAACTTTAGGTTTAATAGCATAAACACTCTCATATAAAGCAAGTTTCAGTGAAGCATCTCTCATAAAAGCCATGATAATAACAGGATGCAACAACAAGTAAAATTCAGCTTTCAAGTTTCCTTACCAAACTTCTTACCAATAGCGCTACGCTCCCCGGCAACGGCGCCAGAAAAGTGTCTTGATGGCTCCCAAGTGCAGGAGATCAATTGTAGTACTTTTCGAATTAGAAAGGTTGTCGAACCCACGAGGAGCAGAAGGAACTGGTAAGTAGAATAGCAAAGGAATAATAAAAGCAACAGATGTTTTTGTGTTTTAAATGCGGAAAGGAAATTCCAGCAAGTAGTAGGTCTCAATGAGAGACAAAGCCCAATCCTCTAATGCGCAAGAGGACAAGCTCAAGTGTCTGTTTGTGTCTTATATGTGGAAAAGGTTCCCGAGGGCTGCACGGATTTAGCTGGCATAGTGATTCATTGCATAACATGTTTGTATATCTTGTCTAGTTTTAATCTTCTTCGGACGGAGCCACAAATAGGAATAGCTAAATAAATAAACTATCACCCCTTATGATGGATCACGTGGCCAATTAAATGACAGCACGAGAATTATTAAGACATGATGTCCCACCATAGCCTTATGCTCTAAGGTCCCCGATACAAGTACCCTCATAATGCAATTCAACGACTCTGTCTCAAGTTCCTGTCACCTAAAGACATCATCACGTCACTACACTACGGTGTTCTCCTATGAGCCCATGTAGGTGAAGTGTTGTACAGTCGACGTTCGTACAACACCATCATAGAATCACAGAAAAGATAAATACTAGACCAAATAACAACTCATCTCATGTAACAAATCATTGCCAATTCATCCTATGCCCGAAGAAAAACTGACAGAGTTTCTTTCCTTTCGCAATTTGGATACCTGTAGCTACTGAAACATCAAAAACATGAAAACAGGTGTTTTCTGACACCCAGAAATTAAATACCAAAAATAGGGACTTTGTAGGAATGTCCCATAAAATCATCTAAAACATGCAAAACAATGACATAACATTGATAAAACATCCCAATAATGCCTATATGGAGGGTATAAATGATGATATAAAATGCACGTATCACCCGCGTAGGCATCTGTACAGGATATTCCGGCTCCTCCGGAATAATCCGGTACCAATAATCCGGCTTGTCTCTGACAGTTTTTCCGAGCAAATACTCCACAACCGGAATATCCGGTTTGACATGAATAATCCGATACCAAATATCTGGTCCATGTCAGTACCAAAATGGTCCGAAAATTTCCTGACCGGAATATTCGGCTCCTCCGAATAATCCGGTCCATGTCAGTACCGAAAATGGTCTGAAATCTTTCTGACCGGAATATCCGGCTCCTCCGAATAATCCGGTACCAAATATCCGGCTGCCCTCTGTCCCAAATCTCTTAGGCCAATCTTCACCGAACATTTTTGGTGATCGATGCCGATGTTAAATATAACACCTGCACACTAAACACCTTGATAAATAATGTACTTAGTATTGTTCACTAACACACAAAACACCGGGAAAACGAAATGCTCTTTCAGAACTCCACACCGAGGACTTGCTGCTTCTCGAGGAGGCAAGAACCCAAGCCGCCACCCGCTCCGCTCGGTACCAGCAAGGCCTCCGGCGCTACCACAGCAACACCATCAGGCCACACACACTCGAGGTGGGTGACCTGGTCCTGAGGAGGATTCTTTCCCGAGAGGGCTTGCACAAGCTCTCTCCCATGTGGAAGGGGCCGTACCGGGTAACGCATGTCACGAGACCTGGTGCTGCACGACTGGAGAATGAAGACGGCACTCTTGTGCAAAACCCGTCGAACATCCAACATCTACGGAAGTTCTACCCTTAGCTCTTGCTCGCTCCACGTGCCTCTCCTAGGCCAAGGTGACGCACCCTCGACGGGACCTCGTGACGCCATGGTAAAAACGACGCCAGGACCTCTCTCCGTGAGGGTCTCATGGGGCATCTCATCAGGCGGACGCCTGGCCGCGAGAGCCTCTACCCACACAAGTGGGAAGCCGCATGGCAAACCTTTGGACCTGAGCTTGCGGGAGTCTCAGCCCCATGACGATGGGAGTCCCGTGTTCGCATGGGGCGTCAAGTGCTTCTGGGGGATCGCAGGGTCATGACATCCCCAAGCGTGTAATGTAGAGCCTCACCCTAGAAGTAAAGATTTTATTCCTGCCAATAACACTTGTCTATCGGCAAGCCCTTCTTTCTTTCCTCGGGAGCATGCATCTGTTACTCCTTCTCGAGGACACCTCGCGAGCGGGGGCTGGGATCGGTACCCGTGCATGGGTGAGACCCAATCAGAATAAATCCAAGTGGTAGAGCTCTGTCTCAATGAGTGGCTACCGTCACGACACCTCATCTAAGCCCTTGTTGCTGACTTCCTCTCGAGGTATCCACGAGAAGAGTACCAGGCACGTACTCTCTCACTGCAGAAACAAACACATACCTCCCGAAGCATCCAAGCACAGACTTCCACAAGGAATGGAAGGATGCCTCAAGAGGGACAGCATCAAAAACACTCGCAGTAAGCGGCTCACCACACCAAGGATGCCAAGACTCCCAGAGCTAAGTCTAAACTTCTCCCCACTGGCTCTCTAAAGAATCCGTTTGCAAAAATGATAGACAAAAAAGCACATTCCCTTCATATTCCATACATGAGATACATTTGAGTACTTGAAAATGCTGCATATCCATCACGAAGACAAAACAATGCTAGGACCTGGAAGGAGCTATCCCCCTTCGTGGCTATCAAAGAAAGAAAAACTGCGACCAACCACGGCCGAACCTGTCTGCGCCGTAGCTACGAGACATGATCGGCCGAGGAGGAGGGATGGGGGCGACGAGCAGGAGGAAGAAGAGGAGTCTAGACAGAGGCTGACTTATCAGGATCGTCAGGCCCTCCGTCTGGACAAAGGCACCCAAAGGCCTTCAGTCGCTCGCCGAGTTCAACTCGTTGCTCTTCTCCTTTACGGTCGATGGATCTTCCTCGTCCTCCTCTTCAGCAACATCATCTTCATCATCGTCGCCGTCGCCCTCATCACTGCTCCAGCTCTCGACGCAACACTCCACATGTTCGCCGCGACGCCCAAAGATCTTCATGAAGAGGCGGTCCACTCCATCGAAGCGAACATGGAGAACCTGGCTCTCCTTCAGCCTCTGGGCGCGGGCGAAGGTTTTCCACCCCCTCACCAACAATAGGTGGCCGGAGGAGCAAACCTCCTCCGACGCCCACTAGGGCCCATTGATGCAGCCCACCACCTGAAGCAAGAATCCGCGGGGCAAATTGCGGTCGACGGACCCGGCGAAGACATGAGGGAGCCTCAGGCGACTTCGGAGGCGACCGCAGAGGACCACCAGGATCTCGTGCTCCGGCACGCGAGTATCCTCCGCCCAGAGAGGAAGGGAGCTCCTCATCACACCGCGACGGCGAGGAGCACGACCACCTCGACCATAACGGCTCCCCTTGTTCGCTCCAACCCGAGCAGAGGACCCCTCCAGCGTGTCCACGACAACTACGGCAAGCATTGCGCTCCGTCGAGGGGCAACACCAGAGCCTAGGGACGAGCCTCTGCCTCGACCTCCACGAACCATGCTCAGATTTCTCTTTCTTTTTGCAAGTGAAGAACAGGGGGAAGAGGAAGGCGAAGAAGGCGTTGGAATGCAAAGAGGGGGTGCCCCTCCCCCTATTCATGCCGAGCCGAAGGGACGGAACCACGCTCGTTCGGTCTTCCATCGGCTTGGGCACCAAGGCAGAAGGGGGCATGTTCCGAGGGTGGACGTGACCAGACGCTAAGGCGCTCACTGCTCTGCACCGCCCGGTCAGAGCAGTAACTGCAACAAGACGTTTCCGCTATGAGGGGAGATCGTGGGATTCCCTGGGAACCGTCGCGCCACGTGCAGAGGATGGTGATACGTCAAAACATATCTTCTTTTTCGAACACTTTTGTTATTGTTTGCCTCTAAACTTGTGAGTTTTGGATACAACTAACACGGACTGACGTTGTTTTCAACGGAATTACTTTGGTGTCTCATTTTTGTGCAAAAAGCCAAATTTCGGGAAAATGCCCAGAAAAGATCCCGAAGACCTTAAAACACCTGAAGACCCCCGGAGCCAGAAGGAGACCCGGAGAGGGGCCAGCAGGGGGCCACACCACCCCTGGGCGCCCCCTTGGTCGCGCCGCCTGGTGGTGTAGGCCCCCCGGCACCCCCTCGGGCTCCTCTTTCGACTACTTATGTCCCGTAACCCTAAAACATGAGGGGGTTTGTCATATTCCAGAGAAACACCATAGAGCGCCACCGCCACCTCGAAACCCAATTCGGGGATCAGAAGTTCCTGTTCTGGCACCCTGTCGGGACGGGGATTCGAAGGAGATCACCGCCATCGTCACCGCCACTCCTTCTCCATCAACCATCCATGATTCCCCCGTCCATGTGTGAGTAAATACCATTGTAGGCTGAGAGGGATGGAAGGGATTGGATGAGATTGATCATGTAATAATGCCAGATTGTTAGAAAATGGTACCTAGTATCTATTGTTAGTGTTTTCTACCGTTGTTGCAACTTGTTATGCTTAATCTTGTCACTAGGGCCCGAGTGCCATGATCTAAGATATTAACATGTTATTGTTTCATGAGTATAATTATGTTTCTTTATCATATCTGCAAGTTGTTTACACACATTGTTGTCTAGAACCCGAGGCCCCAAAGTGATAGAAATTGGGACAACTGGAGGGGATGGCTGTGATGTGAGGATCACATGTGTTCACAGAGTGTTAATGCTTTGCTCCGGTGCTTTCTTAAAAGGGGAACCTTAATTACCAGCAGTTTCCCTAGAGGTCCCGCTGCCATGGGCTGGTAGGACAAAAGATGTTGTGCAAGTTTCTCATTGCGAGCACGTATGACTATATTGGAACACATGCCTATGGTTAACCTAGAACTTGGATGCTTTATTATTATTATATATAATGCCCATGGTTAGATCATTACATGACCTATGTTATCAATGCAGCGCCCGTTCATCCATTTCCTCTATGCCTACGGTACTCCCATCCTGTTGTTTTCCGCGATTTCTACTGCTGTTACTATTTTACTGCTATTGTTATTTCACTACCGCTGCTGCTATAAAACTGTTACCACTGATAAATTGTTGCAAGCAAGTCTACTTTCAGGTGCAGCTGAATTGACAACTCAGTTGTTAAGGCTAATAAATATTCTTTGGCTCCCCTTGTGTTGAAATAATAAATTTAGGTTTTACTTCCCTCGAAGACTGTTGCGATCCCCTATACTCGTGGGTCATCAAGACTATATTCTGGCGTCGTTGCCGGGGATCATAGCTTTATTTATTTGCTCATTTGAACGTGATATTGTTCGCTGCAAGCCTTTCATCATGGGTAAGACTCGTGATGGAAAAGTTCCCATATTACCATACACTACAAGAAGAGGTGCAAGTCTGAACACCTATGTTGCTCTTGATTCACCATCTGTTATGAGTAAGCTTCTTACACCACCACATGCTACACACACTATTACTTCTGCTGAGTCTGAAAATGCTTCTACTTTTGATGATGCTTCTACTGTGCTTGATGATACTGGTTCTGTAGGCCCTTTCCTAGATGCTACAATTGCTAAATCCAAACAAATTGAAAATGCTGAAATTTTTGCTGAAAATATTGGTACACCTAGTAATTCACCTGAGTTTATGGATGATATTGATGAAACCTATATTGAACTTAATGGTGATTTTATTAAAGAAGCTCAAGCTACTACTAGTGCAAGTGCTCTTAAGAGTCTCTTGGAAGACATGATGTTAAATATAAATCTTCCCATGATGCTAAAATTTGCTACATCTCCCATACACATTAGAGTCAAGGATTATGATTTCTCTCTAGACTTATCTTATATATCTATTGTTGAGAAGGAACCTTTTTGTGGAACTGAAAGTAAAAGTGCTACGGAACACATGAATGAACTTTCATCTTTGAGTAGTTTATTTTCTGATGATACTAAGCTGCATACTTATTTTGTTACCAAGATTTTCCCTTTCTCATTAAAAGATGAAACTAAAACTTGGTTTAACAATCTGTCACCTGGATCTATTACTAGTCCTATGGATTTGGTTAATGCTTTCTTAAAAAAAAAATCCTGCTAGTGCTCAACATGCTGCTGTGCAAGATATCTTTAACTTTGCGAAAATTGAAGAAGAAAAATTACCTGAATCTTGGACAAGGTTTTGTTCTTTAGTAAGAACTAGTCCTGGCTATCCATTACCTAAAAATGAGCTCCTAGATATATTTTTATAATGGACTATCTATTGAATCTAGGACATACCTGGATAGTTGTGCTAGTTGTGTTTTCACGAAAAGATCTCCAGAAGAAGCTGAGGAATTAATGGCTAAAATAGCCAAAAATAATGATGATTGGAATATACCTGAGCCTACACCTACACTAGAGCCAACACCAACACCAACACTCATGAAGAGAGGGATGATTGAATTAAATGATGAAGTGATGAAGGAGGCCAAGAAATCTCTTAAAGAGAGGGGTATTAAGTCTGAAGAAGTGAAGGATTTACCTCCTATAGAAGAATTATGTAAGCCTATTCCTCATCCATCAAGAGTTGAGGTACACTCTCTCCAATACTTTGATAATAGAGATATTCCCTACTCTAAACCACCTGATCAATTCTTAGATGAATTTGATAACTATGTTGGTAAGCAAGATAATTTTAGTATGAGAGTGCAAAATCATCTCATGGAAAACTCTAGAGTTAGTGATAATTTGCATGGTATTATTGAGAGAACCTGTAATGATGTTAAAATGCCTGTTAAACATTTTCATATGGTTCAAACTCAAATTGATCAACACACTAAAGTGCAAAAAGATATGCTAGCTAATGCTTCTAGAGAAAAACATGTTTGTGAAATAATTACTAGAAGTGGTGTTTCTACTCAGGATCCCTTGTATCATGAAGGACATCCTAAAAGAATTGAACAAGATTCTCAGCAACCTAAAAACAATAGTTCTCCTTCTAAGAAAAAGAAGAAGAGACATAAAACTGTTATAGAATCTCCTGAACCTGCTAAAGATCCTAATAGTATATATATTTATGATGCTGAAACTGAAAGTGGCAATGATAAAAGTGATGCTTCTAATAAAAAAGAACCTATAGCTGAACCTGACAAAGCAACCTAAAACTGTGAAATATACTAAGGAGGATTTCATTGCTAATAAACATGGTAAAAAAAGAGAACCTTGGGTACAAAAAGCAATGCCTTTTCCTAATAAGAAACAAAAATTAAAGGAAGAAGAACATTATAATAAATTCTATGAGTGGATGAAACCTTTGTTTTTGCAAATTCCTTTGACCGATGCTATTAAACTGCCTCCTTATTCAAAATATATGAAAGATATTGTCTCTAACAAAAGAAAGATTCCTAATGAGGAAATTTCTACCATCCTTGCTAATTACTCTTTTAATGGTAAGGTTCTAAAGAAGCTTGGAGACCCTGGTATTCCTACTATTCCTTGTTCCATTAAAAATAATTATGTTAGAACTGCTTTATGTTACTTGGGAGCAGGAGTTAGTGTTATGCCTTTCTCTCTTTATAAGAGACTCCCTCTAGAAAAATTGATACCTACTGATATATCTTTGGAAATGGCTGATAAATATACTGCTATTCCTGTTGGTATATGTGAGAATGTTCCTGTTCAAGTGGCTACTAGTTGTTTGATATTAACTGACTTTGTTGTGTTGGAAATGCCTGAAGATGATAATATGTATATTATTCTTGGGAGACCTTTTTAACACTGCAGAGGCTGTTATTGATTGAAATAAAGGAAAAGTAACTTTTAATGTTAATGATAAGGAGCATAATGTTTATTTCCCCATGAAGATTGATAGAAGATATGGTTTAAATTCAATTGAAAATATTGAGACCATCAAGGTTGGAGAATTTTATTGTCGCATTCCATTACCACCAAAAGAATATGAAATTATTATGATTGGTACTATGTCTATCAAGGTTGAGGTAACATACTTATTTTAGTGACTAGCAAAGTTTTGCTTCATATAAAAATTATTCTGGTAACAAGACTTGATCAACCTTGTTAACAAAGTGATTTTGAATGAAGAGGACAATGTTTTCAGTATGTTTTCACCTACCCCATTATGTTTTCACAATGGTTACTTCTGTTATCACCTTGCCACATTAGTAAAATCATGTTTCCACCATCCATACCTTTGTTTTAACCATCCATACTTTTGTTTTCACAGTGATTTCTTTTGTTTTCACCATGTTATGTTTGTTTTCACCACCCATAACTTTGTTTTCACCGCTCCTACCTTTGTTTTCACTGGGTATTTACACATTAGAATGTTTTAGAACCTATGTAGTTCTGGTTTTGGTTTTGTTTTCCACCTTTCCATAATTGTCTTCTAGGTTTATAATTAATTATTAAATTCTGAAAAAGCCTCGAAAATAAAGTTTCTCGAAAAATCCCAGAAAAATTATAATAAATTTTTACGTCAAAAATGAGGCAGAGAGCTACCTGGGGCACCCCAGGGGGAGCAACCAGTCAGGCACACCACAGGGCGGCGCGGCCATCCCCATGGTGGCGCCTAGGCATGGTGTGGCCCCCCTGGCCCTCCACTTACTCTCTCCCCTGCCAAAGATTCCTCTCTCACCCAACAAACTTAAAAAAAATCTTGGAACCCGTGTTCTTGCCGTTCTTCCTCGGGATTTTTCGATCTCTGTGCTCAACCCACCATTGTTGCTAAAATTTGGTGCATTTGCTCTCTGGTATATGACTCCTCCGATTATCCAAGTAGAATTTTGTTTGCTGGAGCATTTCTTGAGTATTTTGGTACTATAGGTGACAGCTTATGTGACTTTTCATGCTTGATTTAAGTGGAAATGATTTATTTTTTATGCATGTTTAGCTCTCTTACAAGTCTCTATAGTAGTTTCCACCTTATAGTTGCTTGAAATCAATTTTTGTGATGATTGTTTAATTTTTTAGAAATGGACAGCCATAACTTTGGAGAAATATTTAGGAGTGATGCTCCTAGAAGAACAAGTCCCTCACGTTCATCCACCTTAGTGAGGCCATCTTATAACGAAGACCATATTGCACCAAACATCGATGATGCGGGAGGTGATGGAATTGCTAATCCTTCTAGCTTCCCATGTTATACATTTTTGAGAAGTGCAGGTCTAATGGATGACTTCTTGATGCTTACTGAAAGAGTTGGTTTAACAACCTACATGGAGGATGAAGGTCTTCAGTATGCTACTCTCACAAAAACTTTTGTTGAGAGCTTTAAATTTCATAACTCACAATATGGCCCCACTGTTGCTTTTAAGATATATGGTAGTTCTTTTTCTTTGCCCTTGGAGACTTTTTGTAACATTATAGGTATCAACGCTTCCGGGACAGCGTACAAGATCCAAGAGAGACCCGCTGATCTCATGGAGCTCTATCGAGGAATCACCAATGATGATAGCCGCTCGTCCCAGCGCGGGAAGATAAGAAACATCCAACTTCCTGCCATAAGATATTTCACTTATTATCTTGCTACTAGTATCCTTGGTAGGGAGAACACTAGAAATATTTCTAGCTATCACCTTGCTTTTATTGATGCTGCACTTAACCGTAGCAAGAAGTATAACCTTGGTTCTCTCATTGCTCGCCGCCTAGCTGCCAAGGGACCCATCTATGGGGGCATTATTTCTACACGTATAGAAACTTCTCTAAGCATTCCTGTTGCTTCTGATGAAGAATTGATTGATCCTTATAGACTTAGTATTGCTGCCATGAAGGCTCATCATTTTATTACTGCTAACTCTACTGCTGATCATTTAGTATATAGAGTTTTATTTATTGACGGAGATGAGCGGGAAGTTATTTTGCCGCGGCCTGTTTTGTTCAAAGTTGACACGACACCATGGTCGCGCCCCAAGGGAGAGATAGATGAGCATGTGAGCTTGATGGGGTTCTACAGGCAGAAGGCGAGGTGAGATGCACCTTCCGAGGACTACACCACGCAGTACACCGGGACGTCCTCGAGCACATATCAGGAGGAGAGACCCTCCTCGGCACACTACGGGGGCGCCACCTCATGGTCCCGTTGGGGATGATCTCAACTTAGGCCAAAAGCCTAAGATTGCGGGGAGGTATACTGACAACAAACTCATCTATATATCATTTTCAGTCGGTTCTTTGTATATCCATGTTTTTGTCTCTTTTGTTTTCGATTCTTTCGCTTCTTCCGTTTCTCTTTGTGTTTGTTGTTTTGTTCTTGCTTTCCAAAACACAAAGAGATCAAAAATATTTCTGTTGTTTATCTTTATTCGCTTCTTTAGTTTCTTTTGTTGGTTTTCCTTCTTTTCTCGTTTCGGTTTAATATTCAAAAATCCAAAAATATTTTGCTTTGTTTGCTTGTTTCTTCTGTTCTTGTTTTAATTCGAAAACCTAAAAATATTTTTTTGTTCTTCTTTGGTTTTCTCAAGTTTTTTGCAGAGTTCATGGGTCTTCCATGTCTCCATTGGAGTTTGGTTATCATTATATATTATTCAATCCACACGAGTAAAGAGCAGTAATGGTGATTTACGACAATTCAAGTTGTGGTGAGAGACGGGTATGAACTCTATTTGTTTTATTTTTTTACATATACTCATCCATGTGAACATGCTTACTTTGTTCGTGTAAGGTGTATGTTATTTAATTGATGTTTAGTAGTTCATGCTCTCTCATGTTTAGTTCCAATTAATTAATATAAGATAGCATGTCCTATTAATGTTTGCTTGCATTGTTTTATTCATAGAAGGGTATGCCATTGTGGTATCTCCCTCTGATTGTTTCGCTTGAATCGACTTGGCACATGCTCACGCATTCTTATGACTGAAAACAAAAAGTCAATTAAGCCTCGATGATTTATTTTTCCTCAGAGTATTTGTATCACTTTTATGCCCCTGTTAATTTTATTTTGTCGCAAGCATGATTATGACAGTTGTTGCTCTCTTGATTGTCGCTCCCCGTCTATTGCTAGCCTGCACCTGTACTGAGTATGAGCTCTACTCGTGCATCCAACTCCCAAAAACCAAGTCTTCCTAATGTGTCCACCATACCTACCTATATGTGGTACTTAACCGCCACTCCAAGTAAATTGCTCATGTGTTGCCTTTAAAACTTTCGAAAAATTATTCCTGTTTTGTGCCCCTGTTTTAGCTCATGTGGACGTAAATAGAGAATCTTTATCTCACTTGTTGATTGGATTTCACACCCTAGACTAGTGGCTTGATCCGCTTATCCAATTGATAGAATAGATGGAAGCGGGGTGCCCAGCCCCAAATTAATACAACAAATTCTCTTCATTATTTTCCCCTGATTTATTAGTCAAAGCATAATTGTGTAAACAAAAGAGAAAGATGGATGACCTTCTACACCAGTTGTGTCCTTCAATGGGAGCCTCTCTTGTGAATTCTAGTTGGCTTGTGACGTACTGTATTGTCTGTTTACCATTCGTTGACATAAGCATACACCTCTCTAACAAATATTTTCAATACATCTGTTTAATAAAATAAAAAGCTATAGCACATGAGTTAATCCCTGCTTCACTCTGCGAAGGGCCTTTCTTTTACTTTTATGTTGAGTCTTCACCTTCTCACTTTGTGCACCTTCTTGAGAGCATGGTTGTCATTCTTAGTGTAATGTGCTTGTCCCAGAACACGGTTGATTGTGGCATAACTTTGATGTGTGTATCTTTGATATCTTTATTTCTAGTCTTCATTTGAACTTCAGAGGTGCCCTAGCATTTATGTTTTCCTCCACTAATTAAGGGCAAGCGAGTACACTTTATCATACCCTATTATGAGCATTGCAATCCTGCAAATTGATATACTTCGTCTTGTTTATTATTAGTTTGTTGGTATCTCTTCATAGTTTGCATAGCTGCTAGGTGACTTTTATCTCACATATATCTGATTATGAATTGCCTATGCACCTGATCATATAGAGAGTATATTTACATCATATAAAACAAATGTGTTCGTAAAAGTTCTTTTATCGCACTCAGTTGTCACCGAATTGCTTAAGGATAAGCAATAAGCTAAGCTTGGTGGGAGTTGATACGTCCAAAACGTATCTCCTTTTTCGAACACTTTTGTTATTGTTTGCCTCTAAACTTGTGAGTTTTGAATACAACTAACATAAACTGACACTGTTTTCAGCAGAATTACTTTGGTGTCTCGTTTTTGCAGAAAAATCAACTTTTGGGAAAATGCCCAGAAAAGATCCCGAAGACCTTAAAACACATGAAGACCCCCGGAGCCAAAAGGAGACCCGGAGAGGGGCCAGGAGGGGGCCACACCACCCCTGGGCACGCCCCCCTTGGTCGCGCCGCCTGGTAGTGTGGGCCCCCCAGGCACCCCCTCGGGCTCCCCTTTCGACTACTTATGCCTCGTAACACTAAAACATGAGGGGGTTCGTCATATTCCAGAGAAACACCACAGAGCGCCGCCGCCACCTCGAAACCTAATTTGGGGATCAGAAATTCCTGTTCTGGTACCCTGTCGGGACGGGGATTCGGGGATCATCGCCATCGTCACCGCCACACCTTATCCATCAACCAACCATGATTCCCCCGTCCATGTGTGAGTAAACCCCGATGTAGGCTGCGAGGGATGGAAGGGATTGGATGCGATTGATCATGTAATAATGTCAGATTGTTAGGGCATAGTGCATAGTATCTATTGTTAGTGTTTTTAACGTTGTTGCAACTTGTTATGCTTAATGCTTGTCACTAGGGCCCGAGTGCCATGATCTCATATCTGAACATGTTATTGTTTCATGAATATAATTATGTTTCTTGATCATATATGCAAGTTGTTTATACACATTGTTGTGCGGAACCCGAGGACCCAAAGTGACAGAAATTGGGACAACCGGAGGGGATGTCTATGATGTGAGGATCACATGTGTTCACGGAGTGTTAATGCTTTGCTCCAAGTGCTTTATTAAAAGGAGCACCTTAATTACCAGTAATTTCCCTAGAGGCCCCGCTGCCACGGGCTGGTAGGACAAAATATGTTGTGCAAGTTTCTCATTGCGAGCACATATGACTATATTGGAACACATGCCTATGGTTCATCAAGAACTTGGATGCTTTATTATTATTATCTGCAATGCCCATGTTTAGATTATTACATGACCTATGTTATCCATGCAACACCCGTTCATCCATTCCCTCTATGCCTACGGTACTCCCATCTTGCTATTTTCCGCGATTGCTACTACTATTGTTATTTCACTACTGATGCTGCTATAAAATTGTTACCACTGAAAAATTGTTGCGAGCAAGTCTACTTTCAGGTGCAGCTGAATTGACAAATCCGTTGTTAAGGCTAATAAATATTCTTTGGCTCCCCTTGTGTCGAATCAACAAATTTGGGTTTTACTTCCCTCGAAGACTATTGCAATCCCCTATACTTGTGGGTCATCAGCTGGCCCTGCAGCTGAGGGGGCCAGGCCGCTCCGCCCTTCCTGAACACGCGCGCGTCATGAGACCAGGGGCTACTGTCGGACCCACGGATACCGGTGTATCCTGGGCCATCTGCTGCTGGCCCAGCCCATGAAGCACGGAAGGAGTCCGTACCAGTCCACTGTAACACCCGGGGATTTTTCCCCAATTAGAACTTGTTTGTTTCTTTTTCGCATCATGTCATCATGCGTGGCATTGCATCTCTTTTGAATACATATAACTTCTTAATAAAATGTTAATCTCAAAAATTCAATAATCAATTTTGGTGTGAGCTCTCTTATCCCTAAACCCTTTCTTTTCTTTTTTTTGAAAGTAATAAAATGAGAAAAAAAAACGTTTGGGTGATGGGCCAGCCAGCCCACCTACCAATCCCTAACCCTAACCCACACAGAACCCAACCGCACTCACGCCACACACGGAAAACACACCTAGCCCACACACCTAACCCACGCACACGCACCCCCCGCACGGAAACGCAAGCACGGGAGGGGATCGATCGAGCGATCCCCTCGAACCTGTCTTCCTCCTCCTGCCCGCACGCCATCCTCTCGCCTCCCTGCTCCACCTCGCCTCTCCCCTGCCCCGGCGGCCGCCGTCCCCAGCCACGAAACTCGCCCTGGTTTTCCCTCTCCTCCCCGTCGTCCTCACTCCCTCCTCCCTCTCTGCTCCGTCTGAGCGCCGCAGGCAGCGCCTGCGCGTGCATCCTCCTCCCCCGGTCGCCGTCCTCTGCCTCCTCTCTGGCCACGTGACGGTCGCCCTCCCCCGCCGCTGCCGGCTACCAGCACCCCACCGACGAGCTAACTCGATTGTGCGTCCTCGACGTCCATCTCGGCTCCTCCCATCTGCCGCCATGCTCGGCCCTCTCCTACGCACTCGACCTCCACCACCTCGTGCACCCCTTGGTTCTGCTCCGGATAGCATACGACGACCGCCATCACTGGATTTGCGACCTCAGTGCACTGCTGTCTCCCCGTGAACATCCCTGCCTCCTCTCCGACAACCTCTACTGCCCGCTCACCTGGTGTTCGGCTTAATGCCTACCAGGGGTTCATCCTATGTCACTGGAGGTGATGCCGTGTCATGCGCATGTCGGTCACGTTTCCGCATCCGTTTGTCTTGCACCTTGCTCCAAGGTTGAATCCCTCCGAGATCCGCATTGTGATCGCCCCGATGCCAGGTGCTCTATGACCGGTGGCCACCGACTCCGTGTGCGTGACGCCTATACTCCGACCCGTACTCCGACGACAATATTATCTTCGACAAGTACCGCCACCCCGAGGACCTCGGACCAAACCTCGACGACGAGCTCTTCCCCGACGAGTACCGCAACGTGAACGACTACACCGCCGTGAACCTCGCCGCCGTGAACCTCGCCGTGTCCGCCTTGCGTCGGACGCCTTCGTGCGTGCCATGAAGCCCTGAGACCGAGACCATCAAATTCACCACCGACCCGAAGACGATGATGTTGCGGATTCGGCCACGACTACGTCGACTATGGAGCGAGTACCACTACTTCCCCTACTACGCCAACTACCACGGCGACTCGAGAACAACGGATATGATGTTGCGATTCCACCACAACTACGACCCCGGAACAACTACTTCCTACGACATCGACGACTTCGTCTACTTCCTCTTCTTCGTCTACTTCCTCCACGTTCCGAAGTTTCCGGCGTTGACCCCGGAGATCCTCTTTCCAACGTGCGAACCCAAACCCCAACTCTATACCCGATATGCCTATTTTCTAAATGTCATCTATATCGTGCATATTAAATCATTCATGTGTTGCATTGCATTTTGTGGGTGCGGGCAATAATAATATCACCTAATAATTAAATATGGAATGAGTTGGAATAATTAAATATTGTTCCGGTTCCATTTAAAATTGCATAACTCATAACTAATTCATTTTAACTCCAAATTTGAAAAGTAAAATATGTTTTCCAATCAAAATTCTATAAACTTTCCAAATATCAACTTTGTTTGCTGTTTTGAATAATTTAAATTGCTGAAAACAACTGTTTCTTATTTAATGCAATTTAAATTGCCAAATTCATAACTAATTCATTTTAATTCCAAATCCAACAAATAAAATATGTTTTCATACCAGAAAAATGCGCTTAATCTGTTCATGCCATCCATGTTCATGTTTGCACCTTGCATGTTGCCTTTGTAGTAGTGTTATGTATGTTCACCTAATAAATAAATATGGAATGTGTTGGGGTATTTAATTCAACTCTTGCCCATTCCATTTAAATTGCCTAACTCATCTACTTTATTGTTTGCCATGCTAAATAACAATTAAATGGATGGTTAGATAAACAACTTAAACCAATTCCTATTTCTCCGGACTCCGGTTCCGATTAAATTGTTTAAGTTGTTTTCCCTGTTGCATCTTGCCATGCCATGCATATAAAATAGGATCATGCTGGATCTTTTGCCGTAGTAGTAATTGTTGCATTCCGGTGTTTGTTCGAGGTTCGTTGCTTCTTCCCAGACAGGACGTTGAGATGATGTGAGCAACGACAAGTTCTGTGGATGTACCTCTACTTGCTGGATCTCAGGCAAGTATACTCACTTGCTGCCATATGGCTGCCTTTCATCACTTGTTACCGATTCTTTCCGGTGTTCTTATTCTAGCCTGTTGTTTCGATGCTTGTGTCTCGATCCTATTATATGTTTACCTTGCAGCCATGATATAGCCTTTCCTTCCACTTCCTATTAATTGTTGCTTGTTTACCCTGTTGGCCCTCGTGTCGTAGTTGCATGCTTAGTGTTGTTTGCGCTCAAGTCTTGTTGTCCGTCTTATCACCTGTTTAGTTGATAGTTGGTTCTCAATTCAATCAACAACATGTTAATGTTTTGGGTAATAATAATTTGATGATAAGGCACCGGCAGGAGGCCTGGGTTAGGGTTTTGGAGCCTGCTAGTGTCGAAACTAGGAAAAGGGTCTTGTCTACTGATCCATGATGAGCGTGCTCACCGCATCCGGGTGGTAGTATGGGACCCCCCTCGACTTAGACCTGATCCGCGGCTTGTCCGAAGAGCCACACTTAGTTCGGGTGTTCCATTTGCTCCTTTGCATAATGGGAGGGCCCCCCATGGTTATTGGTTATGATGATGATGATGCATATAGGGCGAGGCCTGTAGTGCCGGGGTGTTGTGTCCTGCGGGAGTTTTGCACACCTGCGCTGAGTATTCGGCTGCGTGGCTGGGACCTTATAGCTCCGTGGCTCCGAGGATGGGTTGTAGAGATGGTTTGGGTCGTGTCAAGCTAACCTGAGTTTTAGTTGGTGGCTTGAGTGTGTACGGGTACTGGAGCACACCCTGCAGGGATAAATCTTCTCGAGAAGCCGTGTTTTCCGCGGTTATGGATTACTTGGTTAAAGTACTGGCTAACAAGTACTCAGACAACTTACACCTAATCAATAATGATTTGACTAGTAATAGGCATATTGTCACAATAACCTGAACTTCACCCTAATCAACAGTGTGAGTTATCCTTGGGTTGCTTCCTTAGTAGGGGGTGACATTGGATGGGTATTGTTTGGTGAGTAGTTGTAGTTGGTTACGATACGCTATCTTATCCCTCTCTTTTAGCCGGATGTTGTAGTGAGTCTCTGAAGTTGGTTGGTGCAGCCCGTTGCCGCTTATTTGCAATAATCCCTTCCTTTCCGTTGATCCCAAAGTATTTGTATCTTGTGATGACTGGCTACGCCGGTATCTTGTGAGTATGGGTTATCCACTTGCCAGTACTTAACCGTACTGACCCACGAATCCTTTTTCGTGGCTGCATATTCAATATTGCAGTCAACAGGTTTGAAGTCTGACGACGTTAGCTTGGGAATCCCTCCGGCTTGGCCTGGGCAGGGATTGGACGCTCTCGGTTATCTTCAGGACTCTTAGTCCAATTTGGATCTTGTCCGTAGACGGACGATGTGTTGTTTCTTCCGCTGTTATTTGGATCTTTGTATTGTATCAGTTGTATCCCTGGCTCGTTTGAGTCATCTTGTATCTATCTGTTTCTGTTGTAATTGTGGAATATTCGTGAACTGTTGTAATGTTATCATAAGTGGCAACCTGGAATCGGTTATTATGCGGATTTGGCGGGAATGCTGAAATCTGCATAGTGCCCGATCTCGGGGCGTCACAAAATGGTATCAGAGCCTTGGTTCCGATTCCCGATATTGTTTCGATACGAATGGTTATCGAAGCAATGGGTCCGCAAAGCCTGTAGGTTAACCTCGCTAACGGTCGTTGTTTCTAGAGTGTCAAAAACTATTTTCTGCTAAACTATTTTGGAAACATCTCAATAGGATTCTTGTTTTCTCCTTATCTCTATTCTATTTCCCCTCTCATCTTATTTGTTTTGGAGTCTCTCTTCCTCTCAATCTTTCAAAGTTTTAGGATTCTACGTGGGTGGACGTTTTCTGAGCCTTTAACCCAATAGGTTCGATCATCGGAAGATTCCTGGTGGAAGAACATCGTCATCACCCCGAGCAAGATTCCCTTGTTAGTGGTGTCGAGGAGATCAACAAGGTGACCGAAGACTCGATAGCTCCGACTTTTTCCCTCTCCCGTGGTTGTGAGCGGATTGCGAGGGCGCAATCCCTTGTTAGTGGTGTCGTCTGTAACACCCGGGGATTTTTTCCCAATTAGAACTTGTTTGTTTCTTTTTCGCATCATGTCATCATGCGTGGCATTGCATCCCTTTTGAATACATATAACTTCTTAATAAAATGTTAATCTCAAAAATTCAATAATCAATTTTGGTGTGAGCTCTCTTATCCCTAAACCCTTTCTTTTCTTTTTTTTTGAAAGTAATAAAATGAGAAAAAAAACGTTTGGGTGATGGGCCAGCCAGCCCACCTACCAATCCCTAACCCTAACCCACACAGAACCCAACCGCACTCACGCCACACACGGAAAACACACCTAGCCCACACACCTAACCCACGCACACGCACCCCCCCGCACGGAAACGCAAGCACGGGAGGGGATCGATCGAGCGATCCCCTCGAACCTGTCTTCCTCCTCCTGCCCGCACGCCATCCTCTCGCCTCCCTGCTCCACCTCGCCTCTCCCCTGCCCCGGCGGCCGCCGTCCCCAGCCACGAAACTCGCCCTGGTTTTCCCTCTCCTCCCCGTCGTCCTCACTCCCTCCTCCCTCTCTGCTCCGTCTGAGCGCCGCAGGCAGCGCCTGCGCGTGCATCCTCCTCCCCCGGTCGCCGTCCTCTGCCTCCTCTCTGGCCACGTGACGGTCGCCCTCCCCCGCCGCTGCCGGCTACCAGCACCCCACCGACGAGCTAACTCGATTGTGCGTCCTCGACGTCCGTCTCGGCTCCTCCCATCTGCCGCCATGCTCGGCCCTCTCCTACGCACTCGACCTCCACCACCTCGTGCACCCCTTGGTTCTGCTCCGGATAGCATACGACGACCGCCATCACTGGATTTGCGACCTCAGTGCACTGCTGTCTCCCCGTGAACATCCCGGCCTCCTCTCCGACAACCTCTGCTGCCCGCTCACCTGGTGTTCGGCTTAATGCCTACCAGGGGTTCATCCTATGTCACTGGAGGTGATGCCGTGTCATGCGCATGTCGGTCACGTTTCCGCATCCGTTTGTCTTGCACCTTGCTCCAAGGTTGAATCCCTCCGAGATCCGCATTGTGATCGCCCTGATGCCAGGTGCTCTATGACCGGTGGCCACCGACTCCGTGTGCGTGACGCCTATACTCCGACCCGTACTCCGACGACAATATTATCTTCGACAAGTACCGCCACCCCGAGGACCTCGGACCAAACCTCGACGACGAGCTCTTCCCCGACGAGTACCGCAACGTGAACGACTACACCGCCGTGAACCTCGCCGCCGTGAACCTCGCCGTGTCCGCCTTGCGTCGGACGCCTTCGTGCGTGCCATGAAGCCCTGAGACCGAGACCATCAAATTCACCACCGACCCGAAGACGATGATGTTGCGAATTCGGCCACGACTACGTCGAATACGGAGCGAGTACCACTACTTCCCCTACTACGCCAACTACCACGGCGACTCGAGAACAACGGATATGATGTTGCGATTCCACCACAACTACGACCCCGGAACAACTACTTCCTACGACATCGACGACTTCGTCTACTTCCTCTTCTTCGTCTACTTCCTCCACGTTCCGAAGTTTCCGGCGTTGACCCCGGAGATCCTCTTTCCAACGTGCGAACCCAAACCCCAACTCTATACCCGATATGCCTATTTTCTAAATGTCATCTATATCGTGCATATTAAATCATTCATGTGTTGCATTGCATTTTGTGGGTGCGGGCAATAATAATATCACCTAATAATTAAATATGGAATGAGTTGGAATAATTAAATATTGTTCCGGTTCCATTTAAAATTGCATAACTCATAACTAATTCATTTTAACTCCAAATTTGAAAAGTAAAATATGTTTTCCAATCAAAATTCTATAAACTTTCCAAATATCAACTTTGTTTGCTGTTTTGAATAATTTAAATTGCTGAAAACAACTGTTTCTTATTTAATGCAATTTAAATTGCCAAATTCATAACTAATTCATTTTAATTCCAAATCCAACAAATAAAA